>CM067362.1:90871725-91471725 GCA_034401795.1 Chaetoderma sp. LZ-2023a
GCATGACACGTGTGTTCAACCCCACACACATCTGAATGCCCATTTAGAGGCAAGCATCCACTATCGCATCGACACGACGGACACCCCCCCCCCCCACAGGTACTGATCGCCAGCACCACACATAATAGGGTCTGAACGCCCATTTAGAGACAAGCATCCACTTTCACATCGACACGACGGACACCCCCCCCCCCCCACAGGTACTGATCGCCAGCACCACACATAATAGGGTCTGAACGCCCATTTAGAGACAGGCATCAACAGGGATATGCACACCACAGGTACTGATCGCCAGCACCACACATATTAGGGTCTGAACACCCATTTAGAGACAGGAATCCACAGGGATATACACCACCCACAGGTACTGATCGCCAGCACCGCACATAATAGGGTCTGAATGCCCATTTAGAGACAGGCATCCACAGGGATTTGCACCACCTACAGGGACTGATCGCGAGCACCACACATAATAGGGTCTGAACGCCCATTTAGAGACAGGCATCCGCAGGGATATACACCACCCACAGGTACTGATCGCCACACATAACAGGGTCTGAACACCCATTTAGAGACAGGCATCCACAGGGATATACACCACCCACAGATACTGATCTCCGCACATAATAGGGTCTGAACGCCCATTTAGAGACAGGCATCCACAGGGATATACACCACCCACAGGTACTGATCGCCACATATAATAGGGTCTGATCTCCCATATAGAGACAGGCATCCACACGGATATACACCACCCACAGGTACTGATCGCCACATATAATAGGGTCTGAACGCCCATTTAGAGACAGGCATCCACAGGAATATACATCACCCACAGGCACTGATCGCCACACATAGTGGTGTCTGAACGCCCATTTAGAGACAGGCATCCACAGGGATATACACCATGATTATTGTTGCACAGCATCGCGCTATTGCAAAGCAATTCGGCCTTAGAGGCTACTCTAAGGTCAAGAAAGCCGACCTGCTCCATATGATCAGACAGGCCTATGCCGAGGAGTGGTAGAAGCGACGCTCCCGAGTAATGAAGACGGGAGGGTTTCCAGCGCTTACCAAAGATGCTCCTTGGAATCCCCCACAAGAAAGTGCAGCGGATCCGTGAGCTTCATCAGTTGAAGACTGCTAGCTTGCGAATCAAGACTATAGCGTGGCGGATGGCGGACCATCCACTGGAGCGCTTACCTCCCCTACGCAGGATCACTAACTGAGTGATGCGAGGACTGAGGTCTGAACCCTTAGCCCGGAGCATGAGGCGAGAAGGTGAACACATTCTCGACCAGCATCTCGGCGAAAGGGAGACAGAGGATAGAGGATGCCAGTCAGTACACGGGACATTCTTCAGAGGTCTAGAAGGAGACGTCATTATCATTCAAAAGATGCAGCAGACTGTCCAGAACGCCTTCTACCTCTGCTACACCCATACCTATCGCATCTGTCACATCGAAGATGGGAGGGTGATGCTCATCCACAAGAATGCTCCAAGGAGCCTGTGGCTGAACACAATAATAGCAGCTCAGGACTGGGTGGCAGCAAGAGAGCAAGCCCGCCCGACACAGACAATATCGATCGACCCAACACCAAGTGGGCTTTTGTTTGATCTATCAACGTTGAGGTCAGGGCTGTCATCAACCGGCAACCTCTGCTTGGGACAGGCCCCCCTCCCAGACTGGCTACGACAGAAGAAGAGTATGACTGCCCTCGACACCTACAGGGACAACATGTGTCTCTGGAGATGTCTAACAGTCCACCGAGGAGAAAGAGCTGATAGAAGTACAGCTCCTGCACGAGAGCTTGCCACACAGTTCTACGGCAAGACAGTGACAGTACCTGATGTCCGCAAGACCTCACTGGATCAGGTGGACAAGGTAGAGTTCTTCGCCAAGATCGGGATTCGCATGTATGAACCAACCGAAGGGAGCACCTGGCACTTGATCAGGCAAGCGGCTCACTACTGTGACACCATGACCATTGGAGTGTGGGACCACCATGCCTTCTACATCAAGAACATCTCCAAGCTGGCACATACACTAGTCTGCAGTCACCGTCAGAAGACGTTTACACAGGCATGCAGTCTTCAACGCCACACTGCTCACTGTACAGGTGGCAAAACAACAATCGTGTGTCCTGGCGAGAAGGTTGAGGCGCCACAGTCTGTGTATGAGAAAGCCTTCTATCCGCTCCAACCATCCAGTTCAGCAGCTACTCGTTGGATCGAGTATGAGTCGAGAAACAGAGGTGTGTGGGCACAGTGGCGAGCGTTGGATTGAGGGTGCTCCCGTAGATGGTTATGATCCGACCACCAACACCGTTTACCAGTTCCATGGCTGTCACTGGCATGGGTGTCCACAACACCAGCGAGGTGAGGATGCCAAACAAAGATACCGCAAGACAGTCCTGAGAGAGGAGAAGCTGAGAGCCTCTGGATGCACGCTTGTGGTACAGTGGGAGTGCTGTATAAAATGCTGCCCAAGCGTCCCTAAACGAGTTCGGACTGTCCCATACCCACACTTCATAGTTTACGACTTTGAAGCACTACTAGATGGTATCAAGACTCATCCTACTGAGACTCTCATGATCGAGAGTACTCACATGCCTATCTCTGTGTCAGTTGGCTGCTCTTTAGAGGGCGCCATGAGTGAGCCCACTCACCTTTGCAATCCTGACCCAAAAGAACTGATCAGAGAGTTCATGCTGGTGATCCAATGGTGAGCATATCTAATGCAGACACGGGTTAGGGCACAGTACATACCGACAGACCTGAACAAGTTCCCAAAGCAACAGCAGCGAATGATCAATGAGTGGTGTGACCAAGTGCCTGTACTGCGGTTCAACTCTGGGTGGTATGACCTGAACCTCATCAAGAAGTACTTTGCCGATGAGCTGATTGACAGTACAGGTACAGTGAAAGTCGCCAAGAAGGCTAGTCAGACCATGTTCCTCATAACACCTGAGCTATGGTTTCTCGATGTGCTGAAGTACCTCGGTCCAGGAGTCTCATACAAGGTATGGGTCAAAGCTTACGGGTGTAAAAAGCAGAAGAGCTGGATCCCGTATGAATGGTTTGACACACACGAGAAGCTCAACTATCCAGGGCTTCCTGACTACTCATCATGGACATCTAAGCTCAAGGGGGAGCTACCTCTTGACACGATCAGAGTGGGAACAGTGTAACCAGACATTCAGCGAGCATGGAATGCAGACATTCGCCGACTGGCTGTGATACTACAACAACCTGGACATCAGTCCATTCATCGAAACCCTAGAGCGGATGCGGGAGTTCTACACAGAACGAGAAATAGACATCCTCAAAAACATGGTGTCCCTCTCAGGTGTGTCACTGCAGTACCTCCTACATGGAACTGCTCAGCACATGCCGGATGTTAGCCTCTATTCACCGGGCAGGGAAGCCTACAAGATGCTGAAGGTTGCTCTTGTTGGAGGTCCCAGCATCGTGTTCACCAGATACCATGAGGCCGGTGTGAGCATGTCTGCCAATGTCTACTCGGCTACGACGCAAATGCTCTGTGCCTGTCAACGATGGCCAAAGAGATGCCATGTGGTAAGGAGACAGTGTGCCATTGGTCCGGTACCAGCGGGGTAGCTAGTTTTAAGGAGGCTCTCCTAGCTGACAGCTGGTTTGGGTTTGCTGAGGTGGAGATAGAGGTCCCCAAGGCTCTGTGGGCAAAGTTCGAGGAAATGCCTCCTCTCTTCTATAACTGCGAGATCCCCATAGAGGCAATCTCTTCTGAGATGCTGGCAGAAGCTGGTCGGTGCCCTCTCCGGCAAGAAGCGGCTGCTGTACGCCCTGACACTCAAGTGGTATATAACCCATGGCATGGAGATCACTGCTGTATACCGCTCCAAATGCTACTACATGGAGAGCACAGCTGCAAGTAAGCGCTCGGCTACGGGAATGCCAAAGCGGCAGAATGAGGTTTCTAAAAACTGAGGCCTATGCATGCGCAACCAGGGTATGGTGATGTATGAGCAGGAATAACTCGGACCATGTGCTGCCAGGTGGTGTCCATACCGAGCCATCGAGTATCATGTTAGCACCCTAGGTGGTGGTAGCTGTGTGTCTGCAGGGACTAGTTGAAGCTCTTCTATGACAAATGGTCTCCTAGGCACTCCGTGCTGGCGTGCCAGGTAGTACAATGTAGGCCACCCCTCTGCCTCCACATACCTGTCAAGCCTGTGAACATCTATCGACCAGTTAGGATCTGTTGCACGCCGTCACCCACCTTCCAGCTCACCAGGCTCATACAGGTACTGAACCAGAGCATCAGGTGGTAGGCACTCCTCTCCCTTGTTCGCTCCTCTAGAGCTGTGACTGGCAGAGTGTCTGATAGCCTCTACCGGCTTCTTCCCGATTAGCCTAGTAACCTCGGCATTGGATCTCTCCACCACAGCAGGCAGCCCTCTCACCCATACGCTAGAATGTTCAATCGGCGCTGCCATTTCCTGGGAGTATTGGTGTGGGAACAGTCTCTCTGCCAGTGTCCGATTCCACCGCTCAGCGATAGCCTGGGCATGGTGATGCCCTAACTCATCTCGCCTAACTGCCACACCGTGTTTCTGCATGAAGGCTGCAGTCTCCCCTCTGAACTCCTTACCCTCATCCACCTACAACAATTCCGGCCACTGGAGGAGATTTTTTGAAGTCTCGTAGACATCCTGGAATGCCTGGGCCACCTGGCCACCTGGCCAGCTGACTTGTCTGTGAGCGGTACTGCCGCCTTGTATCTGCTGGCGACATCGATGATGGTGAGGGCATACTTGTAGGTCTTACGACCAACCGAGTCATGGGGGAAGGAATAGAACATCTGCCTGGTGAACTCTGTTCGGGACAGTTTCCTCGAAATGGGCATGCCTGATGTGCCGTGGACGAGGTCTGTAAATCTGCCACATCACCCGGTGGCTGAGCCACTGGCTAAGTGTCTCCAATGTGAAGTTGTAGCCCTTGCGATGTGCAGCCTTGAGTAGTTGAGGGGGCTCATGGTAATATCCACCAGGCTGATAGTAGAGTTCCTCTCGAAAGATGGAACTCCCAGATTTCATCACTGACGTCCACTCCCATCCTGTCACGCACAGCCTGGGTGATTTTATCACTGACGTCCACTCCCGTCCTGTCACGCACGGCCTGGGTGAACTCTAAACAGATGAACAGATGGCCATCATTCATTCGACTATCACTGAAGACCCCCTCAAACACCTCCATACACCGCGTCTAGTTTCTGCTGGATCCTCACTGAACGGTAGTTTATCGAGTAACCCTCGGAAGTTATGGCGTCTAGTCTCTGCTGGATCCTCACTGAATGGTAGTTTATCGATTAACCCTCGGAAGTCAAGGGACTTGACCAGGGCATACAGAGATGCCATTCTTATATGGTACAGCTTAAATGTTCGGCGGACCAGATGGCCGCGAGTGCTATGGCAACGTACGGTAGCCAAGGGCCTGCGACTCCGAAGAACGTACCTACTCCTGAGGCGATGGCTGGTATCTTCTCCACTCCATGGAGAGCATTGTTGGTGATCTTGCGGACCGTCTTGCCAGCCTTCATTGTGAACAGAGCGATCAGAGCCCCAACTGCTGTCAGCGGACCGATAGAACCTTTTACGTAAGTGCGATAGATTCCTTTCGCTCTGTGTACTAGCTTGCAGGATTCAGGCTCTACATCATCATACTCACCACCGACATCGTAGTCGTCTGCATCATAATCCTCCTCATCATAGTCCTCCTCACAATCCTCATCATCTATATCCTCGACTGGATCAGCCTCTGGTTCATACATCGCTCTGGGGAGCCATCGCTGGGGCAGCTATATAGTAGCTTTAAACTGTAGTCTATAGCATAGCATCTGCAATCTTGAATGCAGGCATGTTTGCCTTAGCGAACTGGGGACTCAGCTTCGCCGACAAGAAGGCGGCAGAGGTCGAGTGTGAGCATCATAACCAGGTGATGGAGAAGCTGTCTAAGGAGAAGTTTGAGTACAGCAAAGCCCTCGAGCATATGCGCCAGAGTGAGGCACGCCGACGACAACTCTGAGCTCAGGCCAACCAGAGCCTCAAAGAGGCAGATGATTGTCTCGACGAGTACTACGAGGCTGTAAAGATACCCAAGCCAATGCTCGACTATGAAGCATCGACAGGTCATAATACAGCAGAGCTTATAGTAGTGGTGGCAGCTGCAGCTGTGACGACAGGAGTCGTTCTCTACGCACGCTCAAGCTGAATACCTGATGTGTTCGACACACATACCTTAGCATAGCCAAAGTAAAATACCGTCACACCTAATGAGTGAGTCCCAGCTATGAGGGTTCCAATGTTGAAGCTGAGCCGGTTGCCCTGATTAGGTGGGATGTCCCTGCCCCCGAGGTGGTGACGGCCCTCGAGTGCCGACTCGAGGGCTTCGCTTCCACTGGTTAGGCGCAGATGTGCATATGACTTAGTTTTCTAAGAGTAGAGTAGAGTTGGCAATCAGCCAGCTCACGTACCTCACCAAGAACATTGGTCCCAGCAACCACAAGCTTAAAGTCATCTAGCTTATCCACCTGCTGGATGACTCCTCCCTTCTGAACCAGGACTGCAACAGCAACACAGTCTGATGCACCACGATGCAATGTCAGCTCTACCTGTTGGTTAGCTGTGGCTTGGATCTGCTTGCTCCACATGCACGATCCGCTGTTTGGAACCCGTTTGCTTCAGCTCCTAGTCATTCTCATCATGCCAGACATGAAGTCTTGGAGCATACATCGTCGCATCTGCGAGCTGCTCAGTGTACACCCAGAGGAACACCCTATCCTGCATGGCAGCCGGATTCACGTTTGTGTTCTCGAGGAGGGTTAAGAATGGAACTGCCACAGGCTTCTCGACACCTGCCCGTAGTTTGAATTCTGTGAACCCCTCATTGCACCCCACAGCGTAGTACCCCTTTCCCTTCGCATAGAAGGTTGGGACACAAGCCAGCGGACCTAGGACTCAGTACTCATCGTTCACATAGGTGGTGTCCATGGTGCTGTTGCTCTGCACGATCTCCCACCTGGTCAGAACCTGCTGGAGGTCTACCGTCTTGTTCTATTGTGCTCTGAAGCTTGAAATCGAGTGTCATGCTCTCGATCTCGTGGATCTGTGCTGAGATTACAACGTCAATGTATTTCCCAGCAGTGGACAACGGGTTCTCATCGTGTATACTTGGTCGAATGACCATCAGGCAGTCCTTCCGAGGATCAGTGCGGTGCAATGTCATGGGTTCAATGGCCCCATCTGGATGTTGCACATACTGCAGCATGTTTAAGGTCTGGGTATATAGAGGTTTTAAACGGCTGCCATGTTTGGTAAAGTTCTCCAGCAGATTGTCTATAGGCAGCATGACAAGTCGGCACGACAGTCACAGCCACGGAGTGCACTGTCCCACTGTGACAGGGTCCGAGGACTGCTTCGTGACATCAACATTATCCATGAGTGATCCAAGGTCACACCTCCGTCTGATGCGGAGATACTGGCTGCCATAGAGGAAGGAGCGCCAGCTCATAGTACAAAAGAACTCCTGACTCGGATACTCTACCAGAGGTTTGACAGCCCCCAGGGCAAGGTACTACCCAACCTACCTGTGGCCCCAACTGACAGTCCTGTTATTCTAGCTCTCCAAAGGGTGAGTGTCGGCCACAAAGATCTACTAATGGTTAGGAAGTGGGTTTACATATTTAGCTTCCATAGCCAGGAAGAGCGAGAGCTGCTGGATAACCTCCAGTCTAAACCACATAACGCCCTCAAGGTCACAGATTTTGAGCCCATCTTCAATGCCAGAGGGTGTGAGAGCTTGGCCAGGGATCTGGCAGCATTTCTGAAATTCCCAGAAGAGGGACTGGGATTAATACCTCATCAACCCCCTAGTATCAAGGGGAATGCTATGTCCTCATTGGGAAGGTGGGTCTTCCGTGAGATGCACCAGATTAACAAAATCCCAGAGAAGGCCCCTCAGTGGAAAGAGTTTGAGCGAAAGTATCATCTTAAGAAGAAGCCTCTTAAGAAGAAGCCACAGGCTTCTGCCAAAACTGATGAAGTAGCTTCTGACGAAGTAGCTTCTGACGAAGTAGCTTCTGACGAAGTAGCTTCTGATGAAGTAGCTTCTGCCAAACTGCCGAAGAAGCTTCTGATGAAGTAGCTTCTGACGAAGGTCCTCAAGCATCTGACGAAGTAGCAGGGACCGCGGACGAAGTTCCTCAGCCTTCTGATGAATGAAAATAAGTTGCGGACGACTTTAGTCAGTCAGCGATGACGCATAGAGCGGGCTAGTTTCCTGGCTGGATTCAGCTTGTAGGTGAAGGTCTGCACCTTTTCCAGAGATGGCTTGAAGTGTGACAGCTCACCTGTCTACTTGTTGCTGAAGATGAAGCGGTACAGCTCAGCTGCCCTCTGTACACCTGCGATTAAGTCCCCGCTCCTTGAGGGTTAGGCTGTCGTATATGGTCTCGATCAGGGTATGTCCACACTTGGAGCTGAAGCATAGCAACCGGGCATTGTGGCGGATGTCCGGTGACATCTTGCGGGTGTACTTCTGAAAGAGGATGAAGACAGTTATCTGTGTGTGCCAGATGCGCCTGGTGATGTTTCTGAGGTAGGTGACTGTCTTCTGGTCCATTGCAGGCTCATCGATAACTAGAACAAGTGGTTCTGTCAGTCGGGCTGCCAGCAGCTTCCCCATCAGTGCTTGCAGGTTCTGCGTCTTGGTGATTGGGCCATTGTACCATTGTACCATTGATCATTACTGTCAACTGCCTCAGCAGCAGAGTCAGACACCAGAAGGATGTATTGAGAGTGTAGATGTTCGGCCAGGAGAGCCCGCAGCAAGATGTTTTTCCCATGTCCTGATGGGGCAATGATCAGCACCACCTGGCCAGCATCGACCGGCCTACTGTCGAATGGTACAGACATGCGTGCGGAGGATGGTTAGCACTTGGTCGGTGGTAGCCTCGTCTATATCTGGGAGACTAAACGGCAGTACCTCCTGCACCAGCTCTTTCACCTGCAGAGCGGGGAATCCTGCACCTCCGGCAGATACGAAGGATCCGATGCAGGCATCAAGCATGAAATCCCAGCAGCAGCTGAGAAGATAGCGTAGCGGGCCTGTGTCAGCACCCACAGTGTCTAGTGCATCCAGTATCTGTATGATACATGCATGGGACGCCATGACTATCCTATGGTCTTAAACCTGTGTACACCCGTAAGCTTTGACCCAATACCTCGTACAAGACTCCAGGGCCGAGGTAGTTCAGCACATCGAGAAACCGTAGCTCATGTGTTATGAGGAACATGGGCTGACTAGCCTTCTTGGTGACTTTCACTGTACCTGTATAGTTTTGTTTTTTTTGTTTCATGACAGTATTACTCTTTACCCGTTACCGAGTACGTCAAGACCTAAGCGGCAAACAAAAGAACCCTGACTTCTTCACCTCTGGTAGCTGGAGGCTGGCGGTAGCACATGTTTTGCCATCGACAGTGATATTGCTCAGGCCGAGGGTGTCTATCTTGAGATTCTCTCCATCCTGTTGGAATGAGCTCCGTAGTTTCAGGAAATCCTTAACCAGGTCAGGTCCTGTGCACCTGACGCAGCCATAACCTTGATGGCTCCAGCCTCATCGACTCTGAGCATACCTCGCATTGTCACCCTCTCCTTGATGCCATCCCCTTGTATACAGTCTTGGCCTTGTTAATGGCCAATTGTCCTATCATATCAGTGTTCCCGATGAGATCTCGGGCTGGGATGGTACCTCAAATCTCCCGCGGGTCTCCCTTCTCATCGAAGTCAAGGAAGGCGATAGGGGCAACAGTGTCCTCTGAACCGAGGCATGCTCGCCCAAGTGAGCAAGATCACCTAGCTCTTTGCTTTCTAGGTATGTGAGTGACAGAGTCATAGTACTATATACAGACGGCTTAAATCTACTAGTCATACCCCCAGTGAAATAGTTGGGCATAGGAGGACCACGCAGTCAGCCAAGGGAATAGGTAGCAGTGCTCAGGGTACTGGCCCTCTCTGCAGGGGCATGCCTTGTGGCTGGTCCACCATTCCCAGGCATTGACAATCCTCAGTCCGTGTGCTTGACTATGGGCTACACACTGCCCTCCAGCACGCCATGCCTCATATGCTGCAGGGATCTCGTGATCAATCTCTCACTATTCAGAGGTTTTAAACGTAGGCGACGATAATCTCAGCCATTGCACTCGTTGCTAGCCCAAAAACCATGGCCTCCATTAGTGTAACACGTTCACCCATGATCTTGGCAGCAACAGTGTAGGAGGCCCCACTGAGGGCGATCTTTGGGATGGGGTGAGCTATTCTGAGACAGTGCCCGGCCACCCCACTCACCACTGTAGCAAGGACAGCTGCAGTGATGGCAGGAAGAACCTCATTTCCCCCTGCCATCTTCACCATGGCCACATTCGCCGCCATGTTACTGGCAACATGGACTGCCAGAGGTTTTGCTTTGGTCAGTAACTTCTGTGTCTTGGTTCGCAGCAGGTTCTCCACCTTCTGAAGACTCGCCTGGCTCTCGGGCAGTTGCTTCATGATCTGTACCATTGACGTCATTGTTTAAGCACTGCGTATACAACACAGTTAAATGTCTGCATCCCCTGTCCAGAGAGCTAATAAGATCTTCCCAGTCTGCATCTGCCAGGTGGCCGGGTTGGTACTCAGGATATTCATCTCTCTATTGAGACATCTTAAACATGTCCGGACCCACGCTATGCGAGAAGTACTATGATGTCTTCCGGAGGAGTTGAAGGACTACAAGAAGAAGACACCAGATGAGCTCGCTCAGCTCTCCGGTGCTGAGCTGACAGAGGAGCGGACAGCTGTGAAGCTCTATCTAGAATTCAGCAAGGGACAGATCTGCTTCCTCGAATACTTTATCATGGGCAGGAGTATCGTCAAGCAGCTCCTGCGAGCTAAAGGTTTCTACAAGGATCGGGAGTATCTGTTAGATGTGTTCCAGCAGTTGCAGACTGCCATGGCCTCACCGGACTCAGAGCTGAACAAGGCTCTGCGATATTACAATCTGGAAAAAGGATGTGCTGCAGAACCCTCCAGCCCTTGGATGTGCATGTTGGCGGTGGGTATAGGGGCTGTAGGGCATGCCAAGCTGATTCAGTGTCTCACCGTGGTCCCCACTGCTACTGTAGAGAGCCAGAATAGTCTTATAGCTGATTTGCTAGCGGCGGAGTAGGCTAATCCCAAGCGCCACGATAGGTAGACCTGACAACACTTGTAGAGCTACGATGGGAAGCAGTGTCGTGTCGAGTGGCTGCAGTGTCAGGGTGCCTGGAGCTGCCATTTCAACTGGCTGCAGTGTCAGGGTCAGAACGACTGTATGGCCCGTACTATGCGTAGGTGCCTTGATGTCAGTGTTAAAGCTGAAGTGAACACCAGGGGAACTCCCCTCGACTATCATGTTGTTATAGCCCCTGACCTGGAGATCCTCGATGTTCACGATCATGTTGCTCGTAGGTGTGGCGAAGTAGCAAAGTCAAGTTTGCGACGGGCCTTCTGCAACCCTTGGGTCGACCCCTTGCGGAGAAACATTTACTACCGCTTTCACCCATGTAAAGAGATCAAGTCTGTCTGCCACTTCTATGGGGTGGAGAGGGTAGGCCGTGGTTGTCTGCTGGAGACCCCTGCTCAGCACCAGATTCTCTACATAACATGTGAACATGCCAGAGTCTGCCGTGGTTCAAATGCTAATCACTTTAGCCTCCTCCCAGGTGAGCTTTGTTAAGGTAGATGGAAGCCCCTACGGGTGGTCCCATCATGCCAATGCGACTCTGGCAGAGACTACGTGTTTGTCTGAGCCTACAGAGAATAGAGAGAGAGAGAGAGAGAGAGAGAGAGAGAGAGAGAGAGAGAGAGAGAGAGAGAGAGAGAGAGAGAGAGAGAGAGAGAGAGAGAGAGAGAGAGAGAGAGAGAGAGAGAGAGAGAGGTCGGCCCTTCCGGTGTGGTTGATGTTGGTCAGTGGTGTATATCACTGTGGAGGCGTGTCTCTAAATGGGCGTTCAGACCCTGGTAGTAGTAGTGTCGGAATGATACCACCTCCCTGGCAGCCGTTCGGTGATCCGTGGTGGCCCCCGTCTCAACAACCTATGTCCCCGGGATTGAGAGGGTGGTGGGGCTACGGATCGCCGAACGGCGGCCAGTTGAGGGAAGTGGTATCATTTTAATACCGACACTACTACTTGGTGTACCAATGAGGACACTGCCACCCAACCCCATGCCCCCATGCATCTGCCTTAGCTACCGCAAACCTGCGTTATGGAGAGGTGCCCTTTAAGTTGCACTCCTGGCCTAAAAGGGTCCTGGATCCGCCATGACAGGTACATGTAATGGTGCCGGAATAAGATTTTTGTTGAGGGTGACAGATTGGGGATGGGCCCGGGAGGGGGTGGGGGTGCCCCCAACCCCCTCCACGCCCCCCACCCCACCCCTCCCGTGAATGTGCGGTACTCCCACCAAAAATGTTGAAATCTGGATAATCTCCGGTGGCTTCTCCTGCATTTTTGGAGGTGAATATATGAACTAAATCACACGCAGATGTCATTTTGTGGACCAAGAGAGAACTATTTTTGAGTCATCGGCTGCAGGAAAATTCAAAGGCCTGTACGTGATTGTATTGCTATTAATAGACCTATCCAAGTTTATACATCGATCATCTGACGTCATATGACGTCATAATCAACTAAGTGACGCGTATGCTGACGTCATAGAATGATTCTATTAACGCTTAATAGTCCGACACGTTGTACGAATATATCTTTTTGCTATTTAAGAAACATGTTCTGTTGAATATTTTGAAACTAATTAGACTGGGCAAAATATTGCACAGCTTATAATTATCTGTAAAGTTTTCTAGAAATTTATAGCGAGAGAGTTAAATCAGAGAATCGATCCATCCCAATACGAGCGATGTGTGGGTGAAACTTAGCTAGAGATGGGCGGGGCATAGCTAAAAGTGGAAAGGTCCATTATTCTTAGGCTTATTAATTATTTTAACCAATTAAACCCCGAAATTCTCAGAAACATTTAAGCTGCCGTCACAATCATAATGACGTATTATAATTCCGCCATGAAGCTCTAAAGGTCCGTCAAGTGTACGAATATTGTATGTCTTTGGTGAATTTACAATTTAATCAGTATTTTGTTGAATATTTTGAAAGGGTTATGGTTAAGTCTCCGTAAATCTAACTCAAATATTCCTACTTCCATATAGGCCTATGACGTAATGACACTCTTGGCCTTGATGCTTTGTAATAAACGACGGCGAATACGATAGGTATTTATTTATAGATGATACTCGATGGACACCATGGGGGAATTCCCTAAGTTAGACGGGTCGTAGTAATCACGTGATGACGTACGTCATTGTAAGAAATTCCATCGGCTGTCACATGCAGTTTACTGCGGGATCTCCAAATCGTTGTTTTTCCCTGTGAGCTTGTAGATAGAATCATCGATCTGGCTTGTGGTCTGCTCATTGAAATATTGATGATTTCTATAGCACGGCCATTGCACTGATATTTAACATGAGATATTGATGCGGATAACGGCGCGTTCCTGTAGGGAAAAGCACGAGAAATGCTGATGCTGGTTTTCGATAATTTCTCTCTTCTCGCGATACGAAAACCGGATATCCTCCATGTTCAGCATTAGTTGACTTCTGGTGGAATTACGTTGGCGTTGCAAGATGATTTTAAGGGAGAGTTTGAAGCTGTGGGACGAAGCGTGTAAGGCTTACGATGACTACAAATATGGCGAAGCTGATGTGAAATTCCAAAGAATTTTCAGATCTCAACCGACAGCGAAAATCAGCTTCAACATCGGCCGGATCTGTGGCCGGCAAGGAAGCCTCGATAAGGCTATTCAGGTACGACAACTGATGGTGATGCTGGATATAATGTTAAAATATTTCTTAAAATATCTAGGATTACTGTATGCCTATGGGATGCAAAACTGGTGACATTGGTGGTGCCGTTTGGGACACCGCACCCGGGTCTGCACCCCCCCCCCCCCCATAACGGTAAACAACAACACTTACCAACATACCTCTATCCCTCCCCCACCCATTTTTCCTGGGACACCCTTGGGTGTGCCTAGCGACTTGTACGGTAAAGCAAGTCTGGGTGTTTTGTGCATTTCATTCAGATTTCAGGCAGCATTCATTAGCCCTTAGGGAATATCCATTTGCAAGCCAAGAGAAAAGCATTTTTTGAGAATGTACTACTAGAATGACTGGCTCAATAACCGAGTCAGGCATTCCAGTGGTAAATTTTCAAAAAATAGTCTTCTCTTTGCTTGCAAATGAACATTCCGCAAGACCACCGGGTTTTTTGGCCAGTAGAGGGTTAATTTTTTAATGATGGAGGCAGCTAGTAGTGGAGTGCTCAAACAGTATGAGATTGTCATTTCAAAGACTAATCGAAGACTATTTTTGAAAATAAATATATTGGCAGTCATTTCAGTGGTAAATTTTCAAAAGGAGTTCTTTTGGCGTGCAAATGGACATTTTTAGCAGACTTGCTCATTAACCCTTTTACTGATGAATTCCCATATCTCATTTTCAAGACAAGCATACAGGAAAACCTAATATTTGAAATTAATTTAATTGGAAGCCGTCGTCGCTGCCTAGGCAGCGACGGCTTCCAGTCAAATTAATTTTTTTAAATCAACAGAATATGTTTTATATCATAAATAATTTACTTTTTCAGGGATTTATCGGTGAAATGGTTAAAGGGTTGAGAATATTAAATTATTACTAGCCGACCAGGATGGTTTGTCACAAATAATATGAGCCCTGGTCGGTGTTAGCTGGCCTTGGGCTAGCAGGCTAGTGTTAATTACAATCCCTATACATGTTCGGTAAATACCTAAGAGTATTAAATCTGACAATTTAACCCTTTAACTCCCAAACCAGCAAAAAAACCCACTTCTACATCAGTCCTGAGAAATATCTATTTGTACACCAAGAGAAAACTATTTTTGAAAATTTATCACTAGAATGAGTGAGTGGTTCGATAACTGAGCCAGTCATGGCAGTGATACATTTTCAAAAATAGTCTTCTCTTCGTCTACAGCGAGCATTCTCTTGAAGAAATTTGAGGGTTAAATGTGTTAATAATGCTGGTTCACAATTCTTCAACATCCCGAGATCCCAATTTCTCAATCTGAAACATTAGTAAACTGATGAATATTTTAAAAGCTAATTTGACTGAATTGTTTGTGTCTGCTTCCAACGTGACATTATTTTTCAAAATATTCAGTAGAATGATTCTAGCAATGTAGAGGTCAGTTAAAGGTTATATATTTGGTGTACATATGGTGATTAACCCTTAAGCACTCAAATCAGCCAAAAACGGTTTCTGTAGTGGTCTTGGGAAATGTCCATTTGCAGACCAAGAGAAGACTATTTTTGAAAATTTACCACTGAAATGACTGGCTCGATAACCGAGCCAGTCATTCCAGTGGTAAATTTTCAAAAATCGTCTTCTCTTGGTGTGCAAATGGACATTTTCTATGAGAAAATTGAAATTTTCTTTAATAAATTCAAGGGTTAGCACCTGAATGTAGACCTGTATAATTGTACTTAATGAGCTTCCTCCAGGGAACTTATTGATGTCCATTGTTCATGCTCTCTCAGGTAATATACACAGTAATTAGATGAAATCTGTTCATGCAGATGTGTATCTAGGGATTAGACGATTCATGGTCACACTAGCACGCACGCAAGCGCAGACATGTACTTACTCACTCACTCACTCACTCACTCACTCACTCACTCACTCACTCACTCACTCACTCACTCACTCACTCACTCACTCACTCACTCACTCACTCACTCACTACCTCACCTCACCTCACTCACACATCTTTTAATTTGCCTGAAATATTCTGTTGAATATTGTGAATATTGAAAACTAATTCAGCGCCCAGTCATGCCAGTCAAATTAGTTTCAACATATTCACCAGATTATTCTTTACATCGTAAAGAATTTGTCTTTTCTAATTTATGTTATTGGTGTCAATATTCTATCTTTTACTGTGTCAATAGCAAAGAAACTGGTGTACATTTTTCAACAATCCACCAAATTTGTTGAAAAATGAGCACCAGTTCATCTTTTAATTTAATTTGAAAATTAAAATTTTTTAAATCAAAGTGGTATGGAATTACGGATTAACCCTTTAACACTCATATCAGCCAAAAACGGCTTATGCAGTGGTCGTGAGAAATGTATGTGTGCAGACCAAGAGAAGACTGGTTTTGAAGATTTATCACTGGAATGACTGGCTCAATAACCAATCCAGTTATTCCGGTGATGAATTTTAAAAAATAGTCTTCATTTGCTTTACTCTATAAATGAACATTTAAGGTGTTAACCCTTTAATGGTCATGCCGGCCAAAACCAGCCTCTTGCGGAATGTCCATTTGCAGGCCAGGAGAATACTATTTTTGTAAATTTACCACTGGAATGACCGGCTCGCTAACTGAGCCTGTCATTTCAATGATAAATTTTCAAAGATTGTATTCTTTTAGCCTGTAAATGGACATTCCTTAGGAAAATATTTAAATTTTCTTGACCAAATTTGGCCATTAAACGGTTAAATTGAGCACAATGCGTTGCAGTTAAATCCTCAGGAGGCCATGATCAGGTGCTAATTATCATTCTTCATCTGTCGTAGATTCCCACGTTAAGAGTCTAGATCAGCGCCTGTGTGTTGGACTATTGGGACATAGTGAATTATTGAACACTATTGATCTATTATGACCATTGATTATGAGATCTGAATTATATACATGTAAAAGCTACCGGGTACACTAAATAATTATAAACCTCAAACTGACGTGTCCAAGTGTCGTCTACCCGTCCTGTATTGGTAAATTCCATTTTGGTCAGGCAGAAAAAGTCAGAAATTGTATAAGGACGGGTTAAAATTTACAAGAACTTTATAAATTTAACCAGGAAATTTGAAAAATGTTCTTTTCTTCTTGCATTCATCTTTCTCTTGACAGTAATCTTAGACTGTTTTCCTTATTTGGTGCATGAAAGCTGCAGTGGTCATCAAACTGTATCATCTGATCTTCTGTTCAAAGGATAGAAACATGTTCTAACTTGGAGGATTATAAGACCTGCTGTGGACAACCTATTTTCAGTAGACCTTTCCACTTTATCAACCCATCCTATGACGTCATAATCAACTTCACGATAAGTACTTCACGAACGCATATTTGAAGACAGAATATGCATTGTTGTATGAATTGTATGTCTGTTGAATATTTTAAAACTAATTTGAATGGGCGCTGTTGCTGCCAATGGCAACAGCACCAAGTCAAATTAGTTACAATATATTCAACGGCTTACCTGTATAGTTTTCAGGAAATTGATAATTAGGACATTCAGGGATCAATCAATCCCAACACGGCGAAGTGTAGGTGGAGCTTAGATAAAGATGGGAAGGGCATAGCTAAAACGGGAAAGGTCCATTCCTGGCATGTATGTCTTAAGCCTTGCATATGTCGGCCAAACTGGCTTGTCAGTATTGGCCACTTAAAATCCAAGAATATTCCAGCTAGCTTGAACATTCAAGAAAATCCCACTTAGCTTGGATTTTATTCCAGAAAGTCCCAGATATCTAGAACTTCAAGAAAATCCCAGCTAGTCATAGCTTTTGAAATAGGTTAGACATTAGCATAAAATGCATGCACATACACATAAATGCTGCCACACAGAGATTATATATAAATATATACCGGTATGCTTGAAAAACAAAATCATCTTCATAGTATTTGAGTTACGCATAATACTCAATAACAAATACAAGTTCAGCAAGACATTAACAATGTATGAGGTTCTGACTGATTTGTCTGTTATTCTTATAGACATAGATTGTTAATGTACCATATTGTTTAGAAAATCATGAGCACTGCATTACTTCTATAGAACTGAAAAGGCTATACCAAAACTGGTAACTCTGAATAAATCTCTGGAAATCAATAGAATGCATACCTCAAAATACAGTTCTGTTTCCATTTAAGGTTACTGATGTTAAGCATTCTATCTAACAGTACTGTCAGTGTTTCCACACTATCATATTTTATATATCCATAGCTGGTAATGATCAATGCAATGAATGTACGGTTTGATTTTTTACAAAGACCTTTAATTTCCCACCAATTTACCAGGTCACGGTCACCTCTAGTCATGACTATACAGAACCTGTCCTTGCCTTAGTGCAAGCTATTTCAAGATAATCCACGGTAGCGTAAGTGAATCTACAAATTCAAGGATATATAAGAAGCTTGGATTCTTTTATGTCTGACAAAACAAAGTTCTAGAAAATCCAAGCTAGCTTGAATTGTGAAATCAGAAAGGTCCAAGCAAATCCAAGAAGCCTGCACTTTTTCATGATGATATTCAAAAAGTCCTAGAAAATCCCAGCTACCTGGTACCTTGAATTCTGAGAGGTGGATTTTCAAGAAGTTCAAACCACTACGACTACATAAAGTCCAAGCTAATTCAAGGAAATCCAAGCTTGTATGGGTTGAATAATTTTCCAATAGCTTGGATATTCAAGAAAATACAAGCTAATCCAAGTCAACTTGAATTTTATTTCACACAGGGTTCAATGTCCTCTAAGTCATTTATGATTATGGCCATGAATGGAACTTAGCTGGCTATGAATCTTAGATTATTTTCTAACATTTGTTCTCAGAACTTGTCATTTGTGTTTTTCTACCATTTTGCCAGTAAAGCCAGCTAGCTGCCTTTAAATGTTATTTTCTGTTAGGAGTAACTTCTCGCATAGAATAGCATATTAAAAAGGTTCGTGAACCAGTTCGTGGTTCGGACATCTGTATCGTGAACGGGTTCGCTTCGTGAAAATTCTCACAAACCTCAGCCCTAACCTGTAATCGCTTTTATGGAATTACGGCATTACGTTTGTTTATATTCAAATATTAATATTAACCCTTTCACTGACAAATCCCTGATAAAGTAAATTATTTATGCTATAAAACTTATACTGTTGAATATTTTGAAAGTAATTTGACTGGAAGCCGTTGTCATATATATAATGCTGGCAAACTAACATTATTTTAACCCTTTAACTATGGCTGAAACGATACATCGCGTATCGCAATGTGTGATACACTTACAAGAATCATGATACATGTAAAAAGAATTTCATAGTTTGATTTGTGTTTAAAGTTTAGAAAAAGAGTTAGAGATCCATGATTCTAATGTGTAAATTTCCTCTTACTGTGATACCAATTCCAACTAAGCCATTACTATGTGCCGTAAATGTCATACTACTAGTTTTAGCGACGCTATTAGTGAGGAGATATAACCTCAAAATGGGCTTGATTAAAATGCATACATCATTCATCTATATACATGTAGTTAGGTATTGGGATACATCTATCTTTGAAAATTTATCACTGAAAAGACTGGCTCGGTTATCGAGCCAGTCATTACAGTGTTAAATTTACCACATATTCTCTCAATAGTCTGCAAATTGATATTTTGGAAGACCACTGCAGAAGCCATTTTTGTCCGTTTTGAGTGTCAAAGGCTCAATCTCTGGTCTTTGTTTCTAGACAATAATAACATTTGTTCTACCCAGACAGAATAAATTGGTAAAACCTCATTTCTTTGGCCACATGTGGTGCATATTGTACACTAGTCAATACAGTCACTCGCAGACCACCAGATTCTATGTACCTGATGTATGGTCAGAGATCTTGAATATCATGCAGGGTTGCACCTAGGTCAAAGAATCAAGGGGACAATTTGAGGTTTTGTGCTCCCTTTCCATTATAAGTAAATAGGGAACTTCTAAATGTAAGGGGATATTGACATTCTCAAATGGCCAAATGTCCCCTTGGCACTGTCCTCAGTGCAACACTGTCAATATAAGAAACAGTTGATTTGATCCAATATAGTACTGCAGTATACGGTACTCCAATCATGTAAATCATCTCCAAAGCATAAAAATGCTCTGGAGCCATGGATTTCGCTGCGCGAATGATCACTAAAAAGATAAAAATTATAAATAATGAATAAACTGAACAATAACAATACCATTCATGCTTAAGTGTGCTGACTAGTGATGCTTGAATATACATGTATTATGCAGTAAGTGTCCTGCTGATAGGTTGATGCGGTACGGTTAGAAATAAATGAAAAGATGTGGTTGCTCGCAGGGCACTGTATGATGCCATTTCATGCATTTTCAGGTTGCCCGCTGCAGATTAACGTTGCCCGTATATGTTAAGGTAAATGACAAAGAAAATTAGAATCATGCTTTGTCAAGTAAATTCTGAAGAATGGCCACAATTATTGAGAAATGCCATTAAGCATACTGTTTACTCTTTCTAATACTTAAATATAAATAAATGACTTAAAAGGAAGAGTTAGTCAGTAGGTATCAAAACACAGTATAATACTATTAGTCTGAGTATTTATCATGGGTGCCCTGTGTACCATTAACAGCCAACATTTAGTTGCCCTTTTGAAAATCAGGTTGCCCCGAGCAACAGGGCAAATGGACATTTTGATCCCTGCTTTAATCAGCAAATTTCGTAAAGAAAGTGAAAGTATTTACTTAGTGAATGTCCATTTGCAGGTCAAAAGAAGACTATTTTTGAAAATTGACTACTGCAATGACTGGCTCAATTATTGAGGAAGGAATTCCAGTGGTAAATTGTCAAGAATAGTCTTCTTGACTTGCAAATGGACATTCGTACGGACCACTGCAAAGGCCGGATTTGGCCGGCTTGACCATTAAAGAGTTAAAAGTTAATGTTGACCTGAATGCATTGACAAAAATTTGAGGAATTATTTGCTGTTTGTGTAAGGTATTCTGTTAACAGATTTGAAACTAATTTGACTGTGAGCTGACAAATTGGCTTCAAACTATTCAACAACTTACATATTGTACATGTACATGTATCCACATCTAGGCTGACTTGAAGGTGAGATTCGGGGACATTTGTATTCAAAGGGTTAACCTTAAATAATTCTCCAGTTTCTTCAAGAAAACTTAAATTTTCTCATACAAAATGTCCATTTTGCAGACCAAGAGGTTATTTTTGAAAATTTACCAGTTAGAATGAATTATTTATGACTGAGGCTGATTTTGATTAGAGACTCCTACTGTTTGACAGTAAGCTAAAACCAATGACAGAAGATCCAATATGTATTATTATACATGTATGATAATACGTTTGTATGTCATACATGTTCATCATACACGATCATACAGCATCCGACATTGTTGGATGAATTTACCAACCAGTGTCTTACCAACAAAATCACGTGATTTAAATTCCGGTATATGATTGGTTGTTTCATCCAACATGTTTTGCGCTGTTGGATGAAAGTAACTTGTGCCATCCTTAACTATTTAACCCTCGTATCAGCCAAAAACGGCTTCTACAGTGGTCTTGAGAAATGTCCATTTACAGACCAAGAGAAGACTGTTTTTGAAAATTTACAACTGGAATGACTGGCTCGATAATCGAGCCAGTCAGTCCAGTGACAATTTTTCAAAAACAATCTTCTGTTGTCTGCAAGTGGACACTTTCTATGAGAAAATTTAAATTATCTTGAAAAAATTTGAACGTTAAATGGTTAAATAATAGTTTAGTTGTCCTTTCCCGACCGACCCTAAATAAAACTTGCCAACTCAAAATTTTGTTTTGTAGGTTCATGTGAGGATGTTTTTATTTTTCGGATGTAAGTTAATTGGGAGAGTTAATTGACTTCATTTGTCAAAGTGGGCTCATATAACCGTTAGAAACTTGGTGCTTTAAAAAAAAATGCATAGCAATTAATGCTAAAGTACAGCGCTGTAACTTAGTTAGTGCACTGATGCAAATGCACTTGTAAACCACTGAGAGAAGTTTGATATCAAAAGTCAGATGACCTCATGAGCGTGCCAATTTTTAGTGCTTGGGAAAAATGTCATGCAGCCTTGAATATTTATAAATCCATAGTTTGTTGATTTTTATCTTGTATCATGGCATAATACAAATGCAATTCCAGAATTATTGTCACTATGAATGTTGATAAATAGCAGCTTCATTAAATGATTATTATTTTATAATAATGCAAATATGTGTACCAATTTATTATATGACATATTAGAACGCGGGCAGCCTAACCTCAATGAGGACACTCTGTTTTAATTTTTGCCATTCCCTGATGGCATTCACCTCAAAATGCTAAGTTACAGCCCTGAAACTGTTTGCTTTCTAGTTTCCTGTTTCAAGTTCAAGGAAAAAAATTGAAGTTTAATTTTGTAATGTTATATTTCAACAGGTACAAAAAAAAAAAATTTCGCTACCTATCTACCGTACTCCAACCATCAGGGTCGGGAGAGGACAACAAAAAAAAATCATTTATGTGTAACCCTTTAAGTCTTGAGTTTGTTCCAAAAATTTCAATTTTTTCAAAGAAAATGTCAATTTGCAGACCAAGAGAAGACTATTTTTTAAAGTTGCGCACTGGAATGACTGGCTTTGTTATCGAGCCAGTCATTCCAGTGGTAAATTTTCAAAAATAGTCTTCTTGGTTTGCGAATTGACATTTCTCAAGACCACATATAAGTGTTAACGGGTTAAGGATAGCGTTGTTGAAAGCTATGATACACGATCAAGTATAACGTCAGACTTTGTCTAATCATACGTGTTGGGTCGTCTCTCATAGGCTTTAATGCCGTCATTCACATTTCAGCTCAGATGTAAGTTAGGATGTTTCCAAAATAAAACTTAAATTTTAATTTAGAAATTTTAAATCTTCTTTTCGTTCGCTGATCATACCGCCAGTCCTGTAAGTGACTGTCGACATGATCATAAGCGTTAAGTGTGTGGATCCGTGGTTTAGAGAGTGCGCCGTGCAGCCTGGAACCTCCGTCTTCAGCACTCGAGGTTTCTGTCAGGGTTACCTCACCCTTACCTCCTTTAGTCGCCTCTTACGACACGCAGAGGATACGGAAGGTGTATTCTAAGCCCCACCTACAGGGGAAGAAATTAAAAGTTAAATCTTTAACACAGTGTCAGAGCTCTAGATAAGCGTTTCAATAATTGGGTGATTCACTCTTAGAAATTTTGGAAATTGTTTTTTTTGGAAATTAATTGGTTTTTTTTAATTAGGTTATTATACATTATTAGCAATACAACTGAAATTAATTGGGTGATTGGCTATTTCGGCATTTATGATTTAAAAAATTAATTGGGTAACTGGCCATTTTTATTGGGTGAAAACACAAAAACCCTGCTTATCTAGAGCTCTGCACGGTGTACAAAATGTTCTGTTGCATATTATGATCATATATAATGGACGTTTCCGGTTTTAGCTATGCCCCGCCCATCTCTAGTTAAGCTCCACCCACACCTTACTCATGTTGGGATCGATCGATCTCTGAACACCCTGACTGAATTTCCAAAAAAACTACACAGGTAAGCTGTTGAATATTTTGAATCTAATTTGACTGGGTGCTGTTGCTGCCTAATTGTTTATTAAATAGCAAAGAATTACAAAGCCATACAATTCATACAACGTGTCGGACCATTTGAGATTTGGTGACGGTCTATATGCAACCCTTTGCGACAATGATTATGACATCATCATACACGCGCTGGGCTGATTATGACATCATACGAGGTCAGATGATAGATGGATACTTTGGAAAGGTGAATTGGATTGGAAGACATTGTTGCTTTGCAATGTCTTCCAAATGTTGAATTTAAAGTTCAATATTCAACTTATATTTTATTTTATATTGGAAACATTTAACGTTGTTTCCGAGCTATATACCTGAGCTTTGCAAATTATTAAGCCAATGAAATTAGCCAAATACAAGATTTGTTATCCAAATGGTTTAACTATGGCTGCTGAATTTCATCAGACTACATTTTCTGTGGTATTTTCAGTCAAATTGTTTTCAAAATATTCAGCAAGTCCAAAGTTATTGCTCATTGAAGTTATGGTTCGGTGGCTTGTTGCAGTCAGATAATTAACCACAAAGTTAACCCCGCACTGGTCTTGAGGCATGTCCATTTGCAGGCCAAGAGAAGACTATTTTTGCTAATTTACTGCTGAAATGATTGGCTCAGTTATCGAGGCTGTTATTCCAGCGATAAATTGTCATAAATGGTCTTCTACTTTCCTGCAAATGTCAATTTCTCCAGCATGTCGAGCGTCTCTGTAATGATCTCGAGGAATGTCTATTTATATGTACAGACCAATTAACTCTTTAATGGTCAATCCGGCTAAAACCAGTCTGGAGCGGTCTTGAGGAATGTCCATTTGCAGGCCAAGAGAGGAGAATTTGAAAAAATTTACATCTTGAATGCCTGGCTCCATAACTGAGCCAGTCATTCCAGTGGTAAATTTTCAAAAATAGTCCTCTTGGCCTGCAAATGGACATTCAATAAACGAATATTTAACTTTTCTTGACAAAATGTGACCATTAAAGGGTCATTAAAAAAACAATTTTTAAAAATTTTCTACTGAAATAACTGGCTCGATAATCGAGCGCGTCATTACAGTGGTAAATTCTTAAAAATTGTTTTCTCCTGGGCTGCATTTTTAAGTGGCATTCGATGGGCAAATTCTTTTCCTTTAGCTGTCTGCCTGCTAATGTTCTGCAGACTACATTTTCCATTGGGTTTAACTGTGGATATGCTGAATATTTTGAAAACAATTTGACTGAAATTTGTTGGTGGCTAAGCCAAGACTATATTTATACCCGCCAGCCACTGATGGCCATTTTGAAGACTGGTTTCTGAATCGTAATCTTATTACTGTTTATCGGATCACTTTGAAACTTCATACTAAGGTTGGACTCAGTTCTGGGGAAGAAACCTGATTGACAATGATCCTAAATCCAAGATGGCCACTGAATTTGGTTTCCGAATGAGGGCTCCGTTACCATTTATCGGATCGCATTGAACCTTCATAGGGAGGCTGGACTAGGTCTATAAAAGAAACCTATCGAAATTGATGATAATCCGAAATCCAATATGCCAGCCAGTCACTGGTGGCCATCTTGAAAATTGGTTTCCGAACGATTATAAACTCGATTACCGTTAAATAGCAGATTACTTTGAAACTTTGAAGAAAAAATCCTGATTTTCTGAAAGCTCTCATTCATTGTTTTGTCATCATGGCGGGGTATTATGCTCTGTTAGCAGAGCTCTTGTTTGAAAATGTATCGCTGGACTGACTGGCTCGGGCATCGAGCCAGGCATTTCAGTAATACATTTTCAAAAATAGTTTTCTCTTCAACCTGGAAATGAACACGTCGAAACACCATTGTAGCTTTCGTCATTGTATGGTATTGTTGAACATAGTCTGGGTAATTTGTACCATCGGGCTGATTAATCGAGTAATCACATTTGTTTTAAAATAATTGATCGTAATCACACAAAGCAATAATCGCACAAGCTTATCTGAGCGAATCATTGTATAGCGGATGAGAACTCTTGCGAGTGTCTTGTTTAATGAATGCTGAGACTCATAATCGAGTTAGCGAAAACAGAACTTTGATAACTTTAGAATCTTAGATAAATCTAATTTCACCCGTCGCTGATCAAGGTTTGATTGAGTCTAGGATGCTAGTGCTGTTGTAGCTGCTTGCTTTTATAGCCTTCCTGGTTGGAGTTGTTTGTGTACAAATTATCCTAGTTGCCTGGAAATGTTCTAAAACAGAACTTTATTGATAGTACATGCCTGTAGGTAAAACACTGCTTCTTTTAACATGGCACATCAGCTTTAACCCCTTAACCCTCAAATTTGTTCAAGAAAATTAAAATTTTCTTATTGAAAATATTCCTTTGCAGACCAAGTGAAGATTATTTTTGAAAATTTACCACTGGAATGACGGGCTCGTTTATCGAGCCAGTCATTCCAGTGATAAATCTTCAAAAATATTTTTGGGATGCAAAGGAATATTTTCAGTGAGAAAATTAACATTTTTTTAAAACAAATTTTGGACATTTGTGAAGACCATGCTACAGAAGCCATATCTGCCGACGTACAGGTTAAAGGGTTAATAATCTTTGATTTGACAGACAAACTTTATGATTATATGGTTTCTCACCCACAGGATGTAGGGGTTACCAGTCTGCATGATTCTAATTACCCATTTCATCCATGGTGTGTAGTTGGTGGGTCCAGATAATTGAAATTTGCTCGAACCGATGGACCTTTCCAGAGTAATGACGTCATATGATGTCATAATCAGCTAAGCGGCGTGTAGGATGACGTCATAATCATTACGTCTTTAGCTCTTTAAAAAGTCTGACATGCTGTAAGAATTGTATGTCTCTACTATTTAAAAATTAAGCTGTTGAATATTTTGAAACTATTTGATTGGCAGCAACAACACCCAGTTAAATTAATTTCAAAATATTCAACAGCTTACATGTATAGTTTTCTGGAAATTGATATTCAGGAACTTCAAAGATCGGTTGATCCCAACATGAGTGAGGTGTGGGTGGAGCTTAGTTAGAGATGGGTGGGCATAGCTAAAAATAGAAAGGTCCGTTGATGACGGACTAAGCATTATTGTATGAATTGTATGTCTTTGCTAATTTAATAAACATACTGTTGAATATTTGAAACTAATTTGTAGCAATAGGGAGCAACAGCACCCAATCAAATTAGTTTCAAAATATTCAACGGCTTGTACCTGTATGATTTTTTGGAAATTGAGATTCAGGGAGAACAGGGATCGATCAATCCCAACATGGGTGAAGCGTGGGTGGAGCTTAGCTAGAGTTGGGCAGTGCGTACTTAAAACTGGATTCCGCCATTCCACAACTTTTTGTGATTATCCGAGTAATCTGAAAAATCCTAAAATTATTTACAATGTAACAAAAAAGGAGGGCGAGAGTCGGCAATCTCTATCGCCTTGTGAATATAGTGCTCCTTTAATGTGCATTGTTACTGTACTTTCTTGTGCAGCACTGACAGGGTAATTAGCTAAGAAATACGGGTAAGTTTCAATCTCCTCGGAAACATGCTTTTAAAGGTCACTGAACAGGATTTGTATTGCCATGGGAATGAGCGGTTACGATGGAGTTCCTGTACATGAAAAACAAGCTCGGCCGATCTCAGCTGATTGCTAGAGCCTCAATCTTCACTGTAGTTTCTCAATCGGTAATGATCAGACAATTTTATGTGACGTCCGAAATTAGTGTCTTTGTAATGAGCCAACATTGTCATTATATCTAATATTAGGTAATCAGCAAAGGTATCTCTTATTGGTCTTTATAGCGATTTATATTGACCAATTATAAGCGGGCGATCTTAAGTTACACGTATGTGCGGGATTTAATCTCATGGCCTGCGCTACATTCTTTGTCGCCTTTCTTTTAGCCAAATGAAGTTTCTTCTAATCAATTTCTCATTTCTTTAGCCAAGAACAATTTAATGCCAACAATTGTGTCTTAGGCTATCAGACATTCAGTTATGAATTGAAATCGATGGACATTTATAGAATTTGAGACCAGCACACAAGAAAGCTTCAGTTCAATATTTGGAAAATAATTTGACTGAAAGCCATTGCTGCCAATGCTGCCAATGTCTAAGGGCTTTTATCCAATAAAGTATTAGCCAATCCAAATTTCTATTAGCCAGTTCAGAATTTTGTAAGTTTTGGCTAAGTGGCTAATAGGTAGTGCAGGCGCCGGGCCAACTTTGTAAAAAGGTACATGTAACATGCATATTTTTTTACCTCTTACTTATTAGCCTTTTTAAAGACAAATCCTGGATAAAATAAATTTGTTACAAACTTAAAGTAATGTATTCTGTTAAATATTTTGAGAATAATATAACTGGAAACCGTTGCCGCCTTACGGATCAAAATATTCAATGCTACTTTCCTGTTTCTTTGTAATTGTTTTCGATGGAATTTATGATGAAAGGGTTAACCCGTACTATTCTGATGTCAATATTCTTATCTTTTACTGCGTCAATAGCAAAGAGACTGATGTACATTTTTCAACAATTTTGATGGACGATGTTGCTGTCGTAGACAGCAACATCTCTCCACCAAATTTGTTGAGAAATGAGAACACCAGTTCATCTTTTAATTTAAATTGAAAATTTAAACTTAACATCAGAGCCGTGAAAGGGTCAAATATTGTCAAAAATGATTTTTCAATGTGCTCAATGAATGTTCATTTGCGGACCAAGAGAAGATTATTTGTGAAAATTTGTCACAGGAATGTCTGGCTCGGTTATCGAGCAAAATTCCAGTGGTAAATTTTTACCCCCTTCGCTAAGATGCCATGGTAAATTGTGTGACCACATAGTGCTGATTGTTGTTGTTGTTGTTGTTGTTGTTGTCTTTAAGACATTTTTAATAACTCTGGTTCGACTGGAGGGATCTTCTCCAAATTTGGAGGGAGGCATGCATGCCCATGGAGTCCCGGGCAGATATGCCAATTTTGGGGTCTAAAACAACAGCAACAGCGTTTAGCAACAATTTTCAAAAAAATCTTTTTTTACGCATTCTTCAATAACTCTGGTTCTACTTGTGCAATTTTCCCCAAACTTGGCTGGAAGCTTGCCCATGTGGTCCTGGACGCTTAGGCTAACGGCTAAAATGCAACAGCAACATTGTTTTCAAAATAGACATATTTTAAGCATTTTCAATAACTAATGGAGGGATCTTTTTCGAACTTGGGTTGATAGTCGTGTCCCAAAGACGTACATGTATGCTTAATTATGCAGTCAAAAACAAAAACACAACAGCTTTCAGCAACATTGTTCCTAAAATAGTCTTTAAATAAACACTTTCTCCTCATGGCGGCCAGATTGAAAAATATATCAGTGATGCGGGTATTGGACAAATTTATCCTTGTTAAACATAGTCTTGGTCTGCAAATGGACATTCCTCTTGAACCACTTCAGAGTGTGTTTTGACCAGCTTGGGCATTATAGAGTTTAGCCCTTTCATCGACATGTCCCTGAAAAAGTGTATTGTTTATGATATAAAACTTACTTCCAGTCAAATTAGTTTCAAAATACTCAACAATTTGCCTGTATGGTTGCATTGAAAATGAGACCTAGGGAATTCATCACTGCAAGTGTTAATGGGTTTAAACACACATGAAAAAGCTGATAGCCATGATAGCTGGTGCTATAATTTCCTAAATGCGTTTTGAATGTACTTGTAACGTCCCAGTTTCGTCTCTGTATAATTCTTGACAAGGGAGACCTTGGATTGATCTATAGATCAATGGCAACGTGTACCACTGTTAGCGAGTGACTCTTTGCTATCTCTGACTGCTCGTTGTCAGCGACTGCGAAAGTGGACACTAGCATATATTTGCTTATGATGGCCATAGAACGCTCAGATGCGTTGAACGATTCACCTTTCTATCTCTTACAGACCAAAGCAAACGGATGACCTTTAGAATTTTGAAAGTATTGTGCTGGTTATATCTATACTTAGACAGTGACACTTTAGTGGTCAAGACACACAAAACTGCCTCTGCAGGCGTCCGGAAATATGCCCATTTGTAGGGCAAGATAATTTTTTGAAACGTTACCACTAGAATGACTGTCTCGATAACCGAGTCAGACTCAGCAAACATTTTGATTTTCTTGACCATTGACCCTTTAATCAGTTAAGCCTTAAATTTGTTCAAGAAAATTTAAATTTTCTCAAAGAAAATGTCAATTTGCAGACCAAGAGAAGACAAATTTTTGACAATTTACCACTGGAATGACTGACTCGGTTATCTTGATCTGCAAATGGGCATTTCTTAAGCTCACTACAGAAGCCGTTTTTGGTGGGTTTGAGTGTCAAAGGGTTAACACTCAAGATGGCCAAAAAGTAGCCTTGCACGATTACATGATTAAATCGAAACTCGCGATTATTTTTTAAATCGTGAATTTATATGATTAAAAATTAAATAATCGAATAATCGTGAATAATTCTACTGCATAAAATATTTCAAAACCTACCTTTTAATTACTCTTTAATACAGATCGGTCACGGAAATTTACATTTTGCTCAGCCGAGGAAAAGAAACCCCTTGACAAACTTCTGCAAGCAAACTAAAAAAAATTGAGAATCGCTTTATGAATGAATCCAAAACAGTGCACCCACATATACCTATCTACAAAGCATGAAACTAAAGAAAAGGACGACCCACTTCGTGGCGGCGAACAATGGAGAAAAAGTAAAATCCTGCACTCACTGCTTTGCAGTACTGCTGACATTGCTGCGCGCTGCATCATGGGGAACACAGTTTTCCAGTCCCTCTGGAAGCTATGGATTCATAGATCAAAGATGCCCGTGGTAAAAAGCCTTCGTTTATACAATGCAATCTGCGTATCCTTGATGCTGTATAACTGTAACAGCTGGGCAGCTCCAAGTGCAGCTCTAGACAAACTCGATGCCTGCCACCACAAACACCTACGCACCATCGCTGGACACTGATGGCCAGACAGCATAATTTCTGACAATGCACTATAAAAGTCTGTAAAAGTCGCCCAGTAAAGATGGTCCATGTTTGGTCATGTGCTAAGGATGCCAGAAGAGACACCAGCACAGAGACCCTTGGAATTTTCTCTACTCTGAGCCAGCAAATACAAAGCCAGGAGAGGACGTCATTGCATAAATCTGCTAAGCATGGTACGAGGTGACCTCAAGAAAGCAGGACTCGGTACACTCAAGTCAAGAATGGACCTGAGGAAGCTAAGAATTTAGACTGAGGACAAGACACAGTGGGCAAAAGCGTAGAAGGACTGATTGCAGCTGTAGGATGTTTCTTCTACTACAGCCGCAGAATACAGTAATCATACATACATACTCATTCAAAGAAATTAAAATTCATAGAAAATGTCTGTTTGCAGACCAAGGCAAGGCTGTTTTTTGAAAATTTACCACTTGAATGACTGGCTCGGTTATCAAGCCAGTCATGACATTGGGAAATTTCCAAAACTAGTCTTCTTGGTCTGAAAATGGACATTTCTCAAGACCACTGCAGACGCCGTTTTTGGTTTGGTTGATATGATCATATGACAGTTAAAAGGTTAAAAGTCATATATGGAGATTGTATTTTAAGACATTATAATATATTCAGTCCTTCCAAATCATATAGCTATAATTATCAATTTGTTAATACGTAGCATTATTTTGGCTGGTATGAGAGTTAAAGGGTTAAGAAACATTGATCTATTAATTTCAAACTTAGAGAAGACGATTTAAAAAAAATTCACAGCTGTTATTCCAGTAGTACAATTTCAAAAATAATGTGATTGCAAATTCACATTCAAAGAGCTAATATTTTGATTTTCCTGATCAAATCTAGCCAATAAAGTATAAAGCAGAATCGCTAACATCTCGTATTGACAATATCGTCACGCTATTGATTCTCCCTCCGCATATCTTAAAATGTTAAAGTTCAGCTTCTTTTTAACTTTCGAACTTAAGTTATTTGTGGCATGATGCGACATCCTCTCACATTTCCATCAATAAATTGCCTTCGTGATATTTTGTGTTTATTGTAAATTTGCTAAATCAGACGTTCCGATTTTGTTTCCGTTATTGTGTGCTTCACGATCGTGATATTGAAAAGTACTGAGCGATAAAAACATGGGTTTTTTCCACCATAATCCTTTCACCGACAAACTCCGTAAACAAAACATGAAAGCTGTTGAATATTTTGAAATTAATATGACTGGAAGCCAATGCTAAGGCGGCAATGCTTCCAGTCAAATTAATATCAAAATATTCAACAATATATGCTTTATACACATGTAGCGTAAAGAAATAACTTTGTCAATTATTTGTCACTGAAATGGTTAAAACCGGTGTTTATCGTAGACGATTTTTAATGACTTCTTCTCAGGAACCATTGGGCCGATTTCATTTATATGTGACAGGAAGCATCCCTAGGGCATAGAGATTCAAGTTTGTTCAAACGAAGCGGATCGGTCAAAATCCAAGATGGCCACCGGCCAAAATGGCCGATTTTTAGAAACACTAAAAAATCTCCGAAACGCAAGAGGAATTGATTCAATACTCATAACATCTATCACAACGTTAGACCCAAGGTTGTTCAAGCCAACCTTATTGGCCTATTTGCTTGGTGGCCATCTTGGATGACGTAGTTTTCCCGAAAACGACTTCTCCCGAGCCGCTGAAGGGTAATAGAGCTAAAATTTATTTAGTATGCTTAGGGACCAAGGGCCATTCAAAGGAATTTTGTACGTTAAAAAACATGGCCGGCATCAACCAATCAGAAATTAGCATTTGTTGGTCATATTGGTTTTTTTTGTATTTGATGTATTTTAATGGCAAAAATTGCTCTATATATGCTTATCAGGGTGGCGAGTTCAAATATGCCACTTTTGAGACTGTGAGATAAATGGTTTGGCTACCATCTTGGTTTGTTTTCCCGCCATAGGCTCCTATAGTAAAGCAATGGGCCCATAGTAAAGCAATAGGCCCATAGTAAAGCAATGGGCCCATAGTAAAGCAAGGGGGAATTCTTTAAACGACTTCCTCTCAAGAACCACCTGGCCGATTTCAATTATATTTGGCAGGAAATATCCATAGGGCATAGAGATCTAATTTTGTTCAAACGAAGCAGATCGGTCAAAATCCAAGATGGCCGCCGGCCAAAATAGCCGATTTTTGGAACCACTTTAAAAAATCTCTGAAACTGCTGGAGGAATTGATTCAAAACTCATAACACATCATCTATGGCAACGTTAGACCCAAGTTTACTCAAGGCAACCTAATTGACCTATTTGCTTGGTGGCCATCTTGGATGACGTAGTTTCCCCGAAAACGACCGCCAGAACCGGTGGAAGGATCAGGCTGAAATTTGGGAGATTTGATTAGGGCCTAAGGGCCATTAAAATTTGTTCAAGGGAGGTTGATCCATCAAAAAATATGGCGGCTGTGGTCCAATCAAAATGTAGCATGTTTGGTGGCCATATTGAATTTTTTTATTTTGACGAATATTGAAGCCGAAATTGGTTTTATATATGTGTTTGGGCATTCTGATTTCAGATTTTAGTGGCCATCATGGATCATTTTCCAACTAGAAACTCCCATGTACTAAAGCAATAGGAAATTTCAAGTGTATTTGGCAGAAAACATAGAGATACACGTTTGTTCAAATGAAGCCGGTCTGTAATTTGCCTGGCGGCCATCCTGGATTTTTGAAATGCCTTTAAAATCTTCTTTTCCGAATCCTCATGGGGGATTGATTCAAAACTCATGACAGGTTATTTATGGAAACAGCTGAATCCAGTTTGTTCAATGGAACTTGATTGCCTAATGCTTTAGCAGTCATCTTGGATGACCTGGTTTTCATGAAAACAACTTCGTATCCAGAATCGCTGAATGGATTGGGCCGGAATTTGTGATATATGATGAGGGACTAAGGGCCGTTAAGTTTTGTTCAAAAGTAGTTGATACATAAAGAAACATGGCTTCTGTTTTCTTGTTATGTTTCTGCTCAACTCTGTAGGGTTCTACTTGTTGTTGATGGTCTTTCTGGTTGAAATGCCTATGATGCAGGTGAGCGATACAGGCCTCTTGGGCCTCTTGTTGAAATTTTGCAACTGAAATGACAGGCTGAATAACTGAGCCAGTCATTCCAGTGATAAGTTTTAAAAACTTTTTCTTCTTATCCTTCAAAAGGACATTTACTAAGCATAATTGTAAATTTTCTTGACCAATGAAGGACTGACTGAGAATATGGATCATTGGAGATAACTTGGGGAACGGAAGATAACATAACTTAGCGCCATGGAAAATGTATTTTTGAAATTACCACCAAAACACCTTTCCCAGTTTGACATATTTTGAGAAAATACCTTCCCACAATGCATCATTCACAACACTTGTAGCTGGTATTTACTTGGCCGGTGAATGAGAACAGTATTATTAGCTTACCTGGCCTGAAAGGCCATTAGTGAGCTTATGCCATGGCGATCGTCCATCGTCCATCAACTTTTCCTTTAAATGACTTCTCAAGAACCACTGGGCCGATTTCAATTATATTTGGCAGGAAGCATCCTTAGGCCAAAAGGATCCAAGTTTGTTCAAATGAACCTGATCGGCCAATTCGGCTGGCGGCCATCTTGGATTTAGGCCGATTTTAGGAAATATCTTTAAAAATTTTCTCAAATCTCATGAAATATGATCTAGGGCAAGAGCTGAACCAAGTTTGTTCAAGGGAACTTGATTGGTCAAATGGTTCGACAGCCATCTTGATTGACCTAGTTTTAGCGAAAATGACTTCTTCAGAACCGCTGGAGTGATCGGGCCGAAATCTGGGAGATATGATTAGGACCCAAGGGCCATTAAAGTTTGTTCAGGGAAGTTGATCCGTCAAAAAACATGGCCGCCATGGGCCAATCAAAATATAGTGTTTGGCCGGCCATATTGGATTTTTTTATTTGATGGATTTTGAGGCCGAAACTGGTTTTGTGTGTTTTTGGGTATTCTGATCTCAAATTTGCCATTTTCAAAACTGTCGGATAAATGGTTTGGCGACCATCTTGGATTATTTTCCCGGCAAAGGTGCCCATACTAAAGCAGTGGGAAATTTAAAATGTCTTCTTCTGGAGAACTACTAGGCCGATTTCAATTATATTTGGCAGGAAGCATCCTTAGGGCTTAGGGATCCAAATTTGTTCAAATGAAGCCAATTGGCTAATTTGACCGGTGGCCATCTTGGATTTCGGCCGATTTTAGGAAATGTCTTTAAAAGTCTCGTTCTCCGAAATGGCTTGGGGAATCGATTCAAAACTTATGAAACCTCATCTAGCCAAAGACGTAAGCCAAGTTTATTCAAGACGACTTGATTAACTGAATGGTTCAGCGGCCATCATGGATGACTTAGTTTTCCCGAAAACGACTTCTCCAGAACCACTGAATGGATTAGGCCGAAATTTGGGAGATAAGATTAGGGACTAAGGGCCATTAAAGTTTGTTCAAGGGAAGTGCTCCGTCAAAAATCATGGCCGCCATGGGCCAATCAAAATGTAGCGTGTTTGACTGACATATAGGAATTTTCTATTTGATGGATTGTGAGGGCAAAGTTGGTTCTATATATGTTTTTGGGTATTCTGAGCTCAAATTTGCAATTTTCCAAACTGTCGGATAAACGGTTTGGCGACCATCTTGGATAATTTTCTCGTCAAACGCTCCCATGCGAAAACAATGGGAAATTTAAAATCTCTTCTCGAGAACTACCAGGCCGATTTCAATTATATTTGGCAGGAAGCATCCTTAGGGCATAAGGATCCAAGTTTGTTCAAAGGAACCCGATCGACCAATTTGCCCAACGGCCATTTTGGATTTCGTCTGATTTCAGGAAATGCCTTTAAAAATCTTCTCCGAAGCCACTTGGGGAATCGTCATCTAGGCCAAGAGGTAAGCCAAGTTTGTTCAAAAGGACTTGATTGACCAAATGGTTCGGCGACCATCTTGGATGACCTAGTTTTCACGAAAATGACTCCTCCAGAAACGCTGAAGGGATCAGGCCGAAATTTGAGCCATTAAAATTTGTTCAAGGGAAGTTGATCCACCAAAATCCATGGGTGTCATGGGAAAATCAAAATGTGTGTTTGGCGGCCATATTGCACTTGCAAAAATGTCCACAAACTCATTTAAAAGACTGCTAAGCCACCCACCAACAATTTTGACAAAAATCGATGGTGCTCCAGGCCCCTTGGGCTGACTTGTTTTACTATTAGGTTCGCTTTAACCATTTAACCCTCATATCAGTGGAGAAGTGTCCATTTGCAGACCAAGAGAAGACCATTTTTGAAAACTTACCACTGTAATGACTGGCTTGATAACCTGGCTCAATAACCGAGCCAGTCATTCCAGTGGGAATTTTTCAAAAATAGCATTCTCTTGGTCTACAAATGCACATTTTGTGAGAAAATTAAAGTTTTCTTGAAAAATTTGAGGGCTAGTTAAAGCGTTAAGCTGCTTACAAAGAGTAATATTATTGAAGTCAGATTTCATTGGAATTCTCATTCAATTTTCTAAACATTTAATTATATATTAGTTTTTATATTTTTATAAAATTTAGTCACGCTAATTATAATTTTAAAATACATCCTATTGGCCGACATATTTACTAAATGTCGGGATAGTGACATATTTACTAAATGTCGGGATAGTGGCATATTTACTAAATGTCGGGATAGTGACATATTTACTAAATGTCGGGATAGTGGCATATTTACTAAATGTCGGGATAGTGGCATATTTACTAAATGTCGGGATAGTGACATATTTTATAAATGTCTGGATAGTGACATATTTACTAAATGTCGGGATAGTGACATATTTTATAAATGTCGGGATAGTGACATATTTACTAAATGTCGGGATAGTGACATATTTTATAAATCTCGGGATAGTGACATATTTACTAAATGTCGGGATAGTGACATATTTTATAAATGTCGGGATAGTGACATATTTTATAAATGTCGGGATAGTGACATATTTACTAAATGTCGGGATAGTGACATATTTTATAAATGTTGGAATAGTGACATATTTACTAAATGTCGGGATAGTGACATATTTTATAAATGTCGGGATAGTGACATATTTACTAAATGTCGGGATAGTGACATATTTACTAAATGTCGGGATGGTGACATATTTACTAAATGTCGGGATAGTGACATATTTACTAAATGTCGGGATAGTGACATATTTACTAAATGTCGGGATAGTGACATATTTACTAAATGTCGGGATAGTGGCATATTTACTAAATGTCGGGATAGTGGCATATTTACTAAATGTCGGGATAGTGGCATATTTACTAAATGTCGGGATAGTGGCATATTTACTAAATGTCGGGATAGTGGCATATTTACTAAATGTCGGGATAGTGACATATTTACTAAATGCAAATAACTTTACAAAAATAAAAAACTAATACATAAATGTCTTTTAGCACAATAATAACTGAATGCGTGGCCACGCAGCTCACTTAGCAGTTTATCAGCCAGGAAAAAATGCTATAGGCGTTGATTTAGGGGAATCACGCATATTATGACGTCAATGTGGGAAATGTGTAAAGTGTTGAAATGTATAATATATAGTCATTTTCTCTTTCAAACGCTAAATCAATTTTATGCCATTTTAAAAGGAACTATTTACGTCAGCATGGCCCACTGACATATTAATTCTTTATCATGTATAAAATATTATGTTGAATATTTTGAATCTAATTTGACTGGAAGCTATACTAGCAATAGGTTTAAATCTTTAACGGTCAAGCCGACCAAAGCTGGCCTCTGCAGTGGCCTTGAGGAATGTCCATTTGCAGTACACGATAGGACAATCTTTGAAAGTTTACCACTGGAATGACTGGCTCGATAACTGAAAAATGGACATTCAATAAGCAAATATTTTGATTTTCTTGACCAGATTTGACCATTCAGGTGTTACGTCAAATTAGTTTCAAAATATTTAATAGCTTCCCTATGTAACTGTCTTAAAATTGAGATACTATAGCTTCACGGGTTAAAATGTTTAATAATGGTCAAGATTGGTCCAAATATTTGATTATTGTATGTCCATTTGCAGGTCAAGAGAAAACTATTTTTGAAAATGTTACGCTGCTATGAACAGCTTGATAAACTCAAACTAAGCAAATATAGAGATTTTCTTGACCTGACCTGAGTAGCCCTCCAATGGTCAAGTTTGATCAAGAAAATATTTGCTTAATGAATGTCCAAAAAACTATTTCTGAAAATTAACCGCACGTGAGTGACTCGAATATTGAGCCAGTCATTTCAGAGGAAAATTAAGCCAAAAATAGTATAATCTTGGCTCGCAAATATAATGGACATTTTCTATGAAAAAATGTACATGAAATAAATTAAAATTTTCTGTATAAAGTTTAACCATTAAAGGGTTATGGCTTGAAATACGTCTGTACCACATACAGTACAGCACAGAAATACGTCTGTACCACATACAGTGCAGCACAGAAATATGTCTGTACCACGTACAGTACAGCACAGAAATATGTCTGTACCACGTACAGTACAGCACAGAAATACGTCTGTACCACGTACAGTACAGCACAGAAATATGTCTGTACCACGTACAGTACAGCACAGAAATACGTCTGTACCACGTACAGTGCAGCACAGAAATACGTCTGTACCACGTACAGTGCAGCACAGAAATATGTCTGTACCACGTACAGTACAGCACAGCACAGAAATATGTCTGTACCACGTACAGTGCAGCACAGAAATACGTCTGTACCACGTACAGTACAGAACAGAAATACGTCTGTACCACGTACAGTACAGCACAGAAATACGTCTGTACCACGTACAGTGCAGCACAGAAATATGTCTACCACGTACAGTACAGCACAGCACAGAAATATGTCTGTACCACGTACAGTGCAGCACAGAAATACGTCTGTACCACGTACAGTACAGCACAGAAATACGTCTGTACCACATACAGTGCAGCACAGAAATATGTCTGTACCACGTACAGTACAGCACAGAAATATGTCTGTACCACGTACAGTACAGCACAGAAATACGTCTGTACCACGTACAGTACAGCACAGAAATATGTCTGTACCACGTACAGTACAGCACAGAAATACGTCTGTACCACGTACAGTGCAGCACAGAAATACGTCTGTACCACGTACAGTGCAGCACAGAAATATGTCTGTACCACGTACAGTACAGCACAGCACAGAAATATGTCTGTACCACGTACAGTGCAGCACAGAAATACGTCTGTACCACGTACAGTACAGCACAGAAATACGTCTGTACCACGTACAGTACAGCACAGAAATACGTCTGTACCACGTACAGTGCAGCACAGAAATATGTCTGTACCACGTACAGTACAGCACAGCACAGAAATATGTCTGTACCACGTACAGTGCAGCACAGAAATACGTCTGTACCACGTACAGTACAGCACAGAAATACGTCTGTACCACATACAGTGCAGCACAGAAATATGTCTGTACCACGTACAGTACAGCACAGAAATATGTCTGTACCACGTACAGTACAGCACAGAAATACGTCTGTACCACGTACAGTACAGCACAGAAATATGTCTGTACCACGTACAGTACAGCACAGAAATACGTCTGTACCACGTACAGTGCAGCACAGAAATACGTCTGTACCACGTACAGTGCAGCACAGAAATATGTCTGTACCACGTACAGTACAGCACAGCACAGAAATATGTCTGTACCACGTACAGTGCAGCACAGAAATACGTCTGTACCACGTACAGTACAGCACAGAAATACGTCTGTACCACGTACAGTACAGCACAGAAATACGTCTGTACCACGTACAGTGCAGCACAGAAATATGTCTGTACCACGTACAGTACAGCACAGCACAGAAATACGTCTGTACCACGTACAGTGCAGCACAGAAATACGTCTGTACCACGTACAGTGCAGCACAGAAATACGTCTGTACCACGTACAGTGCAGCACAGGAATACGTCTGTACCACGTACAGTGCAGCACAGGAATACGTCTGTACCACGTACAGTGCAGCACAGGAATACGTCTGTACCACGTACAGTGCAGCACAGGAATACGTCTGTACCACGTACAGTGCAGCACAGAAATACGTCTGTACCACGTACAGTGCAGCACAGAAATACGTCTGTACCACGTACAGTGCAGCACAGAAACACGTCTGTACCACGTACAGTGCAGCACAGAAACACGTCTGTACCACGTACAGTGCAGCACAGAAACACGTCTGTACCACGTACAGTGCAGCACAGAAACACGTCTGTACCACGTACAGTGCAGCACAGAAATACGTCTGTACCACGTACAGTGCAGCACAGAAATATGTCTACCACGTACAGTGCAGCACAGAAATATGTCTGTACCACGTACAGTGCAGCACAGAAATATGTCTGTACCACGTACAGTGCAGCACAGAAATATGTCTGTACCACGTACAGTGCAGCACAGAAATATGTCTACCACGTACAATGCAGCACAGAAATGTCTCTACCACGTACAGTGCAGCACAGAAATACGTCTGTACCACGTACAGTGCAGCACAGAAATACGTCTGTACCACGTACAGTGCAGCGCAGAAATACGTCTGTACCACGTACATTGCAGCGCAGAAATACGTCTGTACCACGTACAGTGCAGCGCAGAAATACGTCTGTACCACGTACAGTGCAGCGCAGAAACACGTCTGTACCACGTACAGTGCAGCGCAGAAACACGTCTGTACCACGTACAGTGCAGCGCAGAAACACGTCTGTACCACGTACAGTGCAGCGCAGAAATACGTCTGTACCACGTACAGTGCAGCGCAGAAATACGTCTGTACCACGTACAGTACAGCGCAGAAATACGTCTGTACCACGTACAGTGCAGCGCAGAAATACGTCTGTACCACGTACAGTGCAGCGCAGAAATATGTCTGTACCAATATGTCTGTACCACGTACAGTGCAGCACAGAAATATGTCTACCACGTACAGTGCAGCACAGAAATATGTCTGTACCACGTACAGTGCAGCACAGAAATATGTCTGTACCACGTACAGTGCAGCACAGAAATATGTCTGTACCACGTACAGTGCAGCACAGAAATATGTCTACCACGTACAGTGCAGCACAGAAATACGTCTGTACCACGTACAGTGCAGCACAGAAATACGTCTGTACCACGTACAGTGCAGCACAGAAATACGTCTGTACCACGTACAGTGCAGTACAGAAATACGTCTGTACCACGTACAGTGCAGCACAGAAATACGTCTGTACCACGTACAGTGCAGCACAGAAATATGTCTGTACCACGTACAGTGCAGCGCAGAAATATGTCTGTACCACGTACAGTCCAGCGCAGAAATATGTCTGTACCACGTACAGTGCAGCGCAGAAATATGTCTGTACCACGTACAGTGCAGCGCAGAAATATGTCTGTACAACGTACAGTGCAGCGGAGAAATATGTCTGTACCACGTACAGTGCAGCGCAGAAATATGTCTGTACCACGTACAGTGCAGCGCAGAAATATGTCTGTACCATGTACCATGTACAGTACAGCGCAGAAATATGTCTGTACCACGTACAGTGCAGCGCAGAAATATGTCTGTACCATGTACAGTACAGCGCAGAAATATGTCTGTACCATGTACAGTACAGCGCAGAAATATGTCTGTACCATGTACAGTACAGCACAGAAATAAGTGAAAACCTACTGTTGAATATTTTGAACATAATTGGATTGGAAGACATTGCTTCTTAAAGTACATGTAGGCAGGAAAGTTTTCCAATCTAATTATGTTCAAAACATTTAACAGAACATTTCTTATATCAGATTCAAGTGTGTGATAACTAACAGTGTCTCTCATGACATCTAAATTTTGGATCGGTCACAGGCACCCACACCCTGAAAATCTGAAATCTGAGGGTCCTTGAACTGACATTTGAAGGTCCCAAACTGAGATCCGGTGTTCCCAAGCGGTGTTTCTCTTCCATACTTAAAAATTAGAGTGTACCATGGACTCACAACTGTGAATTATGGTACTCTTATGCGAGATTATGTAAGTAATTTTGCACAAAAACCTATGAAACTTATTACTTAGTATAACAGTAAATAACAACGTATTCAGTAATGTGAGCTACTTGTAGAAGGTTATTTAGCCTGACGCTTGGTCTCGATGTGAGACCAAAAGTCTGAATGATCTGGACTGGAATTTTCATCCCTTTTATACCCTTCCTGGTCGAGCCTGTGGATTGAGTCGATCTTGACCATATATGGGCAGAGATAAACCAGATTGCCGGTTCTCCTGTTTGAAATGTTTGGAGGTTTGGCGGTGTGCTCCAACAATTTTACCGGTTGACCTGTATTTTACCAGTTGGGGTCAAGTTTTACCGGTTGTGACTGTTTACCGGTTATGCCTTGTTTGGCGGTTGTGTCCATTTTTTGCCGGTTGTAAGTTTTTTGCCGGTTTAGCCATTTTTGGCGGTTGGGCAACTTTTTTGGCGGTTGTGGTCATTTTTACCGGTTGTGAATTTTTTACCGGTTGTGAATTTTTTACCGGTTGGGGTCAAGTTTTACCGGTTGTGACTGTTTACCGGTTATGCCTTGTTTGGCGGTTGTGTCCGTTTTTTGGCGGTTGTGATATTTTTTGCTGGTTGTAAGTTTTTTGCCGGTTTAGCCATTTTTGGTGGTTGGGCAACTTTTTTGGCGGTTGTGGTCATTTTTACCGGTTGTGAATTTTTTACCGGTTGTGTCCGTTTTGGCGGGTTTTTTCAAAAACTTTTTTGGCGGTTTAAGTTTTTTACCGGTTGTAAGTCATTTTGGTGACAAAATTCTAAGGGTTTCTGTAGGTCAAGTTCGTAGAGCTAATACTAGAGCTAGTAGAGGAGAATTTTTTGCCTATTTGTATGGGTAATGATCATGTGTAGTCATCACTGTTTTTGATTCAGACTGCATGGCATTTCGTTTCTTGGGCGGAACTCATCAGAGGCGAAGATTTGTCAACCGGAAGTGGGCATTTTTGGGCTGCACTTTTTTCTGATATGGCGACTATGGTGTGGGTGTTTGGATTGATAGACAAGGAGTGTGTTGGGCATCCCTGTCTATTCTACATGTTTTGGCGATTTCGATGGGGAAATATAGATCACGGTTACACAAAATCAAAATCAAAACTGGTTAGATAGTGAAGTTATGAAAAAAAGTTTAGCCCTGACAATCATATCTTTGACTGTTTTGTTATTAACCACTTAGTATAACACAATCATACAAGATTTTGAGGTTATCGAGCCAGTCATTCCAGTGGTAAATCTTCAAAAATAGTCTTCTCTTGGTCTGCAAATGGACATTTTTCAAGCCCACTAAGAAGCTGTTTTTGGCGGATATAAATGTTGAATGGTTAAACTAACTTGTTTATGTTTTTCTGTTGGCAAACAAGAGACTTATTTATGAGCGATGTTGCAGTTCACTATAAAATCGTGAACTTTCCTGACATTGGTATTTGATGAGGAGTTATTGTTTTTGAGATTCTGTGGCTGTCTAACGACCTAAAGACGACGCGACTAGATTGTGAGCGACGCCGTTTATTAAGTCACCGTCGAACACAAATGGCCATCATTGTCGTACACACTAATTGATTGACATTTAAGGCCAGTCGGTCTGACGCGCCTGTCGGTCTGATGCTCCGTGTCACCTAGACGGGAATAGCGCCTTGTTAAACCCAGGGATTGTTCTTTTTGGGTAACGAAGTGGCATTTCTCGCTGGCAAACTGTTTCACGTTTAACCGCATCACCGTTAACTCATTAGCCTCAATAATTCACTTATGGGTAACCCTTTAACAGTCAGATTTCTTGACGAAAATGTTAATTTGGAGGCTAAGAGAAGACTATTTTTGAAAATTTATCACTGGAATGACTGGCTCAGTTATCGAGCCAGTCATTCCAGTGATAAATTTTCAAAAATAGTCTTCTCGTCGTCTGCAAATGGGCATTTCTCAAGATATGTGCAGAAACCGTATTTGGCCAGCTTGAGTGTTTAGAAGAGGACTACTGCCTTCATATGTGACATCGGCATCGTGCAGCAAGGTCTAATTAGACTTTAACGCTAAGTATGACACCTTCCAAAAATGCCTTCTGCAGTGGTCTTGAGAAATGTCATTTGCTGAATGAGAAAATTCCAATTTCACAAACCATGTCTAGAGATAAACAGAATAATATTTTTGAAAATGTATCCCTGGAATAATTCACCCAGACTTAAAGATGCATTACCTCCGAGATATAAATAAATTTGGACATTTTCTGTATTTTTGCTGTAATATAATGGTCCCAGTTTATTATTAGTACATTGTGCATACAAATTTTTTATACATATATTCAGCCCCCATCACATTTGTTATTATTTGATGTTTTTCTGGAAACTCATGCGTGCGTATGAGTTTTCAACATTGCGAAGCATTATATTTACGAAACAATCCAAACCGCCATTATCATGCTCAAATCGAAAAAAATGGTTTAATTAAATTTTCAGTTTGGCCAATACTGCTTAATCATAATTTTGTCATAAGTCTTCATGCCACGTTGGTCATGCCGCCAATAGCTGTGTCTGCAGTGGACATGTGAGCTGTCAATTCGCAGACCAACAGAAGACTATTTTTGAAATTTTACCACTGGAATAATTGGCTCAATAAGAAAACCAGACATTTCAGTAGTAAATTTACAAAAATAATCTTGCGTACTCTGCAAATTGATATTTTCGATGATAATATTATAATTTTATTGATCTGCGGTAAGCTGTTATTGTCTGCAGCACCAAAACGCAGTGAAATTATTTTCGCTCTGGTGTAAAAATTTTCAATTTTCAAATTAAATTAAAAAATGAACAGGTGTTCATTTTTCAACAAATTTGGTGGGAGATGGTGCTGTGGTGCTGTCGTAGACAGCAACATCTCCCAGCAAAATTGCATATAAAATGTTTTCGTTCTTTAATTCTTGTCCACAGGTTGGACTCGAACGAATTGTGGAAGCTATGATTTAACTATCTATGAGTCTAATATAAACAGGTAGTCCACATCATGAGTTTAAATTATCACAATTCAGTTATGAAATAAACATGTTTATTGTTGTTTTAGTTCTGCACACTGGAGTTATTGCAACAAAGCTAAGTATCCCACCTCAGGCGTAGATACATGTGAGACTAACCCTAACCCTCGGGCGTAGATACATGTGAGACTAACCCTAACCCGCGGGCGTAGATCTATACATGTGAGACTAATCCTTTAACACTCAAAGCGGAAAAAACCCGCTTCTCTAGTAGTCTTGAGAAATGGACATTAGACTAACAGAAGACTATTTTTGGAAATTAATACATTTACATTCTTCTAATTGATTATTCAGTCATCATTTTTAAACTGTTTGTTAAAACTGTTGCTGTCCAACTTTCAAGCGATAGAGCAAAAGGGGCCGAGAATCAGTAGCAGTGCATGGGCGTGGCTGGAGCGCATATACCTATCAAAATAAGCTGATTATCTAACACAAACTTCCCTCGCTGGTCAAGGTGGTCACTAACTTGTGATCTTAACATTAACCCTTTAATGGTCATACCGATAACCGAGACAGTCATTCCAGTGATAAACTTTCAAAAACTATTCTCTTGGTCTGCAAATGGACATTCAATAGGCAGATATTTAAAGTTTATTTACCAAATATGACCATTAACCTCAGAAAATGTCCATTTGCGGACCAACAGATGACAATTTTTGAAAATTTACCACTGGAATGACTGGCTCGATAACTGAGCCAGATATTCCAGTGGTAAATATTCAAAAATAGTCTTCCTTTGGTCTGCAAATAGACATTTTCTTTGAGAAAAGTGGGATTTTCTTGAATAAATTCGAGGGTTATAGGGTTAATTAGACCTATGACATCATAGGTTGAATCCCATCTGACAAGAACCATGATAACGGCACTCTGAAGACAGGAGTGCATGCATCTGGATGGTGATATCGCTATCAGTGATAGTGCTATCGACATCATTTACATATGTACAGATTGAAGCGATTAAGATGTTTATCACACTATCGCAAACTTATGGAATATATTTGTTATTTTCATACATTAGTTGCCGAACATTAAGATGGCAATTTTGTATGAAGATACCTGCCAGTTACATAAATTTTACAATATCTCATGAAGTTTTGAGGCTAGTATGAAAACATAAGTACCTAAATATGTATTGGGATGTATGTAAGAACTATTTAAACTCTCATATTAATAGATGAAACTTTAATAACATTACATGTATCTGCCATAGCGCCAGTGTTGATTCAAAAGTGGCAATTGTACCGATATACATATAGATTGTACTATCGCGTCATTCATTTATCTCACAATTGAAACTTGATGTCAAAATTGGCACCATCAGAGAAATCAGACAGGACTGTTATTATATATTCTTCAACATTTCCGCAAATGTACATTAAATATTTCTAACACCGCTGAAGAGAACCCCCTTATAAAACACAATTCGCAATTTTATTACGATAGCGTTGGATGACAGCGAGAAAAACGTTCAACTTATGACATCATACGCCTCATCCGGGAATAGAAATGTAACTAATGTATCACATATTTAAATAACGAAGTTATATATTTCTAATTTGAGCACAGAGCTTACAATTATATTTTTGAAAACGTTACGGTCTGTAGATTCATTTTATACAAAGTAGTATAAGAGGGTCTGGCATTCCCCTTTAACTCGTTAAGCCGGCCAAAACTGACCTCTGTACACAGTGGTCTTGAGGAATGTCAATTTACAGGCCAAGAGAACACTATTTTTTTTAATTTACCACCGGGATACCCGGCTCGGTCATTCCAGTGATAAATTAAAAATAATAATCCTCTGTTGGCCTGCACATCTACATCCAATAAGCAAATATTTTGATTTTCATGACCAAATTTGACCATAAAAAGTTTAATCATTGTCAGCCCCAAACTTTTATTTAATTAATTAAATGTTTAACAGTTAGCACGCTGATGTCAATATTCTATCTTTTACTGTGTCAATAGCAAAGAAACTGGTGTACATTTTTCAATAATTGCGGTTGGCGATGTTATTGTCTATGACAGCAACGTCTTCCAACAAAATTGTAATATATGTACAGGCGGTTGAGCAATAAACCTGATGTATAACCAAAACTAAAAGCCAGAACATAATTAAGAATAGATAAAAGAAATTATAGTGCCTCCAGACTCCTGAAGATAGCCCTGGATTCTGCTGAATGTCCCCGCAGTCCAGTGGATAAATTATTAGCTAATGTTAGATTTTGTGCTATGAAAATGCTCTTTAAAACCCTTTCACACTCATGTCAGCCAAAAAATGGCTTCTGCAGTGGTCTTGAAAAACGTCTATTTGCAGTCCAAGAGAAGCCTATTTTTTGAAAATTCACCAATGGAATGACTGGCTCGATAACCGAGCCAGCCATTCCAGTGGGAAATTTTCAAAAATGGTCTTCTTGGTGCGCAATAGAACATTTGCTATGAGAAAATTTAATTTTTTAGAACAAATTCAGTGGTTAAAGGGTTAATTAAGCCCCCTAGATTTAGATGTAATTTATGTACATGTACGGTTGAACAATATACCATGTATAATGGAAGCTTAAAAACCAGAGCATAATTAATAATAGATAAAACAAGCTTTAGTGCCCCCAGGCTCCTCCGAGATATCCTGGGATGCTGCTTGCTGTCATATGCATTCCAGTAGATTAGCTAATGTTATATTTCATAAAATAAAAATTCCTTCTAAGCCCACTCAAGCCATCCAAAAATGGCTTCTCTAGTGGTCTTGAGAAATGTTGATTTGCAGACAGAGAGAAGACATTTTTTGAAAGTTTACCACTGGAATGACTGGCTCAATAACCGAGCCAGACATTCCAGTGGTAAATTTTCAAAAATAGTCTTCTCTTTGTCTGCAAATTGATGTTTTTGTTGAGAAAATTGAGATTTTCTTGAAGAAGTTTAAGGCTTAAATGGTTAACACATGCAGAGGCTTCAAGGGATATTCTGGAGACAGTTTTATCTGGAGAGATTTCCTGTCAAGCTCAGAACATGAAAAATTGACAGGCAATGATGGTCTCAGGATCACTCATTCGATGTATTGATTTCAGGATTTGGTATGCTTGGGTAATTTTGATGCATGTGTCGGGGTAGTGTGGGCTTTTTCTGTTGGTGGCATACAGTACATGGACTTGTTGCAACAAAATCGTGGTAGATCTTGTAGGATAATACATTAATTATGATCACCTTTTCCCACCCTATATCCCTTTAATTGCCATCTTTGGTCGAGAAAATGAAATGCTTTTAATATTGAATGGTCATTTGCAGGCTAAGAAACAACTATTTTTGAAAATTTAGCACTGCAATGACTGGCTCGGTTATCGAGCCAGTCATTCTAGAGGTAAATTTTCAAAAATAATCTCTTGGCATGCAAATGGATATCGGGTTTGGCCAGCTCAACCATTAAAGGGGTAATTTTTCACCTTTAAACGACCAGATAGTTTCAGGCATTACTCACCCATCATTTATCCAGGCCTTACCTGCTTATGTTTTGATCACTATATAAGGGTTTTTATCAGGAGCCCAATGTCAATATTAGCTCCCAGCCAAGATTGGCCACCCTCCCTTCAGTAGAATTCTATTTATCTATCACACATTGGACACACATAACTCGGTCAACATGTTTCCAAAACAGAAACTAAGAAACAATTAGTTGAATATTTATTTTGGACTGAATTTGATTGAAAGACATAATACTACCGTAGATAGTATTATGGCTTCCAATCAAATTGTCCAAAATAGACAATAGTACATTTTATCTTTTTTTATAAACATGTTTTGAAGTTTATTTCCGAAAAAGTTGGTCCCGATCCCAGGATGATTCATAATAAGGAAAAATTAGTTACCTCTCCCGGATGTAGAAATTGTTTGAGTGTAGCTTTCGTGACCATCTCGGTCACTTCTTCAGCACTAAGTTAGTGCTGAAGAAGTGACCGAGATGGCCACGAAAGCTACGCTCAAACAATTTGTACATCCTGGAGAGGTAACTAATTTTTCCTTATTATGTTTTAAGTTATTTAAGTTCTTCTGTGGGAATTTGGTACATGTGTACCTGGGATTCTTAGTGCATGTGTAGTGCTATGGTGGGGCATTTTGCTGTCACTGGCATACTCAGTGGCAACACAATAGTTGTAGATCATGTAATCTTAATTGCAATCACCTTTTTCCACCCTGTGTTTTTGTCTCATCTGCGAAGTATGAAGCGACACATAGGCATTACTTTTCCGATGACAGCGATGGCGGTGTCAATGTTAAGTTTTATTTACATTTATATTTCAGAAATGTTTCATACTACCATAAGGGAAATGTGTGCTGATAGTGAGGTCACTAGGTCAAGGTCATGGTCATTCTGGCATTCCTATTAAACCCTCAGATTTTTCAGCGTTACGTTACATTGTTGCATTTAGCAAATCATTTACATTAAATTTCAGAATTTCTTCGTACTACCAGAACTAAACTTGGACACATACCATAAGGAAGATGTGTACTGATAGTAAGGTCACTAGGTCAAAGGTCACTCTGACATTGCTATTTGACTGAGCTGCTTTTCAACGTTTCGTTGAATACGTGTTTAGCAAATCGTTTACATTTATATTTCAGAACTACCAGAACTAAACTTGGACACATGCTTCCCTATGACATAAGGAAGATGTTTGCTGATACTGAGGTCACAAGGTCAAAGTCATTCTGATGTTGGTATTTGACCTCTGCTCATTAATCCTATTGGAACTCGGCTTGGATACATGGTTACCTATAATGTTAGGAAGCAGCGTAATAATATTGAGATCACAAGGTCAAAGGTCAAGGATGTACACTATGACAAACAGGAGACAGGTAATAGCCTTGAGACACATCATGGCAAAACTAATGGACTATTCTAGTTTATCCATCAATCATATGACATCATAATCAACTATGTGATATGTAGGATGATGTCATGATCACTGACGTCATGAATGTCGTAGCTAAGTTCATCGCGAACGCTTAATTGATGACAGACTTAAAGCGTTGTTGTGCGAATTGTATATATTTAATATTTAAATAACATGCTGTTGAATATTTTGAAACTAATTTGACTGGACGCTGTTGCTGCCATAGGCAGCAATAACACCCAGTCAAATTAGTTTCAAAATATTCAACAACTTACCTGTAGTTTTGTGGAAATTGATAGCCAAGGAGTTAAGAGATCGATTGATTCCAACGCGATCGATGTGTGGGTGGAGCTTAACTAGAGGTGGGCGGGGCATAGCTAAAACCGGATTCCTCCATTAACTTTAACACTTTAACCCTCAAATTTGTTCAAGAAAATTTCAATTTTCTTATAGAAAATGTTCATTTGCAGATCAAGAGTGGATTATTTTTGAAAATTTATCACTGGAATGACACTCATTCAGTGGGAAATTGTCAAAAATAGTCGTTTTTCTTGGTCTACAAATGAACATTTCTCAAGGCCACTGCAGAAGCTGAGTCTAAGCTAAGTCGCTACTGTGTTTCAACACTTACAAGATACTCATGAGTGAACGAGTGAATACATGTATGTCACTTGTGAATATCTCTCATGCAATGGAGGGATCCGATCTGTTACTCAAGTATATGACATCATAATAAATCATGTGTAATGTAGGCTGATGTCACAAACAAAATGCGTAATGAATGATGTATCCATGTCTGTCATGAACATTTAAAAGTTGTATACTAGTTACATGTACAAAACGTGGGTGGAGCTTAACTAGATGATGGGACACTCAGTAATACATGTATCTCTCTTGTGCTTGTGTTGCAGTACTTCCAAGATGCCTTGTCGCTGGATGAACACCTCATTGTGGCTTATTTTGAACTTGCCATCGCAGAAATCAAACTAGGAAGGTGAGCTAATTTTGTATAAATTTAAAATCAGTTTTTTGTATTCAGATTAGCGGATTCCAGTTTTAGCTCTGCCCCGCCCACCTCTAGCTAAGCTCTGCCTATACTTCGCCCGTGTTGGAATCGATTGATCCGTAAACTCCACGACTATTAATTTCCAGAAAACTATACAGGTAAACTGTATATTAATATGAAGCTAATTCGACTGGGTGCTGATGCTGCCATTCAAATTAGTTTCAAAATATTTAACAGCATGTTTATTAAATAGTAAAGACATACAAATCATACAACAACTGAAGACGTCATCCTACGCATCACGTTAGTTTATTATGATGTCATATGATTGATGGATAAACTGGAAAGATCCATTGTGGTAATCAGTTAATGGTCAAATTTAATTTAGAAAATTGAAAAAAACTTGTTTACTGAATGTCTAATTGCACGCCAAGAGAGGACTATTTTGAAAATTTATCATTGAAATGATTAAGCCTTGGTTATCAAGCCAGCCATTCCAGTGGTGAATTTTCGAAAATAATCTCTTGGCATGCATGCAACTAGACCTTGCTCAAGACTATTAGCGGGGATGGGTTTGTATGACTTGACCAGTAACTGGTTCAAATAAGTGGAATGCTAGAGCACATGTTCACGCAGTCACACCCGTGCTTGTCTGAAAATTTGAGCCAAACTGGACCAATATCTTCTGAGAAATACAGAGATCCGGAGTTTAATTTATATCCGATCCAGAACTGGTTTTTTATCCAGATCACAACCAAAGCGTGGAATACCTGTCTCACAGTAAGATACATGTTATTTAATCTGAGAGGCAATCGCAGAGTATTAAAATCACTCAGATTCTTTCTTCTTTCTCTCGTCTTATTCTTCGTTCAAAACCTTGCACAGCATCTCCTCCTAGCGTTTTCATCCGATCAACTCCAAACTTTGTCAACTTCTGCGACTCGGCATGGAATCGTGTGCTTGTACTTTTAATTCGTATGGCCCAAGGGTTTCTGAGCTACACACCTTTGAGACCCATAGGAAATGTATGGGGATTGTCAATAATGATCTTTGATAAAGTGTTACTACATCTAGCATTTTGATCAGATCACTACCATACATGGTGAGGATGTTACCACTGAATATTTTTGTTTGAATTTTTTTTCAAAATGGCTGCCAGACCTTTGATTCCCCCCTCCCCCCAATGCATGGAATATGGCCCCATATGGAATGAAGGGGAATTTCAGTATGGATCTTTGAACTCAGTGACTACACCTAGTATTGATCGGATCACTACCATACTTGATTAGGATGTTACTAATGGAGGACTTTGAAAAGAATATTTGATCAAAATGGCCACCATTTGAAAATTTTCCTCGAATATACCAGTTTTCGTTTTTTGCTGAAATGAACTCGGGATGACAAATGGTGAAAAAAATGGCCATTGAAATTTGTTTGTCTCCGATCGACTTGAAATGTGGTGGACTTCTATGTCTTATATTGACTTGATTTGTGATCAAATTTGAAGTTGATCCATCCAGCAGTTTTCAAGAAGTCAGCTTTGCCATGCCGCATATCCCTATAAGCCTATGGGAGCAATATTTGAACAGTGTTTTCTCCTAGAGTTTTCTTCAGATTCTCTTCAGACCTGCCCAGATCATAGAACATTGAGAGATTTAAATAATTTCCAATGAAAATTTTAATATCTCTCTTGGGGTCAAGGTCATTCACTGGTAAAAATTTCCAATTTTCATGTGTGCCATAAGTTACCTGCCCTTCATCAGGCAACTTCAAATAGTATATTAGATATTTAGATATTATATTACATTTGTGTAGTTTATCCTTAGGGTCAAGGTGACCGTTTAGTGTAAACCTATAGGAATTTCAAGAATGGATCTTTGAGCCATGACTGACTACATCTAGAGTTTGTATTGGATCGGTACCAGACGTGTTCAATGGCCTTAGAAGAGGCCTTATAACATTCTTTAATGGTCAGACATCGCAGATTTACACTTACTTTAGTAAATGATGTCTACATGTCGTTTAAAATTGTAAGCCAGATTGGATCACTAATGTTTTATCTATGACTACTGACACAAAAACAGGCAGACAGACAGACTGATGGACGGACAGACATATAGACATGCAGTACATCCCCTTCCAATTATCGTGTGTGGGTCACGATAATAATACTATGCTTCTGTACTGTTGCAGGTATTCTGAGGCGGCATTGACCTTGAGACAAGCCTACCTGTATACAAAGATGTGTCCTACTATAGACTACAGACAGCTAGGTCTGGACTGGGTGCTACACACAGCGCAGGTATGCCATCATTACATGACTGCCATAATATGTAGGTGGGAGGTGATCTGACTGGTGAGTCGGGCCAAGGGCTCCTTGGGCACAAAAAATTTAGATGCTGATATTTTAACACTTTAATGGTCAAATTAAAAAAATCAAAATGTTTACTTAATGAATATCCATTATCAGGGCAAGACACTATTTTTGAAAATTTACCACTGGAATGACTGGTTCGGTTATCGAGCCAGTCATTCCAGTGATAAATTTTCAAAAATTCATTTCTTGGCCGGCAAATGGACATTCCTCAAGACTACTGTAGAGGCCAGTTTTGGCCGGCTTGATCATTAAAGGGTTAATAGGCAAGTGTTCTAAAAGATAAAATGGCTTCTTTGGTGAATTATTAATTTATTTGCAATGAGACGAGTCTATTTGAAAATTAGCTCCTAACATGATAGCCGATCCAGGAATTCCACTGGTAAAATTATCAAAAATGACCTTCTTGATCCGAAAATGAAAATATATTCTTAAGACTATTGCAGAAGCCTACATCCTCATTGACCAGCTCGACCATTAAACAGTTAACCCTTTATTAGTTAAGAGTGGTCAAGACTGGTTAAGAATACTGAAGATTTTGCAGTGGTAAATTTTAGAAAATAGTCTTCTCTTGGTCTGCAAATGAACATTTTCTATGAGAAAATTAAAATGTTTTTTTAAACATTGGCGGGTTAAAGGTTTAAATCGGCATCCATCTGGCACTAAGCAATGTCCATGCTAAGTCAATCTTCTAGATATCATTCTGTCATTTCCTCACTGACCAGCTTTGTCATCATCCGCCTTAGCAGTTGCTTTACAGGATTAATTTCTTGAGTAACTCATGTCAATTAATTTTAAAATAATGTAAGTTCAGCTTCTTAACCAAAGCTTAACCCTCTTATGACCAGGCCGGCCCAAAACGGGACTCGGTAATCGTCTTGAAGGATGTCGATTTCCAGACCAGGAGAAAATGATTTTTGAAAACTTACCACTGGAATAACTGGATCGATAACCGAGCCAGTCATTCCAGTGATACATTTTCAAAGATAATCTATCGGCTGACAAAATAATATAATCAGAATTTCTTTTCAGTTATTGCTGAACCTGGCTCTATGTTACGCACGTCTCGGGGAGCCTACGGAAGCTGAGAAATGGCTTGACTGGGCAAAGTCTGTCGACACAGACGGAACATTTGCATCGGCGGTGGACACTGCCCTGTACAAAGTTAGGGTGAGTTTGTTGATAGTTGCCTTATGGTCAAAAAGACCATCTATCTTTGTGTGACCAGCTGTTAGGGAAATTGTGTATGGTCAAACCTGTAAAAAATTATTTTCTTTAGAAGAATATTCAACACAATGTTTATTAAATTATAAATTCCCCAAATGACACAGTTCAAACATGTTCATAACAGTCCTTTCCAGTTTGATGTCAGAATTGATAATTGAGCAACAGATTAGATCCCCCCATGTGACCGCTATCCCATAATTCATCAGTAAAGTATGACATAAAATTTGAGATGAGCTATGTGTCTGTCTTTAATCTTTTCATCTGTACAAACCAGTTAGAAGATTCAAAGTTATTTTAACTCACTTCTTAGCTTATGAGCAGAGCACAGAAAACAGGCGGAATTCTCGGAATTGGTAAATTGAAATAGAAACGTGATATTTAGTCTGAAATCAACTGAAAATGGCATTTTCCCGCAAAACATTTGTAAATTGACACGGAAAGGTGATATTGAAACAGAAATCAATGGCTGAAGATATTTTCTTCCAGAGATATTCTAGACAGTGCGACTTTCTTGCGTAATATCATAAATTATTACCCACCCATTTCTTCCCCAGGCTAACTTCTGGCTTTGCTTTCTGCTTATGCTTCATATATTCTAATAAAACAAAATGAACAAAATTTTTGAAAGTTTTATTGAATTTATTCAATAAAGTACACGGAACTTAATCCTTTAGCCCTCGAATTTGTTCAAGAAATTATAAAATTACTCATAGAAAATGTCCATCTGCAGACCAGGAGAAGACTATTTTTGAAAATTTACCACTGGAATCACTGGCTCGGTTATCGAGTCAGTCATTCCAGTGGTAAATTTTCTAAAATAGGCTTCTCTTGGTCTGCAAATGGACATTTCTCAAGACCACTGTAGAAACCGTTTTTGGCTGATATGAGTGTTAGAGAGTTAAACATGTTAAATGATGTAAGTCTATATAGCTGAAGTGAAACAGAATTGTTAATATTGCGAAATGGGAATTGCCAAATTTTGAAACTGAAAAGCACGCTATTAACAGAATAAGCACTTTCACTATTACAACAAGATTATCTCATACATGCAGGGCTAGAAATTAACCACTGATCCCGTGATCCGTAGGCCCAGTAACTGATCCGGCTGGATCACTGTGGTCCAGTAGTTTTAAGACACAATTCAAACACCAGTATTTACTGCTTACTTCATCAACCAGCTGGTGAAATCTTTTGTGTTTTAACTCTAATGGTCAAGTCAATCAAAGTGGTCTTGAGAATTAATGTCCATTTGCAGGCCAGAATATTTTGAAAATGTACCCCTAGAATGACTGATTGGCTCGATAAATGAGCCAGTCATTCCAATGGTAAGTTTTCTAGAATAGTCTGCTCTTGGCCTACAAATGGACATTAACTTTAGAAGCAAACATTTTGAGCTCCTGGTCATTAAATGATTACTTATCCTAATTATATGGTGTAAATGATGCATTCAGAACATTTGATTAGATTTATTTGCTGTGTGGGACCCGGTGTACTACGGTGCGGATCAGTACAAAATGCCAGGGATCTGTGAATTTTCTGGTTTACTGGTCCATATGGATCACTATTAAAAAATCTTAATTTTGTAGCCCTGGTACATGTATGGTAGCGAATATTTAAATCTTCGAATCAATCACAGCAACTGCTTCCAGTTAGGGTAATATATTCAACACATGTTGACTTATTCATGATCTTCCGTGGTTTTTTTTTAGCATATCATTTTAAAGAAACCACAGTTTTTAATCAAAATTAAGATATGTCGAAAAAATTGTGCACCTTACAAGTTAATTGGCATCTTATAATGTCATTAGTCATGTTAGTGTTTGGCTCATTTGAGAATTTTCAAATATGTTTTTCGCATTTTTGATTGAAAATATCCATCATTCTGTCAATCTTTCTTGACAGATTGAGCCATTTGCAACGTAGCACTTGTCTCTCAATGGAGAAATCCTGTTTTTGCTATTCCCCACACATCTCTAGCTAAGCCTCACCCACACTTTTCCCGTGTTGGGATCGATCAATCCCAGATCTCCATGACTATGAGTTTCTAGAAAACTATGTAGTTAAGCTGTTCAATATTTTGAAAGTAATTTTACTGTGTGCTGTTTCTCTCTATAGCAGCAGCAGTAGAGCCCTGTCAAATTACTTTCAAAATATTCAATAGGATGTTTAGTCAATAGTAAAGACATACAATTTGTACAAAAATGCTTAATCCATCATCAATTAAGCATTCGTGACGAACTTATCTAAGTCATTCATGACGTAGTTGATTATTACGTCATCCTACATGTCACAGGTGACTATGATAGCATATGATTGATGGATAAACTGGAACGGTCCATTAGGTTTTGTCCTAACGATTCGGCCGAATTTCCTTCTGAATCCCTTGAATATATGTTCCATCTTTTAATGCGTTCTCATTGTATTGTAAATGAAAACATACAACTGCCATAACCCTTTAACACTCATATCAGCCAAAAACGGCTTCTGCAGTGGTCTTGAGAAATGTCCATTTGCAGATCAAGAGAAGAAATTTTTTGAAAATTTACCACTGGAATGACTGGCTCGATAGCCGAGCCAGTCATTCCAGTGGTAAATTTTCAAAAATATTCTTCTCTTGGTCTGAAAATGGACATTTTCTAGAGAAAATTTAAATAATTTTTGGAATAATTTTGAGGGTTAACCCTTAGCACCCTGATGTCAATATTCTATCTATTACTGCATCAATAGCAAAGCATCTGGTGTTTATTTTTAAACAATTTTGGTGGACGATGTTGGTGTCTACGACGGCACTATCTTCTACCAAATTTGTTGAAAAATAAACACCAGTTCATTTTTTATTTTAATTTGAAAATTAAAAATTTTGACATCAGAGCGGTAAGGATTAAAGGGTTAACCAGTGATCTCGAAAGCATAGTTATGCCGGTGTACATTTTGAAAACAATGTTGCTGAAAGCTGTTGCCGTCATAGACAGCAACAGCTTACAGCAACATGCTTTCTAAAACGAGCACCTGTTATCATATGAAATGGAATGAAGTTTAGGATACCGAAGCATCCATGGGTAATGGGGTTAAATAAAGAAATATATCTCAGTGAACAACGGACCAGAAGGTTTCTGGTTGCTTCTGGTCGTGTGAAAAGAAAGGCGGTAATTATGACATAATAATGCGCTTTATCGTCTTTTTAGCATCGAGTATAAAGTAAAAATACAGGAAGCTGTACAGTGTGCAGACTTAGAAAGTCTTGTTTATGCCGGAGAACATTTAATTGATGGTTTAACTCTGATATACCTAAAAGATCAAAATCAATATCTTGGTTTTTATCCGTTTAACACTCATATTAGCCAAAAACTGCTGTCCATTTACAGGCCAAGAGAAGACTATTTTTGAAAATTTATCACTAGAATGACTGGCTTGATAACCAAGCCAGCCATTCCAGTGGTAAATTTTCAAAATTAGTCTTATCTTGGTCTGCAAATGAACATCTATGCAAAAATTGAAATTTTCTTGAGCAAATTTGAGAGTTAAAGGGTTAAAGCAGCTATCCATTTAAGCCGTTAAAATCTTGTGAAATTAACAGCCGCCAGTTAAATTAGTTTGAAAATTTTCAGCAACATATTTCTCGCATTGTAAAGAATTTCTCGTATTTGATTTGTATGGTTAAAATCATTCTGCATCATTCTTGTAAGAAGACTGCTCAGTTGTCATAAATTAGAGCTTTTACGGTAGTATTGCGCGACGTTAGACAATTCCGTAGAAAACACAGACGAATTAAATAGATCGTACAGTATTATAAAAGTAATATTTACACACGCGAGGTGGTGTGAACTCAAGCCACCAAGTAGGCTGTTATAATGGGGCGGACATCATACGGAGAATATAGAGAGAAGTCCTGCAATAAATTATGAGTTTATTGATTTTTCCACCGCTTCGTTGTGATTTATGCGTTACGTGGACGGGCAGCAGGCTAAGAGGATTTCTGTGTATAAAGATATACGGATGATGACTATATATGCTGTTAATAATAGAAGACATTACATAATAGTTATCACTTGTAATGGGTAAATGTTAGCGGAATGTTTGCGCTATAAATAACCCGTCTTGAGAGTGATAACCAAACGACTTATTATTTGCATGTTTTTATAAAGCATTATAGAGAGTTTCTTCTAGAGAGTTAAATGTGCATATTCACACCAAAATGTTTGAAAATAAAGTTGTTGAAATTATATATTTTTAGATGCTTAAATTGGGTACCTCAATGTAATGAAACGAAATAAATCTTAACATATGATGATTTCATTCCATATAAATAAACTTTGTAGGTTTAGTTGTGAATTTGAAATAATTTGAATTAGGGACTCGTGCCTCTAATTCAATTTGACAACTTAAAAAATTATGTTAATTTATGCCTAATGAAATCATCATATGCTAAAAAAATTTCGTTTCATTACATCTAAGGCACATAATTTAAGCCTCTAAAAGTATATAATTTTAGCAATTTTATTTTGAACCATTCTGCTGTGAATACGTACCGTTAATGTTTGTTTGGTTGTTGTTGTTGGCTATGCCCTCCTGTAAACAACGTAAGTTAGTACGTGCATAACTCTTTAACATTTATATCAGCCAGGGCTGGGGTCAAATACTGTTAAAAGTATTTGAATACAAATACAAATATTTTGGAATTTTTCATATACAAATACAAATTACTTGTTTTTAGCAAAGTATTTAAATACAAATACAAATACTTAGGGTAAGTATTTTAAATACTTCTCAAATACTTATATTATCAGCCAAAAATGGGTTCTACAGTGGTCTTGAAAAATGTCCATTTGCAGACCACGAGAAGATTATTTTTGAAAATTTACTACTGGAATGACTGGCACGATAACAGAGCCAGTCATTCAAGTGGTCAGTTTTCAAAAATAGTCTTCTCTTGGTCTGCAAATGGATATTTTCTATGAGAAAATCTAAATTTTCATGAACAAATTTAAGGGTTACAGGGTTCGGTACGAAAAAATGTGTAAATATTTTGCAGTCCCAAAAAGTCCTAAGTACATATTCACCTACATTAGAGGTATATTTAAATGTGTCTTCGTGAATACGACATAGTCAGGTCTTCTAAATAGGTGCAGGCGAAGGCGAGTTAGGCATTCTACATGAATTCACCGTACCAGAGTATCCATCCATTTTCTAAGCTTGTGTGATGTCATAATCAGCCCAGCGCGTGCACAATCATTATGTCACAACGGGTTCCATATAGACTCATAAAATCTCAAACAGTCCGACACGTTGTATGAATTGGATGTATTCTTTGCAATTTAATAAACATGCTGTTGAATATTTTGAAACTAATTTGACTTGGCGCTGTTGCCTTAGGCAGCAACAGCACCCAGTCAAATTAGTTTCAAAATATTCAACAGTGTAGTTTTTGGAAATTGATAGTCAGGGTGTTCAAAGATCGATCGATCCCAACACAAGCGAGGCGTGGGTGGAGCTTAGCTAGAAATGGGCGGGGCATAGCTAAAGATGGCCCCAGGGAGGTGTGGTGGATTAATGCGAAAGTATACCCATTTGAGCATTCAGAAAAGTATCGGTTCGTGTGTAGGCCGAAATACAGACGAAATACTATGTGTATTGATTCTCTTTGGCACATGCAATCTTAGTATAATTGCGATTCTGTGATCAATATGATTATAGTGTAAGTATTTATATAGATCACTACGTTCGGGATTGCGTGGGTGATTCCTGCGTACATCTACACAAATGTCAAACGTATCATAATATATATCCATGTACATGTATCAAAACAATTTCGAAATAAAGCCATATATATGCCATATAAACCTGCTGATTGAAATCTAACAATCGTAAGCAATCTCTCATGAGTAAATGATCATCGATTAGCGATAGATATATGGGATGGCGTGATAGTGCTGTTTTTAAGTTAACCGTTTAGCCCTCAAATTTGTTCAAGAAAATTTCAATTTTCTCACAGAAAATGTCCATTTGCAGACCAAGAGAAGACTATTTTTGAAAACTTACCACGCGAATGACGAGCCAGTCATTTCAGTTGTAAATTTTCAAAAATAGTCTTCTTTTGGTCTGCAAATGGACATTACTCAAAACCACTGCAGAAGCCGTTTTTCGCTAATATGATTGTCAAAAGGTTAAAAGAAAGAGCTGTGTTGTTCACGATGTCGTGAAAATAGCCTTCGTGACAACTTTACAATAGATCTCCATGTTTACACGGAATGTTTTTAGGCCATTCTGATCGCGTATTATAACAGGCATAAATGATGTCACGATTCTCTCCTGTACAATAATTCAGCACATTAAGATGTTTCAACAACAGCAAGCCTGGAAATAAGGTGTCTGTCAAGGACATTGTCGGGCACCAAACTATCAAATGTTAGGCACAGTCTTACCAGTTCCTGACATTTTGTCAGGTACAGATTTAAACAGTCCCAGTAGTCGCAATGTGTAGCAAGAAAGTCTGCATACAAGTGTTGACAAAGCCATAAAATACTCATCTACCCACATGATTAGTTGCTTTTTGACATGTTTCTAATAAGTTCAAGTAAACAACACTGAAGTAGAATAGCGTTGACAGGCAGCAAATTCTGGATGTCCGGTACTAAGTAGCTGGTGCCTGACAAAGTGTTGGACACTGTTGAAAAAGCTATTTCCAGGCCTGCAACAGTCAGTAATTTTGAACACAATGTAAGAAATGTTCTGATAATTATTTTGGGCATGATTGGACTGGAAGACAGTACTGCAAATGCACCTTTCCAGTTTTAGTTATGCCCCGCCCATCTCTAACTAAGCTCCACCCACACCTCACTTGTGTTGGAATTGATAGATCTCTGAACTTCTTGACTATCAATTTCCAGAAGACTGCATATAAGCCTATGGCAGCAACAGCGCCCAGTCAAAATAGTTTCAAAATATTCAACAGCATGTTTCTTAAATAGCAAAAACATAGAATTCGTACAAAGTGTCGGACTAGTAAGCGTTTAAGGTGGGCTTAATCGAATCATTCATGACGTCATGATTATGACATCGGCATACACGTCGCGTAGTTATGACGTCATATGACTGAGTGAGGAAATGGATTCATGAATTAGGCCATACCCATTTATTTTTCCAAACCCTGCTAAATTAATTTTTCCATATTTAGAAAAATTAAATGCTATAATTTGAATTATTTCCATTTGACAATTTTGGCAGCCAAATCCTTATCACACGGAATTCCTCAGAATTTTCTGTACATCTTTTTTGTTCTCTGTAGCTTCGTTAACTCTTTAATAATCAAACCGATGAAAATGGCTTTGCAATGGTCATAAGAAAAGTCCATTTACCGGCCAAGAGAAGACTATTTTGAAAATTTATCCCTGGAATCTCTGCCTCGTTTAACAAGCCAAATATTCCAGTGGTAAATTTTCAAGTCTATCGATCAATCATATGATGTCGTAATCAGCTACGTCATGTCTAAGCTGACGTCATAATGAATCACATCATGAATGGCGATATTAAGTCTGTTATAAACACTTAAGCCTTAACACTCATATCATCTAGAAACGGTCTCTGCAGTGGTCTTGAGAAATGTCCATTTGCAGACCAATAACCGAGCCAGTCATTCCAGTGGTAAATTTTCAAAAATAGTCTTCTTGATCTTCTATTGGGAAAATTGAAATTTTCTTGAACAAATTCGAGGGTTAAAGTGTTAATAGTCAGCCAATTTGTACGAATTGTATGTCTACTAGTGTAGTAGAATTAGAGTTTCCCAGGCCAAAAAAAGCTTGGATATTCATGAATATATCCAAGTTCTGTGGAGCTTGAATAAACCAGCTTATCCCAGCTAATCCAAGCTTTACATAACTTGGAATAGCTTGGATTAGCTTGCTGGTATTGGCCACATAAAATTCAAGATAATTCAAGAAAATCCAAGAAAGGCCTAGTTAAAGTAAAATCCAAGAAAATTCCAGATAGCTTGAACATTCAAGAAAATCTGAGCTAACTTGAACATTCAAGATAATCCAAGCTAGCTTGAATGTTCAAGAAAATCCCACCTAGCTTGGATTTTATTCCAGAAAGTCCCAGCTATCTAGAACTTCAAGAAAATCCCAGCTAATCCTAGCTTTTGAAATAGGTTAGACATTAACATAAAATGCATGCACATACACAGAAATGCTGCCATACAGAGATTATATATAAATATACACCGGTATGCTTGAAAACCAAAATCACCATCATGGTAGTTGAGTTATATGTAATACTCAATACCAAATACAAGTTCAGCAAGACATTAACAATGTATGAGGTTCTGACTGATTTGTCTGTTATTCTTATAGACAGAGATTGTTAATGTACCATATTGTTTAGAAAGTCATGAGCACTGCATTATTTCTATAGAACTGAAAAAGCTATACCAAAACTGGTAACTTTGAATAAATCTCTGAAAATCAATAGAATACATACCTCAAAATACAGTTCTGTTTCCATTTAAGGTTACTGATGCTAAGCATTCTGTCTAACAGCACTGTCAGTGTTTCCAAACTATCATATTCTATATATCCATATCTGGTAATGATCAATGCAATGAATGTACTGTTTGTTTTTCACAAAGACTAAATTTCCCACCAATTTACCAGGTCATGGTCAGCTCTACATGACTACAGAACCTGTTCTTGCCATAGTGCAAGATATTTCAAGATAATCCAAGGTAGCGTAAGTGAATCTACAAATTCAAGAATATCCAGATAGCTTGGATTCTTTTATGTCTGACAAAACAGAGTTCTAGAATATCCAAGCTAGCTTGAATTCTGTCAAATCAGAAAAGTCCAAGCAAATCCAAGAAGCTTGCACTTTTTCATGATGACATTCAAAAAGTCCTAGAAAATCCCAGCTAGCTTGAATTCTGAGGTGGAATTTTCATGATGTTCAAGCCACTACATAAAGTCCAAGCTAATTCAAGGAAATCCAAGCTGGTATGGGTTGAATAATTTTCCAATAGCTTGGATATTCAAGAAAATCCAAGCTAATCCAAGTTAACTTGCGTTTTATTTCACACGGGTTAGCCGGGAATAAATTGTGTACCGCAGGTTTTTTTTTGCACCATTCGACGCAGAGTTATGTCCTTATTAACTATCCAAAATATTCACTTTGGGCGGAATTTTTGATAAGCAAATTAAGTTATCGACCTATTCACCATTGGTTTTCTATGGGGATTTAAAAAGTGAACCTTTTAATGGTAGAGAATGAGATGTAATGGTCTATATCTCAGCTATTATTCGTCCAAATGTGACCAAATTTGCTGTGTACATGTAATCATCATTGGTGAAAGGGGCTACTCTGAGACTCAATTATATCCAATGGCAAATATATGTAATGTTTTGCGGCCCACGGACACTTGTCTAGCGAGATATCAATATTTGTGGGCAGTTTCGGGAACACTAGCCCAATCGAAGTGGCGCCGGAGCTGGATAGAACCGATAAGTTAAGTTTTCTTGCACCATTCGAGGCAGAATTATATACATCATGACATATATGAAATCCGCAAAAATCTGCCTTGGGCAGAATTTTCTATATGTGTTAATATGCATTTCATTCAAAACTATATCAGTCTATTGCAGATATCTTAGCGACCATGTGAGTATTCATCGAAGACATGTGATCGCTTAATGCAGGTTATTTCCATAGTGGCTAGTTTGCAATAGCTCGCTTGTGGTGGGTGGGTGGTGGTGTACAGTATATGCAAACTAAGCATCGCTGTCTGAATTTATAATTTCTCCTGCGTTGCTACATTCAGTACCGTGGCATTTTCCACAAGCTATGACACATTGCAAGCCATTCTTGCGACACGAGCACTGATTCCCAGAACATGGGTTTTTACTTGTTGACTTACACATGCAATGGATGATATTTAGAATATCTTGTGGGCCAGCATCCTTAGTGGCCATAACAGGTACAAGTATGGACCCTTCATGTGCCCAGTCCCATTTTGTTGGATCCAGATTGTCAGTCATAAGTGTTTTCCATTGCATAATTTGTAAATGAACCCTGAATGAATGCTGGCATGTAGAGGCTATTGTCTATGGTGGAAACTTTTCTGGTTTGAATTTGGACCGATCAGCTGAATGCTTCATGAAATGGGTGTATGTCATGTAATCCAGTGTGTCAGATGCTTTTCCACCATACATGATCACAAATAGCCGGTGCCCAGCATTACTTACTTCCTCGTGTGTAGAATCACAAGCACTCATTGTTACATTTAGATTTTGTACTTCTTCGGACTTTCGTAAGCTTTTCACAATGGATGCCTTTCCATGACCATAGGAACACGAAGTTGTATTACACCCAGCCCACACATGAATGAATAAACAGGGCATCATGTTTAAAATAAGCAGGTGAGCTGTAAATCGCTCACCTGGAAGCACGTAAGAGAGTGATCATTCTCGTTCTAAATCGCTGTCCTGGGGAATTGGTGGAGAGCCATCATCCTCCAAGTGGGGTCGGGGTGTGTGTGTGGAGGGTCTGTTTTTACCATCTTTAGATGACTCGGTTTCAAAACCGATTGTCTGAGAAACATTCCACTTGAGAAAGGTTGATAAATTAATTGACTGAGACTTGACATTTTGATGATCAGGCGATAAATAGAATGGAAGCGGAAGATCAGACACGCATGCGCGGTCGCATAAATTCTCTATTGTATTCAATCGGCACTGTTCGGCTGTTACTCAGAAATGGTAGCTTCTACAGCGTGAATGCGAATACTGCCGAAAAGCGGCGAATACAGATAGGATTGAGAAGGGAAGACCTTAAATCACATGCGATCTGGAGCGTTATGAATATTCATGACATCGTAAGCTCTTTAGCGATTAGCCAGTCAGATAATTTGATTCAACATTACAACGATTCCGCACGCGCTTACGACGTCATGAATATTCATAACACTGCAGGTCGCATATGATCTATGGTTTTCCATTGAGAAATGCAGAAAAATGAATTCTGATCAAGTCCTTAAACTTACTCGTATTAACATAGCATATACAAAATTTCTGTTGGCGTTTGTAAACAGTAATACGCAAATTAGATTTATTTATAAAATCTGTCCCGCAGAAAATCCAATTTAGGTGCAAATATTTTTTTTATTTCGCGAGATTGAGGCGCTCAATTTTTAGCTCACCTTGTTAGGCGAGCGGCGTGAGCGAGAGCGAGAGCGATCACTCGCCTCAAAAAATTATTCCCTGAATAAAATATTATCAGCAACAGTATTTCCTATTTTATTCCTACAGTCTCGGATTCTACAAAGCTTGGTTCCTTTGGTCCTACCGGGTCTTGTTTCTGATCTGAAGTAAATGTCAAACATTTCAGGCTTAAAATGGTGAATTAGCAACATGACTATATCTGTGTCGTCGGCTACCACGGTCACTGTTTCATTAGCTGAACGTAGCAATGCTACTTTCACAATCTGATTTCATGCCCGTCTGATTTCAGTTCTTGGGTCAATAACCTTATGAATTGGGTTTTGTTTCGACCATTAGCAAGAAAGAACTGTTGATTACTATGTGCAGACATATTTAATTCAATTTTAATATTGGCTGCTGCCGTAACAATTCCTCTTTGGTGCTCGTGAACTTTCGTTAATAGCCCATCTGTGTATCCATCAAAAATGATTGTGCAGTTCTGACCATACTTTGTTCTTACATATGTTACATACTGTTGAAGTACTGTTCCATATGTGTAGAGTTTGGTTGCCATCTAACTCAATGGAGCAAAGCACCTCCATCAAGAACATATGCAGTTTCATGTGGTGAGATGGGCTGTACCAAGTCATTTGTTCAGCCAGCACTGATTTGTTTGTCTTCCGCATCTTTGCATCTTTGAAGAGTACTGCTGGGATTGTTATGAGTTCAAATTCGAAATACGTTGCCATGTTCTCGCATCGCTCTATTAAAACAATCAGTCGCCAGAATAAAACTGTTGAATCCAGATGGACAGACTTCTCGCCGACTTTCACACATTTTTGCAAGTTAACCGTTCAGTTAACACAACATCCCTGCAAAGAGAATTGTATCTTAATAATGTTTGAAGGCCTTTGGTAGTAAATAAAACACATTTCTTATCAGGAGTACTACCAACAAATTCAGTTTGACATATTACACAGGATATTTCAGCTTGCAGCGGTAAATCACATGTTTCTACCATACTGCAATGGAAATATATAATAAAAGGGAATCCAGTAGCTACTGAGACTATTTACGCTGTGAGTACTGGATTTATTCCCGATATGTGGGCAGTTTTTATATAATAATCAGATAATTTGCATATTCTAGTAATTCAATTAAATTGAAAATACAAGACCAACCATTTGTGGCATTGTTTCTTCTTATATATCAGTTTTGTAAATGTGAAGCTTTATGATACCACAAAACATGCATTAATTAAATTAGTGTGCAAAGGCATTTTGATTTTACTTTCTTTTACAATTTCCAAATTCATCCGGGTACTTTTGTATCAAAAATGGTCACTAATATTAATGCTTGCGCAATAATGCGTATAAAATATTCTGCCCACGTTATATTTTTTAGGAGTTTGGATATGTCATAAAGGACATATTCCCACATCGAATGGCGTAAAAAATCGTGCTACCCAATTATTTCCCGGTTCGGCCAATTTTTGGCTTAATTCTACTACACTATACTAAGAGTAGGGAGCCATACTAAAAACCAGCAGAATCGAAAATCGGGCTCCGTAGTGATGTTGAGACTTCTCTAGAATAGGTGTCTGAAGTTTCAGTGAGCTTTGATGAAAACTGAATGAGGAATAGTAAAAGGTAACAGCAAAAAGACCATTGACCAAGCTGTAGAGATCTGTTCCAGATCTAAAATAGCTAGACCAACACGTTTCACCTCTGCCATAGGAAATACACAATTAGAATCTACGTTAATAACAACATGATCTGTTTTAATGAAGTTTAATTGCCTGGCGATAGGTCTGTATCTGTCAGATCCAAAAGTATGAATGATCTGAGCTGTGATTGTTCGCTCCTTTTATACTTTTTGTTTGGGTACCCAGATGTGGTCATGTGACTTACCACATACGGGCATGTTTTGATGTCTTAATGGTCATGTGCTAGGGTGCTCTGGGTCGATAGTTGTTGGTAGGACATTGTTGGCGGTATGGGTGAGGTGGTGGTATGGATCCTTGCCAGTATGGCCAATTGAAATCTAACTACGAGACTCTTACTATGGATTATCAAGGTAGCTCTGGGCACCAGTTGGAGGCCAGCAGTACAATGGCTCTCGTTATCATTACGGGAATGGTTTTATACTGAGCTTTGTGCATCAGTGAGAACAATATCCCATATAATGGTGCCCCAGAATATCAAATTAAAATGGCAGCTTTGAAGATGATCATCACTAGATTTTTATGCTCCCCGAAAAAAATTTCACGGTGGCATATAGTCGCCGCTTTGTCCGTCTGTCCGTCTGTCTGTTTGCTACGAGAGTGAGATACAAAGAATTTATAGGTGAAAGAGTTAATGTGAACATTTTAATCGGACACAAACAGAAATGAAAGAATATTTTGGTTCAAAATACTAAATTTGTGGCAACTGCAAAATAATTTGTGATGACTACTGACTCGATTGACCAATCAAATGTACCGCAACCATTCCAGTGGCAAATTTTCAAAAATATTTTGTTGGTCTGCAAATGGATATTTACTTAACGCTTATCATTCTGATGTCAATATCCTCTCTTTTACTGCGTCAATAGAAAAAAAACCCCTGGTGTACATTTTTCAACAGTTTTTGTCTATGACAGCAACATCTTCCACCAAATTTGTTGAAAAACAAACACCAGTTCATATTTGAGTTAATTTTGAATTAAAAAAAATTTGATATCAGTGTGGTAGGGGTTAAGCAAAGATTTGTATTTTCTTACCCAATCTTGACCATAAAAGGGTTAATTTTGCTGTGTGGAAAACCCTGATATATTGATCTTCATAATGACATATGAATTAGCACTCGTTAGACAGACATTCACTGACCATGGTGGTCAGGATATTGACCACACAAAGATCGCGTGGGCTGGTATTGACCAGGCATGATGACCACAGTCATGACAGAGGCTTGTATTAACCATATATGTACAATGGCCCAGTGTTCGCTATTTTAACCAATAAGCGGGCTAATTTACTAATATTTCAGACTAGATCTCGTTAAAGATTTTGCTGCAAAATATGTGGCCGATTTATAAGACAGTCACAATTGTCAGTTTCAAAGTGATAATTTTAAAGCCAAAATTTGAAAAGATGATTGGTTTTTAAACTGACAAAAATTTGCTAGATAAAATTAAGACATTTTTATAGGAAATGTTAATATCAGTCAATCCTCTGATAATTTTTCGAAAATATAAAAATTCTTCTTCTAGGCCTTCTTGGAAATGAACATTGTTGATCAGAAGTCTGTCGAGGTGTCAGTCAGTGTCAAACTTTTCACATTGTTGGCAATGTCACGGATTTGTCACAAATATAGCCTGTCAGACTTGTTCTGTTCACAACTAGTATAAATATGTCTGCCTGCCTGCCTGCCTGCCTGCCTGCCTGCCTGTCTCTGTCTGTCTGTCTGTCTGTCTGTCTGTCTGTCTGTCTGCAGGTCTACCTGCCTGCCTTTCTGTCTCTGCCTGCCTGCCTGGCAGTCGGTCGGTCGGTCGGTCGGTCAGTCGGTCGGTCGGTCGGTCGGTCGGTCGGTCGGTCGGTCGGTCGGTCGGTCGGTCGGTGGGTCGGTCGGTCGGTCGGTCGGTCGGTCGGTCGGTCGGTCGGTCTGTCTGTCTGTCTGTCTGTCTGTCTGTCTGTGTGTCTGCATGTCTGCCACATATCTGACAAAGCCGCTCATGTCGCAACAATGGCATGTCATGTCGTACCGCACTTGTCTTCAACAATCGTGACCACTTATTAAATTATATATAATGGGAGAATGAAATGTTAATGGACCATTTAATGACCTAAAACAGACACATCGATTATTAACTTACTCTTAAGCACTAAGATTTAATAGAATAATGATGTGTATAATCATTTCATTAATGGTCTGTCTGTCTGTCTGTCTGTCTGTATGTCTACTGGTAACTGGCCTGTTTGTTTATTGATTAGTCCGGAACCTCAGTCTGACATACAGTAAACCCGATGAGGACACAATAAGATGAAAGAATCCGCGGAAGATTTCACACAACGTTTTGTTCTAAAAGACATTAACACAGATAGGTTAATTTGAGTCAATAACGGGAAGCCGTTTCATCGATTTATATGCAGGTCAGCTGACATTATCAAGATTTTTTTTTTGGTTTCATCGATATATATGTAGGTCAGCTGATGTTATCGAGATTTTGTTTCCTCATGATGAATAAATATAAAAAATGTCTATTTGCAGACCAAAAAAAAGAGTATTTTTACAAATTTGCCACTAGAATGTCTGTCTGGATTATTGAGCCCGGGTCATTCCAGTCATACATTTCTATCATGGTACCTCTTTAACCCTTAAATTTGTTCAAGAAAATTTAAATTTTCTCAGAAATTGTCCATTTGCCGACCAAGAGAAGACTGTTTTTGAACATTTACCACTGGAATGACTGGCTTGTCAACCGAGCCAGTCATTCCAGTGGTAACTGTTCAAAAATGCACATAGTTTTGGTCTGCAAATGAACATTTCTCAAGACCACTGCAGGAGCCGTTTTTGCCTGATATGAGTGTTAACGGTTTAATGGTCAAATTTTCTTGAAAAGAAAAAAATTTACTTATTGAATGTCCATTTATATGGCGAGGGAAGATTATTTTAAATTTCCAAGTTTACTCCTGCAGTGACTGGCTCGATTATCGATGCGCCTCAAACAATTGAAACGTTCAAATCTAATAAATATTTTCTTTTGTATTTTTTTCCAAATTAATTTGTTTTGGCAAAAACTGCTTGAAGAAATTGAGATGACAATTAGATTATGATCTGCTGAAAGAGTAATAATAACAGTTGTATAATTTGTTGATTATTTAATGATTTTAATTAGAGCATGTGTGGGTTAATGAATATATGTCTTTTATTTAGACGAGTTCACAGGAAAGGGCACTGTGTGTGTGTGTGTGCGTGTGAGTGTGTGCATGCGTGCGTGTATGCATGCACATGCCTGTGCATGCGTGCGTCGTGTGCATGCATGTGAGTGAATAAGTGTGCATGCGTCCATGCATGCATGTGTGTGTGTGTTCATGCTTACATGTGTGCGTGCCTGTGTTTGTGGGTGTGTGTGTGCGTGCGTGCATGCACGCGTGCATGGGTGGGGGCGTGCGCGCACATGATTTTGTACACATATGATCGCATGCCCATACAGTATGTGAACATATCTCGCACTCTGTGTTTGTTTGTACATGCATACTTATAGACATGTAATCATAGCCTGTCAATAACACGTGTTGTGGTATGTGGGCGATATGACATTTCATAATCTTGTTCCAGTTGTTGTGTGGACATTCTCTCTAAGTATAGATTTCTTTCCAGCTATTCCCTTAGAGTGATTAATTGTTTTCTTCCCTTCGATGTTCGAGGAGACGAATGCAATTCACTCAAGTTAATGTATAAATATTACGACGGCGAGCCCATACTCCGCGTGCGCTAGTGGGACACTGAGAGTTGAGAAAACCACAATGCAATAAAACATTCACTTCGAACTAATGTACTAATCCGTGTGTCATTCTGTGACCAGTCCCAAAGGGCAGGTAACTCAGGAGAGAAATTTTCTCGTACAATGATGGATTGATCGATGTAGATGTGTTCCTAGTCTCGGGGAGACGCGAGTCCATTAACGCAGTGTTAGCTCTGAAACCGGACACTTTCTCTCAATTCCATAGTTGTTAATATCTTTGTTATATTTGAGACCAGTTTGACTGAAATATGTTGTGCTCCCTTAAACAGTAAATGTTCAGCAATAGCATCCCGGCCAGGTATTTAACCCTTTAACACTCATATCAGCCAAAAATGGCTTCTGCAGTGATGTTGAGAAATGTCTATTTGCAGACCAAAAGAAGACTATTTTTTATAATTTACCACTGAAATGACTGGCTGATAATCGAGCCAGTCATTCCAGTGGTAAATTAAAAAAAAATAGTCTTCTTTTGGTCTGCAAATGGATATTTTCTATGAGAAAATATTTCTTGAATAAATTCACGGGTTAAAGGGTTCATTCAGTTCTGTTAAGATTTGACGAAAAATCATGCAATATCCACCTCTCCGGGCCGGACAGCAAAATAATGAGTGTATTAAGGCACTCCGAGGTACAGCATATTCACTTTTCGGCCACTACAATACCGCTTAGAAATAACTTAACAAGTTTACAAAACAAAATAAAACGTATGATTATTGAATTTTGAATAAACTTGGATTGGAAGACATTTCTGCTGGCCGGTATTTAACCCGTAAGTTCTTGAATTTGTTCAAGAAAATTTAATTTTTGCAGACCAAGAGAAGACTATTTTTTAAATTTTACCACTGAATTGACTGGTTCGGTTATCAAGCCAGTCATTCCCGTAGTAAATTTTCAAGAATAGTTTTCTCGTGGTCTGCAAATGGACATTTCTCAAGACCACTGTTAGAAGCCGTTTTTGGCTGATATGAGTGTTAAATGGTTAACAGAACATTTCTTGCCTTGTGCGCAGAATGGGGGATCCAGTTTTATTTACACCCCACCCATCTCTATCTGAGCTCCACCCACACCTTGCCCGAAAACTACATGGATACAGGTAAGCTGTTAAATATTTTGAAACTAATTTGACTGGGCGCTGTTGCTGTTACTATGGTAGCAGCACAGCCCAGTCAAATTAGTTTCAAAATATTCAACAGAATTTTTATTAAATAGTAAAGACATACAATTCGTACAATTGTATGTCGTTACTATTTAATAAGCATGCTGTTGAATATTTTGAAAGTAATTTCACAGGCTGCTGGTGCTGTCCCATACACTCAGTCAAATTAGTTTCAAAATGTTCAGCAGCTTACCAGTGTTACACTGGTAAGCTGTTGAACATTTTGAAACTAATCTGACTGAGTGTATGGCAGCAACAGCACCCTGTGAAATTACTTTCAAAATATTGGCAGTGTATAGTTTCTGGAAATTGAGATTCAGAGAGTGCAGGGATCGATCGATCGCGTGTAGCTTAGCTAGAGAAGGGGAACAAATAAAACTGAATTCCTCCATTCTGTGCACAAGGCAAGAAATGTCCTGTTAACCCTATAACACCATATCATCAAAAAATGGCTTCTACAGTGGTCTTGAAAAATGTCCATCTGCAGACCAAGAGAAGACTATTTTCGGTTATCGAGCCAGTCATTCCAGTGGGATTTTAAAATCTCAAAAATTGTATTCTCTTGGCCAGTAAATGGACATTCCACAAGGTCATAGCAGAGGTCGGCTTTGGCCGGCTTAACCATTAAAGGGTCAATATTCTTATGGAATAGCGGTAGTCATTTTGAGAAATTTAAGCATACATATATTTTCCAATGTAACCCTATCACTGATGAATTCCCCATGTGCCATTTTCAAGGCAACGACACAGGAAAACTGTTGAATATTTTGAAATTAATTGACTTGGCCAGTCATTTCAGTGGTAAATTTTCAAAAATGTCATCTCTTGGTCTGCAAATGGACATGTCTCAAGAACCGCTAAATTACTACGTAGGTAGGAGACCATAGTAGACAATCTCATCTCGCTGTGTTGATTCCACACTCCACAGGGTGCCATGCAATGTACCTGGTGAATCCATTATGTCTCTCTTTGGCATTTCTCCACACAGTAGACGTGCAGTCGTCTGTGTCTGATGAGAGGACTTGGATAATGCGATGGTGTATGTCACTCCTAGAATGGTTTTCTGATGTGAAATGTCTAGATACTGGGTCTTATAATCTAATGTGTTTTCGTAAAGTTACTATAGAGCGTAAGTGCTCTCGTATTCTGATTTTGAAGGTGCGTTTTGTTTCCACCACATAGTTTTTTTGCACCTTTTGCAAGTTATGCGGTACTAAATGATGTTGCATGATCGACAGTTTCCAGCTATTTTTGCTCACTATGTGAGTTTAGTGTGGCTGCCTTTGAACCATTTACTTTGGTCCATCAGTTTCCATAGTAATGGACCTTTCCAGAGTAATGACGTCATATGACGTCATAATCAGCTAAGTGGTGTGTAGGATGATGTCATAATCATTACGTCATAAATGATTCTATACGGACCATCTTTAAGTGTTAAAAGTCTGACACATTGTAAGAATTGTATGTCTCTACTATTTAATAGACATGCGATTGAATATTTTGAAACTAATTTGACTGGGCGCTGTTGCTGCCATAGGCAGCAACAGCACCCAGTCAAATTAGTTTCAAAATATTCAACAACTTACCTGTATAGTTTTCTGGAAATTGGTAGTCAGGGAGTTCAGAGATCGATCGATCCCAACACAAGCGAGGTGTGGGTGGGTGGAGCTTAGCTAGAGATGGTCGTGGCATAATTAAAAATGGAAAGTCCGGCTGAGTAGATGTCTCAAGAACGGGACTGCAGAAGCCAATTTGGTCAGCTTGACCATGTTTAGTGTTAAAGGGTAACACAAACAGACTGGTCATTAGCACGCCAAGTGATGCTTTTGTATACTTGAGACAAAATAAAATACATTTTGTTTTTATTCAATTTCCGTAATTGTAGATTTATTTGCGGAAAGTCATTCTCTTCCATTTTTTTAAGAGAATCAGTGAATGGCATTAGTGTTGGGAATTTAAGTCCTATTTTTGTAATCAATGATTGGTTTTATAGATCAATTAATGATTGATCATAACAGGTTCTAATTTTTTACACATTTTGAATGCAGTAATTATAGCATATTCAAGGATAATAACCCCTTTCAAACCAAGTCGGAGGTATGACAGATTCTTAATAATTTAAGAAATAATCTGTTGAATATTTTGAAACTAATTTGACTGGAAGCTGGTGTTGCCTTAGGCAGCAAAAGCTTCGTCAAATGAGTTTCAAAATAGCCAGCAACAGCTTCCAGTCAAATGAGTTTCAAAATATTCAACACGTTATTTGTATGGTTGCTTTGAAATTAACATACTATCTCAGTGCTGAAAGAATTAATGTCTTAGACACATGTTAGACTAAGGAGTAATACTATATAGTTATAACAATTAAATTTAAATTCTTTTCCAAAAAATATTCGTCTTTTAGCTTGACAAGTTAAAATATACTAATAAAGTCAATTTAACAACCAAAATCTATGAAATCATGATTGATCGATTGGTTGGACATGCAAACCAATCAATCATCAATCAAATCGATTAATCGGAACAACACTAAGTGACGTCATCGCATGAATAAGTGATCTGGTATTACATCATCATTGTTGACGATTGATAACTCATAATGATGCATTCAGACACCACCATATTAATAAGATGCAAGAGAAACACTAGTGTTTGAACCTGAGCTGATGTCCCGATGCATAACTATATAAGCATCGTCCTATTGCACGGTCTCGCCCTCCCGCTGTGCACCTGTATCGAGTACCATGCATGCTGATTAATAAGATGTCGTAAATGTAATGAGCTGTTGGTCACAGCCAATGAGATTCCTCGATAAGAAATAAATGAAACCTGATTGACAGAGGGCAGCCCCACAGCATAATGTTACTTCGCATAGTAAGAGATCAATAAGGACTACAAGTAGGCCACAATGCATCCGTCATCTGATTTCTTGTTCGGACCAGATCTCGAAGAGTCTTGAACCTACACTAAAGATTTTTTCCCAGCAAATATGTTAGGGATAAATGAAGTGTCATGATTTAGTTTCGGCAAAATCTGCTCATATTTTCTAGAGTTATCTCCCTTGAAAAGCTCAAATTCGTCTAAACTTTCTTGCCCGAGCCATATCTCGAAAAGTTTTGAACCTACACTAAAGATTTTTTCCAGCAGATGTAGGGATAGACGAAGTGTCATAATTTCGTTTCGGCAAAATCCGCCCATATTTGCCAGAGTTATCTCCCTTGAAATATTAAAATTCATCAAAATTGTCTTGTTGTAATTGGAGTTTAATCATTGATACCCATTAAACATGATTAACAGATGCACACATTGCATGGCTACTGGCATATTTCATACGGCCAATTCCTCTTTTATAACAAAAAATAAATAGTAGCTAGTACACGCTTCTGTGTACTATTCAATCAGGTCTCGTGCTGACTAAGGACCAGGGTAGTTGAAGAGTTAGCTCCCTTGATGGAGTAGGTATCATAGCATCAGTCATACACTTTTGGAATTCTGGGTGTGCAAGCCGCATATCAATAAGATGATGTCAAGCAGCAGTCTTCACTCCTTATTAGGATGCATGAAGGTACATAGCGACCAGCCTACTACTTCTGCAGAATCGCATGATTATTTCAGCCAATCATGTTGAATTATACCATAATAGGTCCAAGAATGTAACCATGTTAGTTGCTAGCTGACTCGCCCAGTTCATTCAGTTCTGGATGCCAATCTGTGAACAGCTAAGTTTTGCAACCACCACCCCGCCATCCAACCTATTAATATGGCGAAGAACATAAAAGAAGTATTGTGCAGTATCGTGAAAGCAGTATCCAGTATACTCCAAAAGTTGACAGTATAATTGAGTACAAATATGAATTACTGACTTTAGCATAGAATAGAAAGTACATAATGCAGTATCAGTGCTCTGATCTATTGTATATATTGTTTATTTTAAAATTTTGCTAACCAATTGTTACCATGGCTACAATGCAGTGTACACACAGGGTAACCGTTAGTTACGTGGGTCAAAGGTCAAGTGCCATGTACACACTGAGTAACCGTTTGTTGCCATGCTTAAATGCAGAGAATACATTAATACAGAAGACTGTATTAAGTGTATTGATACATGAGTGGTCATCACGTGTTACTGTATGGCAAATGCAACGCAAACACATGGTAATCGCTAGTTATCAACGTTAGTCACTCAAGTATCAAGGAATTGCCTAACAATGTTAGGTAACCAGGACATAGGATTGTTAACCAGGACATAGACATAGGATTGTTAATGAGGACAATCCTAATAGGATATAAGTGCAGGAGCTTCAATCCTATTTCCTTTTATGCCAAAATAATTTTGTAATTCATATCCATGTGTTGTGTTATCTGTGTGTTAATTGTAATGATCAATGCAGCTTTGAAGACCTTCAAGGTTTTTAGTGATGTCTTTGCCGTGAATTCCAAATGTGTACCTAATATAAGTCTGGATGACTCAAAAGACAAACTGTTCACATTATCATTCCTCAAACAAGTATACCTGACGGGCATATGTTGAGTTTCACTAAAACTCTTGTTAGTTCTTATGATATTGGCTGAATATTATTGACAACTATTTTTCGTTTGTGATCGCCTTTACGGTTAACCGAGTGATATATATTACATTTGGTTATTCAGATGTGATCGTCTCTATATCACTCCGTAGCGCATGGTCAAGCCTGCCAAAAACCTAACTCTGCAGTGGTCTTGAGGAATGTCCATTTGCAGGCCAAGAGAAGACTATTTTTGAAAATTTACCCCTGGAATGCCTGGCTCGATAACCGAGCCAGTCATTTCAGTGGTAAATTGTCAAAAATAGTCTTCTCATGGCCTGCAAATGAACATTCATTGAGCAAATATTTAGATTTTCTTGAACAAATTTGACCATTAACCCTTAAAGCCTTAAATTTGTTCATTAACATTTCAATCTTTTTCAAAGAAAATGTCAATTTGCAGACTGGGCAGAGAAGACACTTTTTGAAAGTTTAGCACTGGAATGGCTGGCTCGGTCATCGAGCCAGTCATTCCAGTGGTAAATTTTCAAAGATAGTCTTCTCTTGGTCTGCAAATTGACATTTCTCAAGATCACTGTAGAAGCCGTTTTTGGCTGGTATGAGGGTTAAATGATAACATTATGCAGTAAGTCATATCCAATATCCATGTTTCATAAAGCTACCAGCTGTCACATTAGACCTCAATCTGCATAATGGATTTAATGACATACATGTATATGCTTCCCCAGTCTGTCTACTCAGAGCATCATCTACATAAATTTTAATCTATTTTTCACGCATAATAATTTTTTTCTATCTGCAAAATGGTCAAGACAGAGTTTACCTGGTTTAGGCTAGGTTGGGTCTGATCATTTTATTTCCTTGGTTTTACAATTATAACCGGCTAACTTATTTTTCCATACACAGAAGAAAATAATGCTGGAATTTTATAGTATTATTTCCGGTATTTTTTTCATCTTCTGAAAGCTAAATTCGTCCTTATGATTCTTGTCACTTACAACTCCATATTATTTTCATATTATAATTTTGTTATCCATATCGCAGTTACCGAGCCAGAATCATTCTAGTGGTACCACTTCAAACATTGTCCTTTGTTGGTCTGCAATTACGGATATTTCTTAAGACCTGAACGCAGAAGTCATTTTTGGTCGACTTGGCTTTGAGTGGGTTAGCTCTGGTGTCAAAATTTGTATTGTTAAAATTAAATAAAAAGATGAACGGGTGTTGAAAAATGTACACCAGTTTCTTTACTATTGACACAGTAAAAGAGAGAATATTGATATCAGAGTGTTACGGGTTAAACCTTTCACCTATAAATTCCTCATATATTAACCTCAGGGCAAACAAACCGGAAAGTTGTTGAATATTTTGAAAATAATATGACTGGAAGCCATTGCTGCCTTTAAGGCAGCAATAGCTTCCAGTCAAATTAATTTCAAAAATATACAATACAATAAGTTTAATATCGTAAAGAATATACTTTTTAGGGATTTGTCGATGAAATACGTGTTACGAAAAGATGCAGGTTTCAACCACCGTCATTTTCAAATTTCCTTGCATGTTATGTGTTTGATGGGAAATGGAATATTTATATCTTAAAGGTTCATTGTAATAATTCACATGAATCAATCAGGTTAAATTCTTTGAGTCAATGTTTGCTTTAGCGACAATACCAGACATTGCAAAATTTATTCTGTTTGTGCTTCCAATTCCGCGATCTGCTTTTGCCATGCTCACACCGTTACCATGGTTACCACATGTCATAAGCCAATGGAAACAATGACTGTTGACTTTTACAAATTATACCTATTTTTTTTCGAATATCTTCCAGAAATATTACAATAAATCGAAAGAATAGTAATTTTATAAAAATGGAAATTGAAAGCCACCAGACAAAAGTAATTTCAATGAGCAAAAGCTCTTGACTTGCTAACTTTCAGTCAAATTGTTTTCAAAGTATTTAGCAGATCAAGAGCTATTATGTAAACCCCTGGAATATGTTGTTTGCAAAAACTCAGTCAGGTGGTTAAAGCAAAGAAAGCGCAGCAAAAACTCTGCCATTCCATTTTATTATTTTTCACAATTTTTTTAAAGTTGTGTGGGGGTGGGTGGGGTGGTGGTGGGCGTTAGTTCTGAGGGTGGGAGGTGGGGGTGATGGATATTCCTTGTATAACCATTTAACGATCAAGATTGGTAAAGAAATTCAAATTATTTTCTTCATTGAATTTTCATTCGCAGGCCATTTTAAAGAATATTTTTTTAACATTATCACTGAAATGACTGGCCCTGCTATCACTCCTATCCTCTCTCCACCTAGTGATGTTATTTTTCCGTAAAATTTTTTTGGTGGAAAATTTTCCAATATTTTTCCAGAAAATTGTCCTAAAATTGGAAAAATGTGTGCAGATTTTGAACCATAAATATATATTTTGTGTGTGTGGCACTGTGGTCTGTGAGTGTTTGTGTGGCACTGTGGTCTGTCAGTGTATGGGTGTGTGGGTAAGTTGATGGGTGGGTGGGTGGGTGCAGGGCTGTCTGATTGTTTGTTTGGCAGACTACCTGCTGATTTCTACCAATTTATGTGTAAGAAAAAACCAAATGGGTATTTAAAAAAAAATTATTTTGAAAGTTTAATAACTAAAGCAACTGTCACATTACATGCCCTTTACACCGGCTGATGTACATGTGACTAACTGAAGTGAGTAAGTTTTAGTTCATTTTGGTCATTACAGGCCTATTTTGGTGTCTATCAGAAGTCATCTTTTATATTCCATCAAATATCAGTTGGGATCAAATAAATCATCATCATGAAATATATAATGACTTACATGTCCTGTCATGTATTCAAATTAGTTTTCAGTTGTTTGATCATCAATCATCATTATCATCATCATGTTACATTCATCATCATCATCGTCATTCTGAACTATAGTGATAGTGTAACCTGATGCAAGTCATTTCAGCCATGGCAATAGATGACACAAATCTAAATCTATTAACTTATATTATTAGCAAAAGCATCGGTGTTAATGCAACAGGGAACTAAAAACTTGCAATTGCACCCTTAGGTGACCGGAAAATTTTCTGGAAAAATACATTGGTAAATTTTCCGGAAAATTTTCTTTTTGGAAAATTTTCTGACAACACTCCACCTAAAGGTATAATTATGGGTACCAGTAAAAATCTAGAAATGTAGATTCAGCCTAAATGAGATCGAGTAAAAAAATTCAATCCGATAAATGTCACCCAGCAAAATACCTACTAGTTAGGCTTGTGCGATTGTTAATTTGAGTGCATGATCATGATTGATTATTTAAGAATAATCGTGATTATTCAAATTTAAATCAGCCTGGGTACAAATTACTCAGACATAACAACAAAAGCATATCAATAATGAAAGCTGTAGTGGTGTTTAGAAATGTCCATTTACAGGTCAAGAAAAGACTATTTTTTGAAAATGTATCACTGGAATATCTGGCTCAATACTCCAATTCCAATGATACAGTTTCAAAAAATAGTCTTCTCTTGGCCTGAAAATGGACATGTATTCGCTGGGCAAAATGGACCTTTTTGTGACCGATCGCATTAACGAGTAATTAAAAGGTAGGTTTTGAAATATTTAATGCAGTAGAATTATTCATAATTATTCGATTATTTAAGTTGTTATTACACCACAAAAACATCCATTACCATTCAATCACTACTTGCTAAATCAATTATCTGCATTTTGCTATCAGAATAAGATTTTTATGCCCGCACGCCCACCTCCCCATGCCTAATCCCATTCCTATGGACCCTCAACCAGGCTACTGGTTGACTGTCCTCTCCAGCCTGCCATCTAGTATAGACGGGCACCAGTCTATACTCACCTCATAGTGACGCTTGTCGCTAGGCGCGCTTGCGCATGCGCACTAGAGCCCAAATAGGAAACAGATGCACTTTTCAATTATTCTGCAAGCAGAATAGTTGGCTAAAAAAAAAAAAAATATTTGAAAGAGATTTTGTGTTTTGCGCTGTGAAGCTATACCTATTTACTTTATATCAAGGAATATAATCATGCCTAATATGAAGTCAATCCTCCCTAAGTTACGTCTAAGAAGTATAATGTGTTTGTACAGTATATTATAGACGAAATTGAGATATTACCGGTTTTCGTGAACATCGTATTATTCGTGGTATCTTGATGGTTATGCCTATCCTAAAACATCATCATCATTAATAATGTCCAGTCCAATGTCTAGAGCCTGTAAAAGAAGTTATTTCTAGTGCAGTATAAGGATATTGTAGAATTCCTTGAAGGTTTCTTGTCAGGAAATTTGAATTTCCCGCCGTTAGAACTGAGTTGAGGTTTGCTATTATTAGCGAGTTTGAGCGAAATGCTTCATTGTTATGTTTTTTCGTTTGTAGGAGTCAGCGAAAGGGTCAGATAAAACCAAATGTTCATCGGCGAAGTGTGATCGGCATCACGAGATTGAGTTCGAAGGGCACGTTTGTGCGAAGTGTACGACCTGTACATCCACCGCGATGTGTGGGATTTGTAAAGGGTGGCCGGTTTCGGTGGCAAAAATGTTTTTTAAGGATTTGTCGGGTAAACTATCGCTGCCCTCTGGTCGTCCTTCCCCTTCCTCCGTTGCTAGCAAGGCTAAGGCGGTGTCCTTTGCTAAAACCTCTATTCCGTTATCGGTAGCAACGGAGGGGGGAAATTCATCGGGAAACTCGGACGCCGTGATGGCGCTTTTTGCCAGGTTTGAATCCTTCGCCACGGTATTGACGAAATCGCTTGATGAGAGGATAACTTCTGCGATAAGAGAGGCGAAAAGGCAGGAAACATTGTCGAGTTCCGAGGATAGCCCGAAGGCTAGCGGGCGTTCCCGCAAATGGGGGAAGCCGGTCCCTCTGACCTCTAGACAGGTGATATCACCTAAGCAGAAGACAAGAGCGCCAAAGCTCTTGAAGGTGTGCTCGGAGGGTGCACCACAGAAAATCCACGTAAGACTTGAGGGTGACGGGCATAACCCTCAAGCAGTGGTGGCGTCGGTTGAAGCTGGCGTCCATGAGGCTAGTACTCATGAGAATGCCAATTTTACGGTGATTCCGGTGGTCAAAGTAGTATCGAGAGCGCCCATATCTAAGATACCTAGTCTTGCGAGTACCGGTTCCGGTGGGGTGGACTCGGGTCATTTGGACCCGGGTTTACTTAAATTTTCCGATTCACAGTCTTTTTCCGGCCGGAAGTCCGGGTTAGGTAGACATCCGTGTCGTCTAGATCCGGTTCCGGCTTCTGTGACTTCCGTTTCCGGTAGGACTTCCGGGAGGGGGGTAATCCAGGTCGGCAAGATCCGGTTACCTCTTCCGTTTTGGCTACTTCCGGTCTGTCTTCCAGTTATTTAGGACATCCGGATCCTAGAAGTCTATTGTCTACTTCCGGTTCCGGGTCGTGGAGCGCTTCCGGCCATTCCGGATATCCGGAGTCTGAGGACTCTGTTTATTTTTCGAATTCCGGTAGGAGCACTTTTGGTTCCGGGGTGGACATTAGTCAGTGTACTTCCGTTTCCGGTATCAGAGGGGTACTTCCGGGTCGGTCAGACCTGGATAGAATTCCAATTTCCGTTTCCGGTTGGGAGTCAGCTTCCGGGTTAGCGAATGATCAAAATTCGGTAGCATTAGCGAGATTGGTGGATGTTAGGAATTTTAATGATTCTGGTCTAGTAAATTTGCAAAGGTTGTCTCAGGAGTCGGTAGATTCTAGTTATGATTCTTTCATTCCTCCAAGGGTCAGCGAGGTTGAGTTAGCTTCTCATTCGGATTCTTCTTTTCGTGACGCGGTGGTTAATCCGGTTTTGTCTAGATCTTCATCCCTTTCCTCTTCTCTCTCGTCGAAAGACTTCTCCTCGTCTCATGTTACTAACTCTTCTCCTCTGTTTAAATCTTCCATTCCTCCTCCGGGCTTTACTAGGCTTCAGTATGGTCCTCAATCTTCTTCCTTCCATGATCAGGGTGATCAAGTTTTTGCTTCCGGTCAGTCAGTTTCGTCTCCTCCTTCATCTATGGCATCGTCTATGTCTTTTGATCATCTTGATCCGATTGTTTCGGTGGTTCTGTCACCTGAGCTCGAGTTTCAAATTGTGGATTCAGGGTTAGATTTTTCTTTATTTTCAGTAGTTAGAGATGCTTCTTTAGATCGTTTGTTTGTGTCTGCTCGTTTGTCTATTATTTCAAGATTTTCGGCTGGGGCAGTGGTTCATCCTTCATCATCGGCTAGTCAGGAATTGGGTAGGGATTCTGGGTTTATGCATGCTTCCTCTTTTCAGGAGTCGGGCAGTAGGCCTTCCTCTCCCGTGTTGTCGAGGTTAGGTGATTCTTTGGTCTCAGGAGACTCATCAATTCTTATAGCCTCTTCTTATTCTCCTCCTCCTATTCTATCTTCTATTTATTCTGCTCCTAAGTCAGTCAGGGCCAGGGATCTGAAGAGGTTTTGCCCAGTTAGAGCCTCTTCGGAAGACTGGTCCATGGCTCACCGATGGATTGCTTCTTCGCTTTCTCTTCCTCTGAAGGAGGAATTCGCTGTGGATCCTCCTTCTTTCGGTTCTGCTCTTTCTTCTGACGATCCTTCTTCATCTTTGCCTCAGGTACTTCCTATTGACAATTTAGTGGTAGACATGTTAGATTTCTTCGTTAATGACTCGGTTGGTTCAGAATTTTCTCTGATTTCCAAGTATGACTCGCCGTTTCAGATTCCTAAGGAGGACTTTTTAAAGGTAGCCTCGACTCAGTCTCTGTCTGGTCCTGCTTGGGACGTTTTATCATCTCAGTTGAAGGAGGCGGCTGAGTCGGATTTTTCTTCTGATCTGTTTAAGTGGGAGTCAGTTTGTAGGTCGCAGATTAAGTCATCGAATTATCTTGCTCTGCTGTCGGAGGCTGTTCTTAAGGCGGAAGAACGAGGAGAACAAGTTCCTTTGGCGGTCTTTTGTTCTTTGGCAGATTTGTCCAGGGGTTCTCTTAGTTCGGTGTGTAAATCTTTAGGATTCATTACTTCCAAACGTAGGTCTAGAAAGCTTTCTGAGGTTAGGGTTTCCGAGGTACTGAAACAGAATCTTGTGGTGGCGTCTCCTTTCGGGACTGATCTGTTTGGAGAGTCAGCTCCTAATTTAATTAGGGCGGAATCTGAGCGCTTGAAGTCCTCCAGGGAGCTTCAAGCTCAGGTTTCATGGGCCAAATCCTCCGCAAAGAGAGATGTCTCTTTGGTTAAAAGCCCTAACTCCTCACCTAGAAGGAAGAGTCAAACCTGATCAGTTTGGAGCTTATCCTTCTAGGGTAATTCATAACTCTAATGTGTCCTCTTATGATCAGCGGGATCGATCTTCAGAGGAAGATCGGTTCGACTCCATTTCATCCCATCATTCAAGGTCTGTAGGGAGACAGTCTCCTTCGTCTTGGGCCAGGAGGGGTCAGACCCCTTCTCGCCGTGCGTCCAGATCCAGAGGACGATTTTCTTTTAGGGGTTATCAGGGGAAGAGAGTTTGAAGGGTTGGACAGTTCCCGGGTAGGTCCAAATTTCTCTCTTCTCTATCCCATTCCTTCCCTTCTTCCTCCCCCTTTGGAGCAAGCAGTTCAGTGCTGTGTTCCCAACGTGCCAGTAGGAGGGTGCCTTTCTCTGTTTTGGGAGAAATGGCAAGCCCTCATTCAGGACTCCGGGCTAGTTTCCCAGATACGTTGGGGTTATGCTCCATCATGGATCCATCATCCTCTTCTCTCCCTTTGCCCAGTTTGGACTCCAGTTCCCTCCAGTCTGGAGAAACTGAGGGCTTTAGAAGAGGAGTTGGAAGCCATGATTGTAAAAAGGGCTATAGAGGAAGTTCCCAGTTGGAGAGTAGACCCGGGCTACTACTCGACCATCTTTTTAGTAACAAAGAAATCAGGAGGCTGGCGTCCAATCATAAACCTGAAGAAGTTAAATCAGAACATTCTCACCCCAAAATTCAAGATGGAGACGGTTTCCCAGATCATTGCCAGTCTGGATCAGGGAATGTGGACGTCTTCCATAGATTTAAAGGACGCTTACTTCCATGTTCTTATCCATCCGGTATTCAGAAAATTCCTGAGGTTTGCCTACAAGAATCGGGTGTGGCAGTTTCGCGCCATGCCCTTCGGCCTGACCACGGCTCCCTTCCTTTTTACCCGCATAGTGTCAGCCGCGGCAGGAATTTTACACCGTCGTTCTATCCATCTTCATGTTTATATAGACGATTGGTTGGTAAAAGCAAGGTCTTCCTCGATTCTCGAAGGAATTCTTCCAGAGGTTTGCAGTCTGGCTTGCAATCTAGGGTGGGTTTTAAATCTAGAGAAATCACGCCTAGTTCCGTCGCAAATCTTTACTCATCTAGGAGTTGCTTTCGATCTGGCTCGGGGGTTAGTTTTCCCTTCGGAGCCAAGGATAGAGGCATTAGCAGTGGCAATGGAAATTATTGCGTCTTCGGCAGGGGTAAGAGCAAGATTCTTTTTAAGAGTAATAGGTCTGATGGTCAGCGTAGAGAAGGTGATCCCTTGGGCGGCGCTGTTGAGGAGGCCATTTCAGATGTATTTGATGTCCCTGTGGAAACAGTCAGTCCATTCGATATACCATCAGCTTCCCGTCAGAGAACATTTGATCCCTCATCTAGATTTCTTGAGAGACCGTTCTCTGTTGCTGATGGGTGTTCCTCTGGTAAAGTCACCTCCTCAAGCAATTATTTTCACAGATGCGTCTCAGGAGGGTTGGGGAGCAGTCTGGGACTCCCTGTCAGTTTCCGGCCTTTGGTCCCCAGGGGAGTCGTCAGCCCACATCAACATTCTGGAGTTGTGGGCTGTCAAGAAGGCTCTCCTTTCCTGGTCAGATCAGGTGATAGGCCTCAAAGTCTCAATTCGGTCAGACAATTCGACGGTCGTAGCTTATATCAACAGGCAGGGAGGTACAAGGTCGTCTCTCCTTTGTCTGGAAGTATGGAATCTGCTATTGTGGTGCCGCAAGAGGCAGATTTTTCTAGTGTCATCCCATGTCCCAGGCAGTCTGAATTTTCTGGCGGATCAACTGTCACGTCCCAGCAAGTTCGCCCACACAGAGTGGCAGTTAAAGAAGTCGGTTGTCAGAGCGATTTTCAATCTCATGGGTCGTCCTCTAGTGGATCTGTTTGCGACCTCTCTAAATGCCCAGATCTCCTCTTACATGTCTCCTTTTCCGGACAATCAAGCTCTGGCGGTAGATGCCCTGTCTCAGTCCTGGACAGGGATGTTCGCTTATGCCTTCCCTCCTACGATTCTGATCCCGTTAGTTCTGCAGAAGGTCAGGGATCAAGTTTGCGAGATTCTTTTGATAGCTCCCTTTTGGCCCAAGAGGATTTGGTTTGTAGACCTTCTGGATCTTCTGGTAGACTTTCCTTGTCTTCTTCCTGTATCCCAGGACCTTCTATCTCAAGTAAGAGGTCGTTGTGTACATCCAAGTCCAGGAATCTTCAATCTATGCGTTTGGAGAATCTCGAGTCTGAAAGCTTCCAGGATAAAGTTTCTTCAAGATCTCAGGAAATTATTGACTCGGCCAGAAGGGAATCGACCCGTCGAGTTTACAAGGGTCGTCTTAAAATCTTTGGTAAATGGTGTTCAGACCAAGGTTTCGTGCCCGATTCTGTTTCTATACCACAAGTTTTAGATTTTTTATCTTATCTGTTTGACTCTGGATTTGTCAGCTAACACGGTTAGGGGTTATAGATTTTCGCTGGCATCTTCCCTTCCCTGTCTTTTGAATGCCGAGGTCAAGGATACTAAGATTCTTAATAGCTTTATTAGAGGTCTAGGTAATATTCGTCCTCCGGTTGCTAAGCCTTTACCTTCCTGGAATCTGGCTTTGGTTCTTCAAGTCTTGGCAGGTCGACATTTTGAACCTATATCGTCTATCAGTCTTAAGCTTTTAACTCTTAAAGCGGTTTTTCTGGTAGCTGCTGCATCAGCTAGAAGGCGTTCAGAGATTCCTGCTCTTTCTGCTGAAAGGGATAGATTTATAGTGTCAGGTGACGGTTTGGTTTTATATCCGAGAAGGTATTTTCTATCTAAAACCCAGTCTAACCGTTTTCCTGCTAGTCCTATTATTTTAAAATCTTTGTCGTCTTTTTCGCCTTCAGACAAATTTTGGTGTCCGGTTAGAGCGTTAAGAACCTATAAACAGCGAACCGATTTTAAAAGAACAGATCCTTCCCATTTATGGGTTTCCTATGCGGAAGAATTATCTAAGCCGGTGTCAAAGGCTACAATTGCCAGATGGCTTTGCGAGACAATTAAGCTTTGCTATGAAATAGCGTCTCCGGATCAAATCGATCTCGCGCATATTAAAGCCCATGACGTTAGGGGCATGTCTACTTCTTTCGCTCTTTTTGCCGGTTCATCATTAGATGAGGTCATGCAGGTGGCAGGATGGAAATCTGAATCTACTTTTACCTCGTTTTATCTTAAAGACCAGAGTGCAGCAGCTTCATTCTTTCGTAATATTACGATTTTAACTAAAAAAGCCGAAGACCATATACCCAGCACTTCCCACCATTTTCGTTAGGACGGTGCGTCTGTAAAAGGGGTGAGAGTCTTCTTTGGTTTTTGTTTAGTTCTTTAAGTTCTACTTATCCTTATTTGTTAAATCACGGTGTGATTGAGTATATGCACTATTATGTTATGTTATTAACATTGGGGTAAGATTGGTGTGATTTTTATCCTGTGTTAATGATTCTCTAAAATCTCCTCCCACCGTATGTGGACAGGGGGCACTGACCAAATCTACGGGTTTAGCAAGTAGTGATTGAACGGTAATGGATGTTTTTGTGGTGTAATAACAACCCCACACAGACCCCCCTTGTGGGTTGGTCTGTTGTTTTATTAACCACTATAAAAACATACTTACCGTTCAATCACTACGACCCGGCCTCAACCACCCCGCGTGGTAAGATTTGAGAATCAGTTTGAAATATTTTGCACTTAAATTTAGAAAAGTGAATCTGTTTCCTATTTGGGCTCTAGTGCGCATGCGCAAGCGCGCCTAGCGACAAGCGTCACTATGAGGTGAGTATAGACTGGTGCCAGTCTATACTAGATGGCAGGCTGGAGAGGACAGTCAACCAGTAGCCTGGTTGAGGGTCCATAGGAATGGGATTAGGCATTGGGAGGTGGGTATGCGGGCATAAAAATCTTATTCTGATAGCAAAATGCAGATAATTGATTTAGCAAGTAGTGATTGAACGGTAAGTATGTTTTTATAGTGGTTAATAAAACAACAGACCAACCCACAAGGGTGGTCTGTGTGGGGTTTTAATCATATAAATTCACAATTTAAAAAATAGTCACGATTTTTTATTTAATCACATAATCTCACAACCCTGCTACTCAGATCCTTAACTTCCACTTAACAAGTGTAAATAATAAAGCATTGCCCAATTCCATGTTTGCTGTATCGTACCAAGATAATTCTGGGTAATTTTCTGAGTGCAGATGGATTGGAGATATAATTAGGTACAGCCTCATTAGATTGTGTTGTCTGAGTTGTGTGTTTCCGTAAGAATGTTTATTAGGTCGTGTTTCCTGGTGTTATACCGGTATCAATCAATCATTGTATCTGATTCCGGTATCAATCAATCATTGTGTCTGATTTGTACATGGAAAAGCAACGAGTTTAGTAATTGAAAGTGGCGCATCAATCAATATCCATTAATACACGACATGTATAAGGACACACCAATTTTTAGTTCACATGGACTTCTTTTAGGCTGATAGGCCAAGTGAGCTGAATATGCCGTGGCAGCCATCTGTCATGTCTGTCTGTGAACCTTTTCTTTAAACAACCTGTCAAGAACCACTAAGCCGATTTCAATTATATTTGCAGGAAGCGTCCTTTTAGGGCAGAGCAATCAAAGCTAAAAATGTTCAAACGAAACCAATTGGACAATTTGACCGGAGGCCGATTTTTTAGAGACATATTTAAAAATCTTCTCCAAAGACGCTAATAGGGGATCCATTCAAAACTCATGAAATGTATGGCATCATCATACTATGATCTTCAAATACAGCGAAGTTTAGTTGCTTTAGACTGATTATTGATGCAAGGAATGATCTGGAATGTTTCACGTTTCCAGGAAAATATAAAATGTATTGGTGCCTCTGAGTATATTTTACTTAATTTGATTGGAAGCCATTTCTGCTGAAGGCAGCCATTTCTGTCGAGCCCAAAGCTAAGCAGAGGATCTCAACATTAGCGATCCAAATGGCATCTAGCGTGACAAGAATTAGGTAAATGTTAATGTTTTTCAATGAACATTTAATTCATCGCAGACTTATCCGATGTTAATAAAACATTAGAGCTTCGATCTATATCATCATTGCATCCAGACTCCATCATAACTGACATGATTTTCAAATTTTCCCCATAGTTTTACTGGGTTTGGACTTAGCCTATTTTGCAACAAAAATTATGTAAATCTTAAAGTTTTTCAATGGACATTTAATTCAGCAAGAACTTATCCGATCATAATAAGACTCTACATATTTGATCTATACCATAATTGCATCCACTCTCAAACTAAATTTAAATGATTTTAAAATTTTGGCCATATTTTTACGGGATCTTGACCTATAGTTATAGCAAGACTTAGGTAAATGTCGAAGTTTTTAAACAGTCTTTTAATTTATCAAGGGATTATCCGATCCCAATGAAACTTTACAGATTTGTTATATCTCATCATTTCATTAAATTTCCAGCAAGATTTAAATGAATTAAAAAATTTTTCCATACTTAATATTTTGAACTTAATTTGATATGAAGCCATTGCAGCATAAGGCAGCTATTGCTTCCAATCAAATATAGACAAAAATATTCAACAGAACATTTCTTACATCGTGTTCAAAATTGTACTTATAGCTAACGTGTTTTTGTTATTGTTCTGGAAACATGTTAAGTCATTTCTGAGTTGTACTGTAGTGTGATTCTCAATCACTAGACAACAACATTGGAGATTTTATTGACAATTCATCTTACCAGAGTATCCACTTATCATCTGACATCATATGACGTCATAATCAGCTAAGCAGCATGTAGGGTCATGTCAATCATTACGTCATAAATGAGTCTATTTGAAGCATCTTTAACTCTTCATAGTCTGACACATTGTACGAATTGTATGTCTTTACTATTTAATATGCTGTTGAATATTTTGTAACTAATTTGACTAGACACTGTTGCTGCCATAGGCAGCAACAACGCCCAGTCGAATTAGTTCCAAAATATTCAATAGCTTAACCTGTACATTATTTTTCTCGAAATTGATGGTCAGTGGGTTCAGAGATCGATCTATGCTAACACGAGCGAGGTGTGGGTGGAGCATACCAGTAGCTAAAAATGGAAAGCTCCATTGCTTGTATCGGAGATATAAATTATTGTATAAAATCATCTGGAATCTGTCTATCTGTTGTTCACAGATATTAAGAGGGAATTGTGTAATATCATTAATACAAGATTGATCGATGGTTGTAGTCATCATTACTGTATAAGGAATTATGAAATATTATTAAATAATATTATTGATTGATCGACATTGGCATCATCATCATTGTCACATTAATAATCGCTGGTGTCTGCGGCATCGCAATCGCTACCATCATCATCATCGGCATTGTCATCGTCATCGTCGTCGTTAGCACCACCATGACTACAACCAGCACTTGCCACAACCATAACCCTTTCATTCTAAAACGGCCAAAACGCAATTGTCGGGATAAATGTCCATTTGTAGAGTAAGAGATTTGTTGAAGCTACCACTGGACTGACTGGCTGAATGATTGAGGCAGTCATTCCAGTAGTAACCTGTCAGAAATAGTCTTCTCTTGCTCTGTAAATAGACAATTTCTATGAAAAGATTTGAATTTTCTTGACAAAATTTCTTCATTGAAGGGTTAAGCCACTATTATTATCATCTCCATCATCATCATCATCATCATCATCATTATTAGCTCACCTGGCCTGAAAGGCCAAGTGAGCTTATGTCGTGGCGACTGTCCATCGTGTGTCCATTGTCGATCCATCCGTCAACCTTTCCTTTAAAACGCCTTCTTCTCAAGAACCGCTGGGACGATTTCAATTATATTTGGCAGGAAGCATCCTTAGGGAATAGGGATCTAAGTTTGTTCAAACAAAGCTGATCGGCCAATTAGGCCGGTGGCCATCTTGGATTTTGGGCGATTTTTAGAAATGTCTAAAAATCTTCTCTGAAACCGCTTGAGGGATTGAAGGAAACCTCATGAAATATGACCCAGGGCAAGAGCTCAAGCAAGTTTGTTCAGGGGAATTTGATTGGTCAAATGGTTCAGCAGCCATCTTGGTTGACCTAGTTTTAGCGAAAATGACTTCTCCAGAACCGCTGAAGGGATCAGGCCGAAATTTGGCAGATATGATTAGGGACTAAGAGCCAGTAATGTTTGTTCAAGAGAAGTTGATCCGTCAAAAAACATGGCCGCCGTGGGCCAATCAAAATATAGCATGTTTGGCGGCCATATTGGATTTTTTTATTTGATGGCTTTTAAGGCTGAAATTGTTTTTATGTAGGTTTTTGGGTATTCTGATTTGAAATTTGCAATTTTTTAAACTGTGGATAAATGGTTTGGCGGCCTTCTTGGATCATTTTCCTGCCAAAAGCTCCCATACTAAAGCAATTTTAAATGTCTTGTTTTCGAGAACTGCTGGCCCAATTTCAATTATAATTGGCAGGAAGCATCCTTAAGGCATAAAGATTCAAGTTTGTTCAAACGAACCAGATCGGCCAATTTGGTCGACCGCCATCTTGGATTTCTACCAATTTTTAGAAATGTCTAAAAACCTTCTCCAAAACCGTTTGAGGGATCGATTCAGAACTCACGAAATATGATCTAGAGCTGAACCAAGTTTGTTCAAGGGAACTTGACTGACCAAATAGTTCAGTGGCCATCTTGGATTACCTAGTTTTCGAAAAACTACTTCTTCCCCAGAACCGCTGAAGCGATCAGGCTGAAATCTGTGATATATGATTAGGGACTAAGGGCCATTAAAATATAGCATGTTTGGTGGCCATATTGGATTTTTTTATTTGATGGATTTTGAGGCCGATATTGGTTTCATATAGGTTTTTTTGGTATTCTGATCTCAAATTTGCAATTTTCGAAACTGTCGGATAAACGGTTTGGGGGGCCATCTTGGATCATTTTCCCGCCAAAAGCTCCCATACTAAAGCAATGGGAAATTTAAAATGTCTTCTCGAGAACTACTGGGCCGATTTTAATTATATTTGGCAGGAAGCATCCTTAGGGCATAGAGATTCCATTTTGTTCAAACGAAGCCGATCGACCAATTTGGCCAGCGGCCATCTTGGATTTCAGTTGATTTTTAGAAATATCTTTAAAAATCTCCAAAACCGTTTGAGGGATCAATTCAGACCTCATGAAATATGATCTGTGGTAAAAGCTGACCAAAGTTTGTTCAAGGGAACTTGATTGACTAAATGGTTCAGGGGCCATCTTGGATGACCTCGTTTTCGCAAAAATGACTCCTTCCCCATAACCGCTGAAGCGGTCAAGCTGAAATTTGTGATATATGATTTAAGAACTAAGGGCCATTAAAGTTTGTTCAAGAGATTCAAAACGCATGAAATATCATCTAGGGCAAGAGCTGCACCAAGTTTGTTTCAAGGGAACTTGATTGGCCAAATGGTTTGGTGGCCATCTTGGATAACCGAATTTTTGCCAAAATTACTCCAGAACCACTGAGTGGATTGTGCCGAAATTTGAGAGATAGGATTAGGCACTGAGTGCCATTAAAGTTTTTTCAAGGGAAGGCGCTAAGTCAGAAACATGGCAGAATGTAGCGTGTTTGGCGGCCATATTGGACTTGCAAAAATGTCCACAAACTCATTTAGAAGACTACTCCTAAACCACCCACTAACAATTGTGACAAAAATGCATAATGCTCCGGGTGAGCTACACAGGCCCCTTGGGCCTCTTGTCATCATCATCATCATCATCATCATCATCGCCTTCATCATCGTCATCCTCATCATTGTCATAGCTCTTGATCATCATTACCATCGACATCGTTAAACATATGATAAACATACCAACTATGTACTAGTCCTACTACCTACTTTCGACATGTGCTAGTACCGGTACTACTACCTTGCTTTCGACACATACTATCTGACTCCGGCACAAAACCCAATTACAATAATTATTCCAGTTTTATACAGACACGCAGATCATAAATAGGTGATGTATACTTGCTGTATTGCCAACGTTTCTTGTGTCTGTCCCGTCGTTTAATTTGCTTTTCCAAAACATCACAGCAGCCCCCGCACAAATAAAGGGAATGAGAGGTCTGGGTTCTGAAGCTTGAATTGCTAATGACATATGACACACAGGAAAGCATCAGACATCCAGACAGGATTCAGATGTCACGAGACGTTCATTTTGATGATAAGGGACATTCATGTTGATCCAAATCTAAATGTTGTATCTCAATTTCTTAACACTGTATCTTGTTTGTTCGCCCTGAACCATTTAGCCCTTGAATTAATTCAGGAAAATTTCAATTCTCTCATAGAAAATGTCCATTTGCAGACCAAGAGAAGACTATTTTGTTGAAAATTTACCACCGGAATGACTGGTTCGATTATCGAGCCAATCATTCTAGTGGTAAATTTTCAAAAATAGTCTTTTCTTGGTCTGCAAATGGACATTTCCCAAGACCACTGCAGAAGCCGGTTTTGGCTGATATGAGTGTTAAAGGGTTAAATTGCCAAGTCAGTCAAAAATGGCTTATGCAGTGATCTGGAGGAATGTCCAGTCATTCCAGTGGTCAATTCTCAAAAATAATCTCTTGGCCTCCAAAGTGATATTCAATGAGCAAGAATTTAAATTTTCCTGACAAATCCTAACAGTTTAATGGTTGATAACCAAGGCAGTGATTACTGTCAGTGGTAAATTTTAGAAGTGTTACCCCCTTTCAACAACAAATCCTGACATAGTAAATTCTTTTCGTTCTATAGCATACATGGCATATGCTGCTGAATATTTTGCAATTAATATGACTGGAACCTTCCAGTCATATTAGTTTCAAAATATTCAACAGCCTACCAGCTTGTTTTCCCTGAGATTGAGGTACGCGGAATTTATCGGTGAAAGGGTTGGCTGAAATCAATATATACTGCTCCCCTGTGAAGCATGTGATATATCGGACATGACCGAGTTTGTCATTTGTTTTCACTAATGGCATCACTTTTCTGTATTGGTCACTGACACTCATCGAGGGAGAAATTACACTTCTCTGGGTCCCCCGTAAATAATCATTTTATACTAATGAGGAGTGACTAATTTCTAGTGAATTTTGGGTGAACGGTATGCTCTCCCGTAATTAATCATGTTTAAGTAAGAACACTGGTATTGTTCATGCCATGGTAGTTAGAGCAGTGCTTCTCATGGTGTATACATTTTGGAGGTCTCTGAGACCCAACACCTGAAATCTGGGAGTGCCCAACTAAGATCCGGTGTTCCCAGGCAGTATTTCTCATCCATACTAAAGTTAGAGCGTACCATTGACTCGCAACTATGCATTATGCTGGTCTCTAATGTTAGATTGTGTAGGTATTTTTGTGCAAAAACCTATAACATGGGACACTCTTCCACTACTTTTGAAGGTCCCAAGTTGGATCATGATGTGTGGTAAATCTTAAAAAATATAGTCTGTCTGCAAACGAACATTTCTCCAATTCGAAGCCATTTTTCCCCCGTAATTAACCATACTTAAGTGCTGGGTTGTTTCATAGTACTGGTATTAGTTTAAAATATAGTAACCGTTTATCCAGCAAATTTGTTTCAAGAAAATTCTAATTTTCTCATAGTACATGTAAATGTCCATTTGCAAACCAAGAGGTTATTTAAATTTACAATTTGTCACTGGCTTCATTATTGAATCTGTCATTCCAGTGGGAAGATCACTGCAGATGAGCTGTTTGTATGCTAAAGCTTTCACCACAAAGTTATAGAATAGATTTTGATTTCATTTTCATCAGAACCCAGGCGAGTTAACCCTTTAATGGTCAAACCAGCCAAAACCGGCCTATGTTATGGCCTTGTGGAATGTCCATTTACAGGCCAAGAGAATAAAATTTTCATAAAATTTAGCACTGGAATAACTGGCTCGATAACCGAGCCAGTCATTCCAGTGATAAATTTTCTAAAATTGTATTCTCTTGGCCAGAAAATGGACATTGAGTAGGCAGATATTTAAATTTCGTTGACGAAATTTGACCATTAAAAGGTTAATGAGCATGCAGGTTTAAGCTTTGTTGCGTAATAATTTGTAATATAATTGTAAACATTATAGTGACAGTCAGAATATTGGTGCACCTATCTGTATATGGGAGTCATTTACGTGTCAATATTATCTTTCTTTCAGAGCCATCAGGACTTTGATCTACAAGAGTTGCCTGTTAATGCTATTTTCCGGCCGTCTAAATCTGTGGTTTCGAATATAGACAAACAGGATCATCTGGGAACTTCAAGGGTAAGCTGTGTCTGGGGACTTACAACTCTTAAATGGTCAAGCCGGCCAGAAACCATCTCTGTAGGAGTCTTAAAGGTGGAAAATCACACCAGAATCCCTGAAAATAAAATTATTAAAACTGTGTACTTTTAGAGGATTAAATTATGTGTCTAGATGTAATGAAACGAAATGGATCTTAACATATGATGATTTTATTCCGTATAAATTAATATATACACCTGTGCAAAAGTTAAGCACCAGCAAAAACAATAGAACGTAGAAACATGATGGTACAACTAGGCTGCCATACTTTTTGTCCCCGCGTTAGCTGACATAATTCCAAGTACGAAATGCACATGCATGCATGACTTCACGCCGCTTGATGTCCGTGCGTGGCGGGAAACAGCACACGCGTTCAGTTATGTAAAAGTCCAGTTTGAGGTGTAGAACATTACATACAGATTTAGGCGACAAGATTAGGAATTTTGTGTTCATGACCGTGGTTTATTTGTACAGAGAATTAGCTCTTGATTGTGAACCGCTATGGCAAGACGAAGGTTAAGTGATCGTGTGAAATGGCAAATCATAGGCATGCATACCACTGGTATGTCATGCAGAGAGATTGGCAGACAGCTGAACATTAACCATACTGTAATCCGTCGTTTGATTGCAAAACATGGGCAAACTAACGAGGTGAAGGACAGGCCTAGATCTGGAAGACCGAAGAAGACTACTGCTCGTGATGATCGAGCCCTAGTACGCCTTGTTAGGAGATCTCCATTCACCAACAGCAGAGTGCTCAGCCAGCAATGGGAAACGCGCAATAGAGTGTCAATGTCTACCGTCAAAAGGAGACTGTATGCTGCTGGCATGAAAGCTAGGAGACCTGTCAGACGTCCTCTCCTCACTGCACACCACAAAGAGGAGCGTCTGAGGTGGTGCAACGAAAGAAGACACTGGAACATGAGATCCTGGAGACTGGTACACTGGTTCGATGAAAGTCGGTTCCTGCTTCATGCCACAGATGGTCGAACTCGTGTATGGAGGTCCAGATGCACGGCGTACGACCAACGTAACATCATGGAAGAAGTTCCATTTGGTGGAGGTTCCGTTATGATATGGGGGTGCATCTCATTTGATTGTAAGCTGGATCTGTTGACTGTACCTGGAACACTAAATGGACAAAGATATCAAGATTCCATACTGGATAGAGCTGTGGTCCCTCATTTTGTAAATCATGCACCTGGAACCCACCCTATATTCATGGATGACAACGCCCGACCACATCGTGCTAGAGCTGTGCATGAATACCTCCGCCAGAATGCCATCGAAACCCTACCATGGCCAGCAAGGAGCCCTGACATGAACCCTATTGAGCATATCTGGGACATTCTGGGAAACATGGTGAGAAGGAGGGATCCTCCTGTGCAGAACCTACAGGAATTAACAGACGCACTCCATCTTGAATGGCAACGAATACCACAATGGCGTATCAGTCGGTTGGTGACCAGCATGAGACGTCGTGTCCAGGCCGTCATCCAGGCACAAGGTGGATATACCCGGTATTAATAATGACAGTCTCAAACTCGTGCACAGATGTTAAACTTCGTTTTCAGACACCATTAATGACAATCTAGCCACGTGTGTCAACTGTAGGGCAATAGTTGTCAGTTGTGTCAACGTAACCATATTCAGGTCTCGTTTTCAAGTTCAAACAAAAACATACAGTGTTTCCCCACCATCATAATCAGCATTCCTCTAGTTGCATTATTACCTCTTGCACTAAGATGGATGGGTACATAAATGTTTATGCTATTGCTTTCTTCATAGCACATGAATATACCCTCGCATGTGCGTAAAAATAGGGTGGTGCTTAACTTTTGCACAGGTTTATAATTTTTTTTAGAAAAAAATTTAAATTAGGGACTCGTGTCTGTAAATAAATTTCACGGCTTAAAATATTATATTAATTTAGATGGAATAAAATCATATGTTAAGGTATATTTCATATCATTACGTCTAAGCACATAATTTACGCCTCCAAAAAGTATACAAATTTAACAAATTTATTTTAAACCATTTCTGATATGAATATGCTTTTTATGAAAATGCTTTAAGGAATATCCATCTCCAGATAAAAAGAAGAGTATTTTTGAAAATTTAGCACTGGAATGACTGGCTCAAGAACTGAGCCAGTCATTCCAGTGCTAAATTTTCAAAAATACTTCTCTTTACCTGCAGATGGTCATCATCTATAGGAAATATTTAGATTTTCTTGACCAAATTTGACCAGTAAAGAGGATTAAACCCTTTTAGCGCTCAGGATGTCCAAACACGAAGTCTGCAGTGGTCTTGGGAAATGTTCATTTGAAGAGCGAGAAAAGATTAATTTTGAAAATTTACCACTAGAATTACAGGCTCGATAATCGAGCCAGCCATTCCAGTGATAAATTCTCAAAAAAATAATCTCTTGGTCTGCAAATGGACATTTCTTGAACAAATTTAAGGATTGACCCTTTAATGGTCAAGCAAAAAAAACAAGCCTCTGCAGTATTTTTGAAAATTTACCACTGAAATGACTGGCTCGATAATCGAGCCCGTCATTCCAGTGGTAAGTTTTCAAAAATCCCCTTCTCTTTACCCACAGATTGCCATTCAATATATTTCAATTTTCTTGACAAAATTTGGGAAGTAGAGGGTTAAAGGGCTTATGTGGCCCGCTTGAGAAGTTATGAACATCTGTCAATCAATATCTGACTCAGGCTCAATGTCATTCGTTTCCCCCTGAAGTAATTATGCATCTATTGTAATATTGCCAGCTGTGTGTATGTGCGTGCGTGTGTGCATGCATGCATGCGTGAGTGAAATTGTTGATTCATACATACCGGTCCATTTGCTGGCCATGAGTAAACTGTTTTTGGAAATTTACCATTGGAGTGACTTGCTCAGTTATCGAACCAGGTATTCTAGGGGGTGAATTCTCAAAAATACTTGACTCTTGGACCACAAATAGACATTCGTCAAAGCCTGATCTTAGATGGCTTGGTCACTAACGGGTTAATGTGGCATCATGTTTATACAGTCATGGTTGATTACATGTAGTTTCTACCAGACCTTAACCCTCCCAGTGCCACAGAATGGATTACAAATTGTGTATGATTGGGAAAAAATAAAAACTTGAATATTTTGAAACTAATTTGACTGGAAGCTGTTGCTGCCTAAGGCAGCAATATCTTCCAGACAAATTAGCTTCAAAATATTCAGTTCATCTTTCCTGTGGTGGGTTCTAACATACACTTACGATACTCTGATTTTCATGGCAAAATCGTTAATAATCATTCTATTGATTAACGAGATGGTTCAATCGCAGTAATTAATAATGATTTATTCTGTCATATTAGGTTAGGTTACCGCTTTTATGTTTCCCTCCACTCCACCCAGGCCACACACATGCCCCACCCCCACATATGACCCACCCTCCACCGACAGGTATTTAACTGTCTGTGTGCTGAATTTTGCCAGACTATTATTCTACATGTTGTTTAACTCTGGATATGCTGAATATTTTGAAAATAATTTGACTGAAAGTTGTTGGTGGCTAAAAAATATCCATATCCAAATATTGCCCATTGAAATTATTGTCTGGTGACTTCCATCAGTGAGACAGTTAATGTAGTTAACCCTTTAATGGTCAAATTGTGTCAAAAAAATTTTAATATCTGCTAATATTGAATGTTCATTTACAGGTCAAGAGAATACGTTAACCGAGCCAGTCATTCCAGTGGAAAACAGGGTTCGCACAAAAATGAATAGTGCTTGAATATTGCCCCTTGCCCTGAAAAGTGCTTGCATTTTGTGTCAACCTTGAAAAGTACTTGAAAACTCATGAGCTGCCTTGAAAAGTGCTTGAATGTGACAAAAATGATGCACCCCCTATGGTTAACCGCGAATCACCGAAAAAACAGTCTTGGCGTGATTAAATACCTTCCTTATAAATATATTTTAAGACCAAATTTATGTACCAAACAACAAGGACGGGAGAAAATGGGCATCAATTTTGTAACGCCGATCAACATTAAATGATCCAAATTGAATTATTACGAACGACAATATAGCTGGCTTCTTAAGTTGGTGAGCCAGCGGTTCTTGCGATGGGAGGCATCATGTTCTCGCGAGATATTATACGCTAATGGGAGTTTATCAAATGGGTACCCGTTTTTTAAGATCAGTATAATACTCAGTTCCTATCGCGCAATGATAATATATGGATATTCCCGAGTTCCGAGTCTCCGATTCCAGAATATTTATATCTGAGTACTCGCTCTAAAATAAACTCTTCAATTGGAGGCGAATCGCGTGATTTGTATTTTTTCGCGACACCATTTTATATCAAATTGTGGATTCATTTTGATGTAATAAACAAGCTTTATTAAAGGATACGCAATATTTAGGCGCTCAAATCAAATAATTTCACTTCCCCGGTGATGTTTTGAGGTATACATTAAACATAGGCTTAGGCGGTGGGAATTTTTACGGGAGAAAATACGTTGAATTTCCGTGGTATCAATTTTAGAAAACTTTTTTGGGAAAACTGTATTATAAGCCCACCCCCTTTCTCAGAGATGTTTGGTTGGAAATTGAACACCTCTTGTCCTAATAGAAGCCTAGGATACTATTAAGCGAAATACAGTAGATCATCTCATTGATTATTATTGTATAATTTCAACCGAATAAGACACACTGCCACTTTCCGCAAAGTAAATATAAATTCTCCCAACATCGCGTTAGTGTTACACGTACTGTGACTTGTCCTGATCGCAAATGAATCGGGAACTAGTCTCATGGCAAGAAGCACTATAGCCCATAGATAGCCATTTTCCTTCCGCAAAGTGGTTATAAATTCTCCCAACATCGTGTCACCTATTCACGCGGTAAACACTACGTTGTAGTAAGTTTTAAAATAATGGCCATCAATGTGAAACTTTTCACGCGACTTATGATTATGCTGTTTGGAAAATGTGTTTATAACCCTGTATGGGTAAGGACATATACAAGGGTTAGTGCCACGAGCGATATACATGAAGCACGTTGCAATATATGTCGGAAAGACATCGAAATTGGTGCCATGGGAGAAAGTGGTCTCAAATCCCACTCAAAAAGCGAGAAACATCGCAAACTTGAAAAAGCTACTGACGGTTCCCTATTGGATTTATTTCGGAGTAAAAAATCTCCAGTTGCATCTACGAGTTGTAGCAATAGCTCGCCACCGGATAAAATGAAAACTATTGTGATGCCGACCATTATAACTTAAGCATATAATGTCCAAATTTGGTGTCGATGAATTTACAATTTGCTCATAGAAAATGTTCATTTGTAAACCAGGATAGGACTATTTTTGAAACTACAGCACTGGAATGACTGGCTGTTTTATCATGCCAGTCATTCCAGTGATACATTTTCAAAACTAATTTTCCAGTTGTCTGCAATTTGACATTTCTCAACAAGACCCCTTGGCCACTATTTTAAATTGCAGAGGCCAGTTCTGGGACTCAGATTTAACCCTTTAGTGGTCAAGCTGGCAAAAACGGGCCTCTGCAATTGTCTTTAGCAATGTCCATTTTCAAGCCAAGAGAAGACTATTTTTGAAAATTTATCACTAGAACGACTGGGTCAATAACCGAACCAGCAATTCCAGTGGTAATTTTTTTTAATGCTCTTCTGGCCTGCAAATGGGCATTCATTAAGCAATGATGTTAATTTTCTTAACCTGTCTTGATCTATAAAGGGTTTAAGGATAAATAAAAAACAACATTACTGCCTTTTAGATTTCAGGGTAAACTCAAGGAGATCGATCATTTGCTTCAAATTTTGTTATTCGGAATGGGAAAATAGTCCTTGAAAATGATAAATATTGTCCTTGAAAAGTGCTTAAATAGTGCTTGAATTTGATTTTCTCAAACCTGTACGAACCCTGGAAAATGTTCAAAAATTGGTTTCTCTTGGCCTGTAAATGGACATTCAACAAGACCATAGTAAAGGCCAGTTTTGGCCGGCTTGACCATTAAAGAGTTGATGTAATTAGCTGTATGCGTAACGTTGCAAGACATTTCTTGATATTACATATTGGTTATGTAGTTATTGCTTTGATTGGCGTCTGTCGAGTCCCTGATTCCAGGTCCCATTCACGCCATATCTAGGCTGGTTTAATATCAGTATGTTATTGCTAACTTCCTCAATTTTTATACCGGTACCCATTTATACTCCTGGGCGGATAGAGGCAACGAGGAGTGAAAGAAATTTCCTATGTCTTCTGTTATAGCCAACGGGCCGACAAGAAACGCGATCCCCGGGTCGCTCATATTGGTTATATCTCCGCTCTTCCTTTATATATATGCCAGTGAATGTGGATGTATATAATATATATAATTACTTTGTCTGGCTTCTGCTTCCGCTGTTTGTAGCCTTAATGTGCGCATATAAGTTCATCCATTCGTCCATCCCTGATTCTCGAACACAGGCACTAACTTGTTTCAGAACCTTTGCAGAAACATGGCTAACAAAGTTTGTTATATAGATGCGTATTAGGTTGATGAGACGCCCTTTATGTACAAAGTTACGGTCATCATGACCTGTTTTTCACATTTAACAGAACATCATAGAAATTTGTTTATATCCATTAACATTCTTAACACTCAAGCTGGCCACAATTACATATGTACAGGAAAGTGTGTGACTGCGTACACACTAGCTGGGATTCCACAACCTTGGTTATGACCCAAAAACCCTGAAAAATCAATATAAATTTAAGAAAAAATTAAAATGTGACAAAAGTGGCAGGGCCAGGGTCTGAAATCTGTGATGCTTAGCCCTTACCACTCTGATGTCAATATTCTCTTTTACTGTGCCAGTAGCAAAGACACTGGTGTACATTTTTCAACAATTTTGGTGGGGGGATGTTGCTGTCGTAGACAGCAACATCCCCCACCAAAATTGTTGAAAAATTAGCACACGGTCATCTTTTAATTTAATTTGAAATTGTTTTATACCAGAGAGGTAAGGATTAATTATTTGTTTGCTTGATTTTGGTTCCACAGGTTGTTTCTTCAACAACAACAGCAGGTGCACCTGATGATGATGATGATGTGAACAATGTAGAGAATAACAAGGTGAGCTAAAGATCTCGAGAAGATATTTTAACCATTGTAGCCTTAAAAAACCCCAAATAATTCCTGAATTAGCTATCTGTCTGCTGAATTTCTACAGACTACATTTTCCACTCTGGATATGGTCAATATATTGAAAACAATTTGACTGAAATTTGTTGGTGGCTAAGCTACCAACAACTTTCAGTCAAATTTTGTTTTCAAAATATTCAGTAGGTCTAGAATTATTTCACCTGGAAATTATTGTCTGGTGGCTTGCAGTGGTCAAACACTTAAGCCTGAACATAATATGCTGTGTCAACTTTGATTCATTGTGTGATGGTGGTAGTAGGGGTGGGGTGGGTGTTTGTCGTTCTTGTCTTAAATTTTCAGAGTAAACAAAATCATTTTTTTCTCAATAGGATTTATTTGCTTCAACAATTAGGCATATAGTGTGGGAACCAGTATTGGTTCAGAAATGCTGGGGTGGGGTTTCTGCCCCACAGTTTTTCTGCCAATTTGTTTTAACCTTTTTGGATATTTCTCAAGACCACTGTAGAAGCCGTTTTTTGGCTGATATGAGGGTTAACGGTGACCCGGTTAATAAACAAAATTAGAAAGCAATAAAAGAATACCGTTTATCACTCTAAATGTAGGAAATCGTTTCTCAGAATATCTAATCTTCAAAATCTTTCCTTGGGAATCACTGGTTTGATTTCAACGAAACTTTGCTGGAATGTGACATGAAGGTGGTGGACTTCCAAACATGTATACAGAAATCTGATTGGTCATTTTATTTGACCGACCATTTTGGGTTTTTTGAAAATTTATAGGAAGTAAGTAAAAAGATTATAGATTCACTGCCTGGGCTGATTTCAAGCAAAGCAGGATGGAAGAACCCATAGCTATATATAGGTTTCTTCTTAACAACCACTGGGCTGATTTCAATTATTTGTCTAGAAGCATCCTTAGGGAATATACTAAAAATGCAAGTTTGTTCAAAGGGAGCTGATCTGCCAATTTGGCCCCGTGACCATCTCGGATATTGGCCGGGTTTTAGAAATGGCTTGACTAATTTCACTGGAAGCTGTTTTAAAATATTAAACAGAATGTTTATTAAATTGTAAATTGATCAAAGACAGACAAGTCATGATGGTCATTTACCACTTTTGTGACAGTTACCATAGTTACCTGCATCATTTTGATTTAAACCCCCAAAAAGTCTCACTTTCTAGAATAATCTGGAAGAAAATATCTTCAGCCATTGAATTCTTTTTGAATATCACCTTTCTGTTTCAATTTACAAATGTTTTGCAGAAAAATGCCATTGTCTATTGATTTCAGACTAAATATCATGTTTCTATTTCAATTTACCAATTCCGTGACTTCCGCGTGTTTTCTGTGATGAGAAAGCCTCTGCCCCTAAGCCAAGAAATGAACTCAAATAACATTGAATCTTCTATAAGTAACTGGTTTGTACAGATGAAAAGATGAAAGGCACACATAGCTCATCTCAAATTTTATGTCATACATGTAGTTTAGGCCAGATCAATTTAACCCTTTCTTGACAAATCCGGCCAAAACCGGCTCATGGAGTGGCATTAAGGAATGTCCATTTGCAGGCCAAGAGAAGACTATTTTTTTAATTTTACCACAGGAATGGCTGGCTCGGTTATCGAGCCAGCCATTCCAGTGGTAAATTTTCAAAAATAGTCTTCTCTTGGCCTACAAATGGACATTCAATAAACAAATTTGTTGATTTTTAAAATTAAATTTAGTCATTAAAGGGTTCATGTTTTGCTTTACCCAAAACACAAGTAAAAAAGAAAGCAAGAAAAAAATTTAAATAATGCGCAATCTCAAGCCCAGAAGTTTTAAACTATTACAGTATTAAACCTTTCATCGGGTCAAGAAAATCTAAAACATTTTCTCAGTGAGTATCTGTTTACAGGGCAAGAGAAGAGTATTTTTGGAAATTTACCACTGGAATGACTGGCTCGTTAAACGTGTGGTAAATTTTCAAAAATACTCTTCTCTTCGCCTGCAAATGGATTTTTCTCATGACCATTGCAAAGTCATTTCGAGCGGGTTGACCATTAAAGGGTTAACAAAGCTACAGAGAATAAAATGAGTTACAGAAAATTCTGAGGAATTCCGAGTGTGGGTTTGGCCGCAAAAAACTGCTAGATGGAAAGAATGTTGAAAACTTGAACATTCTGTGTGCATTCTAGCTTCATTGTATTTCTGTATTGTATATTTCAGCCAATCAATCAAAAAACAGTACCAGATTCGAGGTATTATGACCAAAATTCTGTAATTTCCGCGAAAACAAATTCCACAGTAGTCAGTGCGTCGTCACATTCCACAACAACAACAACGACAACAACAGCAGCGTCGAGTCGACCGTCGCGAAGTCATAATAATGACGATGCCGCTATTACACCCGTCAGACACATTCCCTCCGTAACAAACCAGAATCAAGCTGTTCCAGCAGCCAAGCACCTCCCTCCATCACATCCACCTCCGAGACTGGGAGAAACGAGTCGGAGTTATTCTATAGGTGGCGATGGGTCGAAATATTCGCAACGAGTCCCGAGTCGTGGTCGATTACTGAAGAGTGGCTCAGTGCAAGGTAGGCCTTATAGCGTGTCTTACGACTTAACCCGTTAGCTGTCTGCCGGCTGAATTTCTGCAGACTACCTTTTCCATGGGGTTTAATTCTGGATATAGTGAATATTTTGAAAACAATTTGACTGAAAGTTGTTGGTGGCATAGCCACCAACAACTTTCTGTCAGATTGTTTTCAAAACATTCACCTTATCCAGAGTTACATCCCATTAAGGTCTCGCCAGACACAAATAGCATCTACAGTGTTCTTATGAAATGTCCGTTTGCCAAGCCTCTAATCGTCAAGAGGATGTGCATATTTGCAAGACAAAAGAATATTTTTGAAGTTTTATCAATGGAATTGAATGGCTGTCTTGAATATCGATCCAGTCATTCCATTGCTAAATTTTCAAAAATAGTCTCCTTGGGCTGCAAATTGACATTTTCCATGAGAAGATTTATTTTGACCACATTTGACCATTAATGTGTTAGTTTCATTACAAGGTGTCTATTTCTGTTCAAGGGCATTAATGTGTTAGTTTCATTGCAAGGTGTCTATTTCTGTTCAAGGGCATTAATGTGTTAGTTTCATTACAAGGTGTCTATTTCTGTTCAAGGGCATTAATGTGTTAGTTTCATTACAAGGTGTCTATTTCTGTTCAAGGGCATTAATGTGTTAGTTTCATTACAAGGTGTCTATTTCTGTTCAAGGCCAATAATGTGTTAGTTTCATTACAAGGTGTCTATTTCTGTTCAAGGGCATTAATGTGTTAGTTTCATTACAAGGTGTCTATTTCTGTTCAAGGGCATTAATGTGTTAGTTTCATTACAAGGTGTCTATTTCTGTTCAAGGCCAATAATGTGTTAGTTTCATTACAAGGTGTCTATTTCTGTTCAAGGGCATTAATGTGTTAGTTTCATTACAAGGTGTCTATTTCTGTTCAAGGGCATTAATGTGTTAGTTTCATTACAAGGTGTCTATTTCTGTTCAAGGGCATTAATGTGTTAGTTTCATTACAAGGTGTCTATTTCTGTTCAAGGGCATTAATGTGTTAGTTTCATTACAAGGTGTCTATTTCTGTTCAAGGGCATTAATGTGTTAGTTTCATTACAAGGTGTCTATTTCTGTTCAAGGGCATTAATGTGTTAGTTTCATTACAAGGTGTCTATTTCTGTTCAAGGGCATTAATGTGTTAGTTTCATTACAAGGTGTCTATTTCTGTTCAAGGGCATTAATGTGTTAGTTTCATTACAAGGTGTCTATTTCTGTTCAAGGGCATTAATGTGTTAGTTTCATTACAAGGTGTCTATTTCTGTTCAAGGGCATTAATGTGTTAGTTTCATTACAAGGTGTCTATTTCTGTTCAAGGGCATTAATGTGTTAGTTTCATTACAATGTGTCTATTTCTGTTCAAGGGCATTAATGTGTTAGTTTCATTACAAGGTGTCTATTTCTGTTCAAGGGCATTAATGTGTTAGTTTCATTACAAGGTGTCTATTTCTGTTCAAGGGCATTAATGTGTTAGTTTCATTACAAGGTGTCTATTTCTGTTTAAGGGCATTAATGTGTTAGTTTCATTACAAGGTGTCTATTTCTGTTCAAGGGCATTAATGTGTTAGTTTCATTACAAGGTGTCTATTTCTGTTCATGGCCATTAATGTGTTAATTTCATTACAAGGTGTCTATTTCTGTTCAAGGGCATTAATGTGTTAGTTTCATTACAAGGTGTCTATTTCTGTTCAAGGCCATTAATGTGTTAGTTTCATTACAAGGTGTCTATTTCTGTTCAAGGCCATTAATGTGTTAGTTTCATTACAAGGTGTCTATTTCTGTTCAAGGCCATTAATGTGTTAGTTTCATTACAAGGTGTCTATTTCTGTTCAAGGCCATTAATGTGTTAGTTTCATTACAAGGTGTCTATTTCTGTTCAAGGGCATTTTTCGAATCAAAATGGTATTGATATGCAAATTAATGCTTTTTTCATATGCAAATTAACTGACTCCACATTTCGGAGATGTTTCAAGTTATCGTAGCTACTCTAGGGTAGATGAACATGTGATCAGTTACCCTCGCGTAAAGGAGTACGTATTTAAATTACATTGATTGCAATGCAAACATGTGACTACTCGATTTACCCTTGCCGATAGGTGAGTAGCCTCAAGTAGGTACTAGAGTACCTACTCCAGCCATTTAGGCACTACTCTAGTAACTCGAGTAGCTACCCTACTAGGGGCGTAAACTCGGCCCATATGATCGTTTGTGATGTTGATGGATGGATGAAGGGGTGGCTGGGTGGATGGATGAAGGGGTAGGTGGGTGAATGGATGGGTAAGTGAGTGAGTTGGTTAATTGGGTTGGTTGGTTGGTTCGATGAATGGATAGAAGCAAACCCTTAATCCCTGAAATTCCAGTGTTGCAATTAGAAGATGACTACAAGTAAGCGGTTGAATATTTTGGAACTAATTTGACTGGAACTGTTTGCTGCTATAGTACTATTGCTAATATGGTCAGGATATGTAGAAAGTAGATGTAGCTGAGCCTCTGTGTTCCGTTAATGGTCACAATGAAGGAATCCAGTTTATCGATCAATCATATGACATCATACTCAACTATGTCATGGGTAAGGTGACGTCATATTCAATTATGTCATGAATGATGCGAGTTAGTCCATCATAAACGCTTAATAGTCTATCAGGTTGTAAGAATTGTATGTCTACTATTTACTAAACATTCTGTTGAATATTTTGAAACTAATTTAACTAGGCACTCAGTCAAATTAATTTCAAACTATTCAATAACTTAGTTGTATAGTTTTTTGGAATTTGTGATTCTGAGAGTGCAGGGTTCGATTGATCCCAACACGGACAAAGCGTGGGTGGAGCTTAGCTAGAGATGTGCGGGGAATAGCTAAAACTAGATTCGTCCTTTGGTTACAAACATGTAAATTTTTGTTTTAGTCTGTTTGTTTACAAATTTACCTATTCTGACTGACTAGGTTATCAAGTCAGTTATTCCAGTATTAAATTTTCAAATATAATCCTAGCTTACAAATTTGCATTTTTCCAGACCACTGCAGAGATAATTTTTTGACAGATTGTGACGCTGTATACAATATAAAATTAATTAACAGAAATATTAATACAATTTACTTCTTATTTTTCAGTGGATTGCCGGCCGAAAATTGGTGGCCGAATTCCTCCCAAGCGACCACCGCTACCGACGCAAGAGAGCTTGGAGAAGAGAGGGTTTAAGCGAGATGACAGTACAGGCAACTCATAGAGAATGGCTGGAGAAAAACCTATATCTACTAGAATAGTATACTCTGTATTGCCAGAAATATAGGATTCTTACTCATTTAACATCGCAAAATTCTATGCCTCTTCTAGCCTTGCGCGATTAGGTGATTAAGTAAAAAACCATGATTATTTTTTAAGCCGTGAACTTATATGATTAAACATTAAATAATCGAATAATCATGAATAATTTTTACTACATAAAATATTTCAATACCTATCTTATGATTACTCTTTCAAGTGACTTGTCAAGATAATTGACATTTTGGTCACTGACTGTCCATTTCTAGGCCAAGAGAAAACTTTCGTTATAATGTATCGCTGGAATGACTGGCGCGATGCTTGCGCCAGTCATTCCATTGATACATTTTCAAAAAATTATATCGTTGGCCTGGAAATGGAACATTATAGATTTCTTCATTGATATGGTATTGTTGAACATTGTCTGGGTAATTTGTATCGAGGATGATTAATCGAATAATCACGATCTTGATCACTTAAAGCAATAATTGCACAAGCTTAGTCTCTTCCATGATTATTCATGACCAAAATAATGAAATTTCACGACATGCGGGACTAAAATGATTCAGACACAAAAAGAACATCAGTTTTGAACATAGAAAATCTAATTTGAAAAATATTGACAATTTACTAAATACTAAACTGAATATCTTGAAAAAATTTGACCATGAGAGCATTAGCGTTCGGTCAAATTATTTTCAAAATATAAAACAGATTATCTGTACTGTTTCCCCTTTTTCTGGCTGAACTAGTCATTCCGGTGTTAAGTTTTCAAAAAATGTTCTCTGTCTGCAAGTAGACATCACTTAAAATAGCACTGCAGAAGAGCCCATTAGTTGAAAAGAATCCTTCAGAAACTGTATTTGTATATATGATTGGTAACTCAAGGGAGGTAACTTTTAGCAACACTAAAGTTGTTATCTCCCCTTATATGTCCATAATTATTACCTCCTGTTTGATAAGCTTTGGTATATCAGTGAAGAGTTACCATTCTTTGTTACCCATCACGCATCACACGCATGAGAGGAATATCTGAAATGATGCATTGTCTCCTCTAATTTTGTTAAATGAACTCTTCTTATTAATACTCTGTTAATACTATTTCACAAGGTTATATAGGGGTGAATCATATTCTTTTAAAGGTATATATTCGCAGCAAAATGCGTGAAAATAAACTTTTTTAAATTGTACACTTTTAGAGACCTAATTTGTGTACCTCAGTGTAATGAAGTGAAATGAATCTTAGCATATGATTATTTCATTCCGTACAAAATATTATAATTTTTTTAGTTGCGAAGTTGAATTAGGGACTCGTGTCTCTAATTCAATTTCACGACTTATAGAATCATATTAATCTATACGTAAATTAATCTATACATAAATCATCATATGTTAAAATTTAAGCCTCTAAAAGTATACAATTTTGACAGTTTTATTTTCAAGCATTTTGCTGTGAACATGCACCTTTAAATGTTAAAAGAAAGTTTTATAGAACTTGTTGATTTTGTGTCATATTTTATTACTGCTTTGTAGGATTACTTAGCATGGACTCTGATCATTCCAAAACCTAATTTACTTTCATTTATAATTGTGATAATAGATTGTAAATAAATAATTAAATGAATAATAACATGTCAGTCATTTCCTAGTCAACAGTGCAATTTATGTCTTTAATGGTTGAGTGGGGAAAAAAATCTTTGCAGTGGTCTTGAGGAATGTCCATTTGCAGACCAAGACAAGACTATTTTTGAAAATGTACAACTGTAATGACTGTCTCAATAACCATCTTTTGCTTGGTCTGCAAATGGACATTTAATAAGCAAATATTTAGATTTTCTTGACAAAAATTTAACAATTGAAGCATTAAATTTTGACACTAAAATTATTGTATAATAAATTTAAATGTCATGGATCAAGGATAGCATATATTATGTAATTATATATAATTTACGTTGTTTTCTTTGACTGTTATTTTTCTTAAAATTTATCAGTTTTGAATTATATTTATATTTTACTAAGATCTCTTTATTTATTATTATTATTATTATTATTATTATTATTGATTGTGTTATTACACATAATGTATATATTTATTTATCAAGTACCTGCGGCAGTTATTATTATTGTTATACACCCATGAAAGCTGAAATTTGAGCTGACTGCATCCATCCAATACCATACTGAAAACCAATATCATGCTCTCATGGTTTAAAAACTGCTTATAAAATTTACATATCGAAAAACTGAATATGAAGATATTTTCGGTTTTTCGTATCATTGTTAAGAATGAAAGATACTAACCAGCGACAATCTTGAAAAGTGCAATGAGTAATGATTGATGCATAAGACATGTTTTTCCGGAAAATATTTGTGTCGTTTAGGCTGCTTCTGTTGATCATTCCATTCTCATTTTCTCATTGGCTAGCACGACAAAAATTATCCAATCACTGGATGAAGAATAGTTTTTCATACGAATCAACGTTGTTTCTTGTGGCTGATGCTTTATGATCTTTGCCGAAAGGAATAATTATACACACATGCCGTTAATATCTAATGCACGCTGTTAAAAGCAGAAATATCGTTTTTCGGCCAATTGTCTCTATAAAACAAACTCTTCAATTAGCATGTGAATTTAACAGGCTAATAATAACAACCAGGTCATGAAATCAATCTATTTAGAAAAGACATTGGTTGAACTAAACACGAGTAAAAGTGGGCGGAGCTTAGCTAGAAATGGGCGGGGCATGGCTAGAAATGAATCTTTATTATGTCCCCCGTTTTCACTCAGTTTTTAGAGTTATCTCCCTTAATGCTGCTTTTATATGCAATCATTCATTTTCGACTTGAGTCAGAAAGTCATGTTTTTGGTGTATTATGTGTCAAAGTTACTGCGCTTGTTATTGTTTGAATGGTGGTGGCTCTTTGGTGATGGGTCACGATGTTGTGTAAGCGGAAGACATTTTTAAAAGTGGTATTGCTGAAAGTTGCTACTATTTACAGCAAACTTTAATTATTGTTTAACCCTTTTATTCATTTGAAGACCAAGAGAAGACTATTTTTGAAAATTTACCACTGGAGTAACTGGCTCGATAGTCGAGCCAGTAATTTTAGTGATAACTTTTTAAACAAATAGTCTTCTCTTGGTCTGAAAATGTTCTATGAGAAAATTGAAAGTTATATAATGATTTGACTGACGTGTTTAATTTTTAAATAATTTTTCATGCTGCTAAGCTGAAGCATTATGACGATCATGAAGAATTTACAGCGACATGCTTTATTTATCTTTGTAGCTGGAATCATTGCTCATTAGAAAACCCACTTTAGTGTCGGTAGGTTTTAATTTGACACACGGGAAAATTTGAATTTTGAACTTAAAAGATTTTTTTTATAGCGAACTATTATCACATACTCTTAAAGTATTGCTTAAGTTAATTATCCATTTAACCCTTAAATGGTCAAATTTGGTCAAGAAAATTTAACTATTTTCTTATTGAATGTCCATTTACAGGCTGAGAAAATACAATTTTTGAAAATTTATCACTGGAATGACTGGCTCGGTTATCGAGCCAGTCATTCCAGTGGTAAATTTTCAAAAATTGTGTTCTCTCGGCCTGTAAATGGACATTCCACTAACCCATAGCAGAGGCTGGTTTTGGTCGGTGTGACCATTAAAGGGTTAATATTCAATAAAATCTAAATATTTACTTATTGAATGTCCAATCGCTGGCCAAGAGATTATTTTTGAAAATTTACCACTGGAATGACTAGCTCGGTAAATCGAGCCAGTAATTCCGGTGGTAGATTTTCAAAAAAATCGTCTTCACTTGGCTTGCAGAGGTTGATCTTGGCCTGTTTGAGTGTTAAGGAGTTCAGATATTTACTCAAATGAATTATTTAACTGTTTGTTTGTTCCTCTGCGTCATTTTCATCCTTTTAACTCTGACAACTGACGTCTTATTGTGATGTCAGTTCAAGTGATGTCGGTGCGATAATGGAAGTACGCTTGATTGGCAGGTGGTAACCATGGATTCAGCAATACAAGCTTGTCGTTTAACCATTTAATTGCAGGTCAGAAGACTTTAAAAAAAAAATTTATCACTGGAATGACTGGATCAATATTTGAGCCAGTCATTCCGATGGTAAATTTTCAAAAAAAGTAATATTAGGCAAATTGACGTTCACTAAATAGAATTCATTTTTTCTTAACCCTTTCACCTGAAAGGTAGATTCTTTACGATATATAAAAAACGTATTCTGTTGAATATTTTGAAATTAATTTGACTGGAAGCCATTGTTGCCTAGGAATGGCTGCCAGTCAAGTTAATTTCAAAATATACAACAGTTGTCCTGTATGGGTGCTTTCAAAATGAGATATAGGGTATTCGTCGGTGAACGGGTTAAGGGATAACGTTAAAGGGATACTCTGGTCATTAACTTCATCGTCATCCGATTGACTGTTGAATTTATTTCATCGTTATCTTTCTAAGTTATATTAATTACTTGTAAATAAATATTTCTGTGAGGAGTAAGATTTGTATTATAATAATAATAATACTAATAATAATAATAATAAAAATAATAATAATAATAATCCCTTTGTGTAATTTTGAAATTGTATTCAAAATTAACAATTACTTTTTAAATGTAAACATTACACTATAGAAAATATCCATTTCCGGACCAAAAGAAAAATATTTTTGAAAATTTATCACTGGAATCACGGGCTCATTTATCCAGCCAGTCAAGCCAGTGGTAAATTTTGAAAAAAAATAGTATTCTCTTGGTCTCTCGGCAGAAGCTGCTTTTTGGCCAGCTTGCGTGTTAAAGGGTTAATATTTATCTTAAGACGTTCTTAACTAATTAATTAATTTAATAAAATTAATCGGTTAATTTTCCCGGTAATCATATTAGCAAATGCTATCTGTTGAACACTTTAGTCATCCGTGGAAATCTTGATCCACGAGTGTATAGTGTTATATATGTATATATCAGACTTGTTATATTGACCGATATGTTTATTGACAAATATTACTATTTACTATGATTATTATTATTGTCTTATTAATTTATTATTCTTGCTGTTGTTACCATCATCATAGTGCAATATTACTTTGTTAGTAAGATACCCTCTAGTGAAATAGTGTTCAAATACAACATCAGTACAACGTAATACTTGTTTATTGTTCTGTTCACTTGTGATATGATAGAGTGATCCAGTCTGTCAGGCAAATATATGATGTCATAATGAATTACCCTATGTCACATGTACGTCATGAATGACGTATCTAAGTCTGTCATAAATGTGTACATTAGTTTGTGCGAATTATGTCTATTATTTAGTAAACATTGTGTTGAATATTGTGTTGGCAAGAGCACCCAGTCAAATTAGTTTCAAAATGATCAACAGCTTACCCGTATAGTTTTCTGGAAATTGAGATTCAAGGAGTTCAGGGTTTGGTCGATCCCAACACAAACAAAGCATGGGTGGAGCTTAGTTAGTAATGGGCGGGGAATCATCTAAATCTGGATTCATCCACCACTAACAGCAGGGGTGTGTGTGTGTGCGTACGTGCATGTGTGAGAGATATCTGTACATGATAGATAGGGCCATCCATTTCTTGCTATGCCCCACCCTTTAATAGTTAAGCTCTGCCCATACTTTGCCCCCCCCCCCCCCAGTCACATTAGTTTCAAAATATTCAACAGAATGTTTATTAAAAAGTAGACACAATTCGTCCACTTGACAGACTATTCACCGCTCATGGCAGACCTAGATACGCCATTCATTACACATTTTGATTGTGCCGTCAGTCTACATGTGACATAATTGATTACGATGTCATATACTGGAGTGAGAGATTGGATTCATTCATTGATTATGACGTTATATACTTAAGTGGCAGATCAGATTTATCCATCATTGCCCCGCTAATTAGTGTCACCATGAAGGGTTCAGAGACTATTTCAATAGCCATCTGTGTGCGCACGTGTGTATCCAGCACAATAACTTCTGCTCAGGAGGGTCAAATGGTCAAGATCATGGAAAAAGGAAGCATGACGAATATTTCCTTACCGATTGTTTCTTAATTAAAGACCCACGGTCCATACATATAGTTGTGCAGCTTATCATGCTTTGCGGATCATGGTGAGGAAGCTAGGATGACCATACACGGCATTGGGCAGCATTCGTGTCGCGAGATCTTCGATACGAGATCGAGAAAAGTATCTCGTATGTATTGGGTAGCCATTGGCGTAGTGATTTCCACCAGAATATGGTGGTAGAGAGAATTGTAACTTAAAAGGACATGAGAACTACTCTCTTCATACCAGACAATATTATTTCACGTAAAACTAGATGATATAAAGCCTATAGTCAGTCGTCTGTATGGCAAGTAGTTAGCAGAAAAATAGTCCCTCTGAATTTGTCGTAAAATTCAAATCTGTCGCATACAAAACGAGATCAAGAATTTGCTGATGTGGCATGGATGCTGATATCATACGAACCCTTGGCTGGATCGAGTCGATTTTAATGTCTGTATCAAGCTAGTGATACAGAGGTTAAGATGATATCAAAATCAACACGATCCTTTTCCTTTTACAGAGATAGACTGGATCTATATGGTCTCCGAAGTGGAGTCTGCGTAACAATCTAGTCACTGTGATGACGTAATAAGATGGCAGGTCATCACATTAGAGGTGTATTCTCGAAAAGGCCACGCCTCTATTTTTAGATTGCATTGGGCAGGTGCTCAAATACAGGGATCCCCTACATCACTCAATTAACATTTGTTAGTCTTACACTAGTTAGCTGTGTAACTATCAAAATGTCATGAAATTCGAAGTCTCACCAAGGTATACGAATTGTCTATTTATTACCGTAAATTGTAAATTTACGAAAGACACGAAAGTAAGCCGTTAAATATTTTGAAAGTAGTTTGACTGGGAGCTGTTGCTGCCACAGGCAGCAACACTTCGCAGTCAGATTACTTTCAAAATATTCATCAGAACTTATTAATTCTATGGCAGCAACAGTGCCCAGTCATATTAGTTTCAAAATATTCAACAGTATTTTTGCTAAATAGTAGACATACAATTCGTACAACAACGCTTAGTCCATCATCACTTAAGCGCTCGTGACGAACTTATCTACGTCATTCATGACATCATTGATTATGACATCATCCTACATGTCACATAGTTGATTATGATGTCATATAATGAATGGACAAACTGGAAAGGTCCATTGTTAGCTCACCTGGCTAGAATGGCCAAGTGAGCTTATGCTATGGCGACTGTCCGTCGTCCGGTGTCCATCCATCCATCCGTCAACTTTATCTTTAAACGACTTCTCAAGAGCCACTGGGCCAATTTCAATTATATGTGCCAGGAAGCATCCTTAGGGCATAGAGATCTAAGTTTGTTCAAAGGAAGTCGATCGGTCAATTTGGCCGGCGGCCAGCTTGGATTTTGGCCGATTTTTGGAAACCTCTTTAAAAATCTCCGAAACCGCGCGGTGGATCAATTCAAAACTCATGAAATATTATATAGGGCAAGAGCTGAACCAAGTTTGTTTAAGGGAACTTGATTGGCGAAGGGACTCGGCAGCTATCTTGGATGACCTAGTTTTCGCAAAAACAACTTCTGCAGAACTGCTGAATAGATCGGGACTAAATTTTGGGGATATAATTATGGACTACAGGCCATTAAAGTTTGTTCATGGGAAGTTGATAGGTAAAAAAACATGGGAAGTTGATAGGTAAAACAAGAATTTCGCGAAATTAAATGTCTCGTCTGTCTCCTGTTTGTCACTGTGGAATTAACCTTTGAGCTTGTGACCTCTGTGTTATCATGCCGCTTCCTAACATTATAGGCTACCATGTATTCAAGTTTAGTTCCATTAAGATTAACCAATCCTGAAATATAAATGATTTGTTGAATGGAAAAACTTAAGGTTGAAAAAGCAGAGTTCAAATAGCAATATTAGAATGGCCTTGACCTGTGTCCTGGTGACCTCCATGTCATCATCCTGTATCCCCTTGGCATAAGCAACCATGTACCCAAGTTGTGTTCAATTTGGGTTAAGCAATCCCGGAATATAATATGATAAGATTTGCTAAGCCTAAAAACGTAACATTGAAAAGTAACAAAGTTTTGTAGAAGTCAGAATGACCTTGACCTTCGATGTTGTGACTTCAGTGTCAGCATGCTGCTTCCTAACATTATAAGTAACAAGTTATCCATGTTTAGTTTCAATAACGTTAACCAATCCAGAAAGATAAGCCAAGAGGTTTTGCTAAATGCAAAAACTTAACAATAAAAAAGCAGTTTTGTATTACGATCACAGTGACCTTGACCATGTGACCTCAGTATCATCATGATGCTTTCTAACAGCATAAGCAACCGCATAGCCAAGTTTAGTTGCAATAGGCTTAACCAATCATGAAATATAAGCTGAGAATTTTGTCAAACACAAAAACTTAATGTTGAAATAACAGAGTTCTGTATCAAGGTCACGTGATGCCTGCATCAGGGTGCTGCATCCTTTCGATGTATATCTCCATGTACCCAAGTTTGGTTCCAATTGGATCAGGCATTGCTGAGATATAAGACAATAACTTTTGTTTAACGCAAACACTTAACGTAAAATATTAACAAAGATTATACCATGACCTTTGACCCCATAACCTTGACCTCATGATGTATACATCAGCATGCTGCTTCCGTTAAATTTAAATCACCATGTACACAAGTTTGGTTCCAATTGGATAAGGCAATGTTGAGATATAAGGCAATAACTTTTGTTTAACGCAAAAACTTAACATAAATATTAACAAAGATTATACTGTGACCTTTGACCCCATAACCTTGACGTCATGACCGCTTTATCGGTGGGCTGCTTCCATTCAATGTATATCACCAGGTACCCAAGTTTGGTTCCAATTGGATCAGGCATTGCTGAGATATAAGGCAATAACTTTTGTTTAACGCAAACACGTAACGTAAAATATTAACAAAGGTTATACCGTGACCGTTGACCCCCATAACCTTGACCGCATGATGTCTGCATCAGCATGTTGCTTCTTTTTTATGTATATCACCATGTACCCATGTATGGTTCCAATTGGATCAGGCATTGCCGAGATATAAGGCAATAACATTTGTTTAACGCAAAAACGTAACGTAAAATATTAACAAAGATTATACTGTAACCTTTGACCCCTGTAACCTTGACCTCATGACCTTTTTATCGGCGGGCTGCTTCCTTTTGATGTATATTACCATCCACCCAAGTTTGGTTCCCATTGGATCAGGCATTGCTGAGATATAAACTTAACTTAAAAGGTTACGCCGCCGCCGGAAAAGTGACGCTGTGTACCAATCCAAATGTAGCGTGTTTAACAGCCATATTCGATTTTTTATTTGATGGATTTTGAGGCCAAAATTGGTTTTATTAGCTCAAATGGCTTGTCAGCCATCCGACGCATAGCGATGACCCCCAGTCTGTCATCCTTCTGTCCGTCCATTCATTCGTCCACCCATCCTCAACAATGACAGCACGTGGTGTTATTTCTGGGTGGATTCACCCCACACTTGGTCACAATGTTAATGTCGGCATCTAATGTGTTGTGAAAATGAAACTGACACGACGTCAAACACCAGCGTTATCAGCCCGTAACTATTTGCATTATTAACATAGTGCCACTTTCATAGGGGAAATATTAGACAGGTTTGTTACACCACGCAATGATTTATGATGCCCGACACATTGTATTGCCAAACATGATAAAAACAATTAACAGTTTAACGTTTTTTCCCCCGGTGCCTAAATATTTAAGATATGTATTATGTGCTCTGACATCTATACTATAGAATATTTTGAAATGTATTTGATTGAAAGTTGTAAGTACCTAAGGCAGCAATGACTTTCAGTCAAATTATTTTCTAAATAAACTCCCGCTCACCTGGATACCCACCCCCTTCAGATAACTTGGTCATTCAGCGAGATGTACATGTGTTAATAGTTTGGAATACTCTCAGTTAAACCTGCTATAAAGACAAACTGTATTAACCCTATTAATAATGAATTCCCTATATCACATTTCCAAGGCATCCATACAGAAAAACTGTTGAATATTTTGAAATCAATTTGACTGGAAGTCATTGCTGCCTATGATACAATGGCTTCAAGTAAAATTAATTTCAAAATATTCAATGAAATAAGTTTTATATCATAAAGAATATACTTTTCCCAGGGTTTATGGGTGAAAGGGTTGAGACCACCTGCCTTTAGAGACTATTTTCTTTTGCTAAATCCAATTAAGCAATGCATTTGAAACTTTTTTAAACAAGAATTCCGCGGAATTAAATGTCTCGTCTGTCTCCTGTTTGCCACAATGACATTGACCTTTGACCTTGTGACGCCAACTTCATCATGCTGCTTCCTAACATTATACGTAACCAGGTATCCAAGTTTAGTTGCAATAGGCTTAACCAATCCTGAAATATAAGCTGAAAGGTTTTGCTAAACGCAAAAACTTAATGTTGAAATAACAGAGTTCTGTATCAAGTTCAAAGTGACCTTGACCTTTGACCGTCTGCCCCCAACATCATCATGCTGCTTCCTAACATAAAATTAACATTAAAGGTAACCATGTACCCAAGTTCAGTTGTAATAGGCTTAACCAATCCTGAAATATAAGCTGAGAAATTTTGCTAAACGCAAAAACTTAATGTTGAAATAACAGAGTTCTATATCAAGGTCAGTGACCTTGACCGTTGACCATGTGACGCCAACATCATCATGCTGCTCCCTAACATCATAGGTAACCATGTATCCAAGTTCAGATACAATAGGCTTAACCAATCCTGAAATATAAGCCACAAAGTTTTGCTAAATGCAAAACCTTAATGTTGAAATAACAGAGTTCTGTATCAATGTCACAGTGACCTTGACCTTTGACCTTGTGACAGCAGCATCATCATGTTGCTTCCTATCACTATAGGTAACCATTTATCCAAGTTTAGTTGCAATAGGCTTAACCAATCCTGAAATATAAGCTGAAATGTTTTGCTAAACGCAAAAACATATTGAAATAACAGAGTTCTGTATCAAGGCCACAGTGACCTTAACCTTGAGACACCAAACTCATCATGCGGCTTCCTATCAGTATAGGTAACCATGTATCCAAGTTTCGTTCCAATTGGATCAGGCATTGCTGAGATATAAGGCAATAACCTTTGTTTAATGCAAAAACTTAACGTAAAATATTAACAAAGATTATACAGTGAGCTTTGACCCCCATAACCATGACCTCATGATGTCTGCATCAGCATGCTGCTTACGTTAAATGTAAATCACCATGTACCCAAGTTTGGTTCCAATTGGATAAGGCATTGTTGAGATATAAGGCAATAACTTTTGTTTAACGCAAAAACTTAACATAAAATATTAACAAAGGTTATACTGTGAACTTTGACACAATAAACTTGACCTCGTGATGCCTGCATCAGCATGCTGCTTCCTTTTGATGTATATCTCCATGTACCCAAGTTTGGTTCCAATTGGATCAGGCATTGTTGAGATACAAGAAAACAACTGTTGTTTAACGCAAAAACGTTACGTAAAATATTAACAAAGATTATACTGTGACCTTTGACCCCCATAACCTTGATGTCATGACCGCTTTATTGGTGGGCTGCTTCCATTCAATGTATATCACCATGTACCCAAGTTGGTTCCAATTGGATCAGGCATTGTTGGGATATAAGGCAATACCTTTTGTTTAACGCAAAAACTTAACATAAAATATTAACAAAGGTTATACTGTGAACTTTGACACAATAAACTTGACCTCGTGATGCCTGCATCAGCGTGCTGCTTCCTTTCGATGTATATCTCCATGTACCCAAGTTTGCTTCCAAATGGATCAGGCATTGTTGAGATATAAGACAATAACTTTTGTTTAACGCAAAAACTTAACGTAAAGTATTAACAAAGATTATACCGTGACCTTTGACCCCATAAACTTGACCTCGTGATGCCTGCATCAGCGTGCTGCTTCCTTTCGATGTATATCTTCATGTACCCAAGTTTGCTTCCAATTGGATCAGGCATTGTTGAGATTTAAGACAATAACTTGTGTTTAACGCAAAAACTTAACGTAAAATATTAACAAAGATTATACTGTGATCTTTGACCCCATAACCTTGACGTCATGACCGCTCATCGGTGGGCTGCTTCCATTCAATGTATATCACCATGTATCCAAGTTGGTTCCAATTGGATCAGGCATTGCTGAGATATAAGGCAAAAACTTTTGTTTAATGCAAAAACTTAACGTAAAATATTAACAAAGATTATACCATGACATTTGACCCCCCATAACCGTGACCGCATGATGTCAGGCATTGCTGAGATATAAACTTAGCTTAAATGTTTACGCCGCCGCCGTCACCGGAAAAGTGATACCTGTCTCGACCCCGCTTCGCAGGCGAGACAAAAACCAGCTGGCGCAAGAGACTGCCTTCTAATTCTCCCTTTGGATGGTGTCTTACAAGTTTGACTGTATGGCATCGATTTCTATTGTTAGCACTGATGTCATCTATTTTCACTACAATACTGTTCAAAATCACTATTACGAAAAGCGGTCGACAGATTGTTGTCAATATTTCGAAAATTAAACCATTTGACTGAAAATCATTGGAAGTGGCACTGATTGATGTAAAACTCAATAAAGATTAGTTGAAATGCCAATGTTCCAGGTGATTGATACAAGGTGAGTGATACAGGCCCATTGGGCCTCTTGTATTTATATTGAGACTTGACGAAAAAGACCTCAAATTAGTTTCAAATATTCAACAGTGATTATTAATTTGAAAATCCATTAAAGACTCGCACACTCGACGGACATTTTGAGTTTCAGCATGGCATTACAATACCCCCATTATGATTGTGATGTCAGCCTATATGTGACGTAATACATTGAGTGACAGATTGATCCCCTCTATTGGACATCTCATGTGTGTTTGCGTGTGCGCATGTGTGTACGTGTGTGTGCATGTGTGGACGTACAACTGGGTGCATGTGTCTGCATGAACATGTATTTGTGTATATACATGTTTGTAACTACGAGTATGAATGAATAGCTATGTGTGTATAGCGTGTATGTGTCTGAGTGGGCGTGTATGTGCCTGAGTGGGTGTGTATGTGTCTGAGTGGGTGTGTATGTGTCTGAGTGGACATGTATGTGCCTGAGTGGGTGTGTATGTGTCTGAGTGGACGTGTGTGTGTCTGAGTGGGTGTGTATGTGTCTGAGTGGACATGTATGTGCCTGAGTGGGTGTGTATGTGTCTGAGTGGGTGTGTATGTGTCTGAGTGGACGTGTATGTGCCTGAGTGGGTGTGTATGTGTCTGAGTGGACGTGTGTATGTGTCTGAGTGGACATGTATATGTCTGGGTGGACATGTATGTTCCTGAGTGGGTGTGTATGTGTCTGAGTGGGTGTGTATGTGTCTGAGTGGGTGTGTATGTGTCTGAGTGGACATGTATGTGTCAGAGTGGGTGTGTATGTGTCAGAGTGGGGGTGTATGTGTCTGAGTGGACGTGTATGTGTCTGAGTGGACGTGTATGTGTCTGAGTGGGTGTGTATGTGTCTGAGTGGGTGTGTATGTGTCTGAGTGGACATGTATATGTCTGGGTGGACATGTATGTTCCTGAGTGGGTGTGTATGTGTCTGAGTGGGTGTGTATGTGTCTGAGTGGGTGTGTATGTGTCTGAGTGGACATGTATGTGTCAGAGTGGGTGTGTATGTGTCAGAGTGGGGGTGTATGTGTCTGAGTGGACGTGTATGTGTCTGAGTGGACGTGTATGTGTCTGAGTGGGTGTGTATGTGTCTGAGTGGGTGTGTATGTGTCTGAGTGGACGTGTATGTGCCTGAGTGGGTGTGTATGTGTCTGAGTGGACGTGTGTATGTGTCTGAGTGGACATGTATATGTCTGGGTGGACATGTATGTTCCTGAGTGGGTGTGTATGTGTCTGAGTGGGTGTGTATGTGTCTGAGTGGGTGTGTATGTGTCTGAGTGGACATGTATGTGTCAGAGTGGGTGTGTATGTGTCAGAGTGGGTGTGTATGTGTCTGAGTGGACGTGTATGTGTCTGAGTGGACGTGTATGTGTCTGAGTGGGTGTGTATGTGTCTGAGTGGGTGTATGTGGCTGAGTGGGTGTATGTGGCTGAGTGGGTGTGTATGTGTCTGAGTGGACATGTGTGTCTGAGTGGACATGTATGTGCCTGAATGGGTGTGTATGTGTCTGAGTGGGTGTGTATGTGTCTGAGTGGACATGTATGTGTCTGAGTGGGTCTGTATGTGTCAGAGTGAGTGTGTGTGTGTGTGTGTGTGTGTGAGTGGGCGTGTATGTGTCCGAGTGGGTGTGTAATCCATCCAGAGCTGCAGAAATATGGTTCAGAAAAAGTTAAGGGAGGTAACTCCTATGACCTAAAACGTTTGTTTTAAATTATCAGAGTTATCTCCCTTGAACGGAAGGCAAAGGGAGAGAAAATGTATGTGGCTGAGTGGGTGTATGTGGCTGAGTGGGTGTGTATGTGTCTGAGTGGACATGTATGTGTCTGAGTGGGTGTGTATGTGTCTGAGTGGGTGTGTATGTGTCTGAGTGGACATGTATGTGTCAGAGTGGGTGTGTATGTGTCAGAGTGGACGTGTATGTGTCTGAGTGGACGTGTATGTGTCTGAGTGGGTGTGTATGTGTCTGAGTGGGTGTTTATGTGTCTGAGTGGACGTGTATGTGTCTGAGTGGACATGTATGTGTCAGAGTGGGTGTGTATGTGTCAGAGTGGGGGTGTATGTGTCTGAGTGGACGTGTATGTGTCTGAGTGGACGTGTATGTGTCTGAGTGGGTGTGTATGTGTCTGAGTGGGTGTGTATGTGTCTGAGTGGACGTGTATGTGCCTGAGTGGGTGTGTATGTGTCTGAGTGGACGTGTGTATGTGTCTGAGTGGACATGTATATGTCTGGGTGGACATGTATGTTCCTGAGTGGGTGTGTATGTGTCTGAGTGGGTGTGTATGTGTCTGAGTGGACGTGTATGTGCCTGAGTGGGTGTGTATGTGTCTGAGTGGACGTGTGTATGTGTCTGGGTGGACATGTATGTTCCTGAGTGGGTGTGTATGTGTCTGAGTGGGTGTGTATGTGTCTGAGTGGGTGTGTATGTGTCTGAGTGGACATGTATGTGTCAGAGTGGGTGTGTATGTGTCAGAGTGGGTGTGTATGTGTCTGAGTGGACGTGTATGTGTCTGAGTGGACGTGTATGTGTCTGAGTGGGTGTGTATGTGTCTGAGTGGGTGTATGTGGCTGAGTGGGTGTATGTGGCTGAGTGGGTGTATGTGGCTGAGTGGGTGTGTATGTATCTGAGTGGACATGTATGTGTCTGAGTGGACATGTATGTGCCTGAGTGGGTGTGTATGTGTCTGAGTGGGTGTGTATGTGTCTGAGTGGACATGTATGTGTCTGAGTGGGTGTGTATGTGTCAGAGTGAGTGTGTGTGTGTGTGTGTGTGTGTGTGTGAGTGGGCGTGTATGTGTCCGAGTGGGTGTGTAATCCATCCAGAGCTGCAGAAATATGGTTCAGAAAAAGTTAAGGGAGGTAACTCCTATGACTTAAAACGTTTGTTTTAAATTATCAGAGTTATCTCCCTTGAACGGAAGGCAAAGGGAGAGAAAATGTATGTGGCTGAGTGGGTGTATGTGGCTGAGTGGGTGTGTATGTGTCTGTGTGGACATGTATGTGTCTGAGTGGGTGTGTATGTGTCTGAGTGGGTGTGTATGTGTCTGAGTGGACATGTATGTGTCAGAGTGGGTGTGTATGTGTCAGAGTGGGTGTGTATGTGTCTGAGTGGACGTGTGTATGTGTCTGAGTGGACATGTATATGTCTGGGTGGACATGTATGTTCCTGAGTGGGTGTGTATGTGTCTGAGTGGGTGTGTATGTGTCTGAGTGGACATGTATGTGTCAGAGTGGGTGTGTATGTGTCAGAGTGGGTGTGTATGTGTCTGAGTGGACGTGTATGTGTCTGAGTGGACGTGTATGTGTCTGAGTGGACGTGTATGTGTCTGAGTGGGTGTGTATGTGTCTGAGTGGGTGTATGTGGCTGAGTGGGTGTATGTGGCTGAGTGGGTGTGTATGTGTCTGAGTGGACATGTATGTGTCTGAGTGGACATGTATGTGCCTGAGTGGGTGTGTATGTGTCTGAGTGGGTGTGTATGTGTCTGAGTGGACATGTATGTGTCTGAGTGGGTGTGTATGTGTCAGAGTGAGTGTGTGTGAGTGGGCGTGTATGTGTCCGAGTGGGTGTGTAATCCATCCAGAGCTGCAGAAATATGGTTCAGAAAAAGTTAAGGGAGGTAACTCCTATGACTTAAAACGTTTGTTTTAAATTATCAGAGTTATCTCCCTTGAACGGAAGGCAAAGGGAGAGAAAATGTTGTTTGAACAACAGATTGTCCATGTTTATGTGACTAGTAGGGATAAAACTGACAAGAACAGGTGACTGTGATAATAATAATGTTGTATATGACCTTTATTAAAGATAATACTGGATAATGAGACTCAGTGGATACATTCAATACTACAATAAAACAGCACCTTATTGATTAAAACATGAGCCACGATAACACCAGCTTAAATATTAGCTACCGACGAAGACATTTGTAGTTTTGTGGCCAAAGGATGTTTGTTTTTTTACCTTTTATTTTAACCATTTGACACCAAAATTTCTACAAGAAAATTTAAATTTTCTCATTGAAAATGTTCCATTTGCAGACCAAGACAGTATTCTTTCTTAATTTAGCAACGGACTGACCAAAGCCAGTCATACCATGTAAATTTTCAAAAGAAGGTTTCTCTTGGCCTACAAATAGACATTGAATAAGAAAATATGATTATGATCACTAAATGGCTAAAGAATGGGTTTATTTTGGCTAGATAAAGAAGTTAAAAGTTAGTCTCTGTAGACTATAAAAACATGATTCAAAGGTACCTGTAGTACCATTTATTTCTAAGCTTATTTTAACGAGGACATGAACAGGACATGATGAAGCACTTTTATGCACGAAACGTCGTCAAAATAAACTAAATCTTAAAGGGTATTACGGTTGAATCATATTTTCAGCGACAAATTTGCCTGTAGTCTTGAGAGCCCATAACACACACGCATACATACATTGTGTTGACGTGATACTGGTAAAGATATTATTGACAGATGCAGATAAGGGCAGAGGGGGCATAGAAGGATAGAAATGCTTAGTGGGAAGGTATAAGGGTTGATGCTTAGGATCTCTCAGTGGGTATTTAGCGATTTGAAACATTTTATTTAAAGGTCTTAATTAATTGTTTGTATTCTGTTCAAGCACTCGCACAGTAGATACAAGCATCACCAAAAACTGATTAGGAAAATGTACGCATTCTCAAAGCGAATGTCAGTTTGCGGAACAAACAAATAATTTAAAAACCCTACTACTGGAATGACAGATACCACTGTAATAACAAAGATGTCTTCTAAGATATTTTTATATATTTGTCTGCAAATAGGCATTTCTCAAGATCACTATAGGAATGATTTCTGAAGATCACCATAGAAATAATTTCTCAAGATCACCGCAGAAATAATCTTTGAACGTGTAATGTTAAAATGTCAATTCAGATATAAATAAACCTGCTGAATATTGTGAAACCATTTTATAGCGGCTGTGTATCTAAAATTGCATTCAAAATATACCGCCAGTTTCAAAATTACCGCTCTTAAAACATGGCTTCTGGGAATTAAGAGTAAAAGGAAGTTAGAGGTTTAATGTCTCCCTACCATTGTTATATCAGTAACAGTGCCATTTTAAATTCTGATTATATTAACCTTTTAAGTCTAGAATTTGTTCAAGAAAATTTCATTTTTTTCCAAATGAAATGTCAATTTGCAGACCAAGAGATGACTATTTTTGAAGGTTTAGCACTGGAATGACTGGCTCGGTTATCGAGCCAGTCATTCCAGTGGTAAATTTTCAAAAACAGTCTTATCTTGGTCTGCAAATGGACATTTCTCAATACCACTGTAAATGGTTAAGTGTAACATTCGTCAGAATAAAAAACACCTTGTATTAAAATGTATATCATATTTTAATACTTAATTTCTTTAGTTTTCGTATAATTGAAATTTGACACCATACAGTGATGTGAAATTTAGATTTAAAATATTAAATTTTATAAATAAAATGGCTTCATGATTATTTCAATATAGTATAGTATACGATATAAAATACAACTAAAAATAAATGTAGGGCCAATTAATAATTAATTAATTAAATAATGTGACCGTAATTTTCCGATTTCTCATAGAAAATGTTCATCTGGAGACCAAGAGAAGATTAAAGCAGTCATTGGTGGTAACATCTCATTGCAGAACAAGATATGGTAAACAAACACTGATCAAATCACAATCACCATTATTTCTATCAGTGTCAAAGGGAGGGAACTGATTCAATATTACTTACATCATTATAAAGCGAACATTTTAGACAACTTATTATTTTTAAATGACTAAGAAATGTTAACAACAAACTAAGCATCCTACATCAGTTGCTTACACACACACCCCACATAATTTGTTGCTCAGCTTTTCACTATCACACAAGCACCCACCCCAACCCCCTGCCTACATATTCCATTGAAGAGATGATAGACAACAGAGAGCGAGAGAATAAAGAAGTGAAAATATGTATTAAATATAGTATATTACCACCTGGATACACAATAATAAATACACAATTAAAAATATATGTAAAATAAATATATATGTATCCAATAAATAGGTAGGTTATTAACAAATTATATTTACAAAATAATATGAAGTCATTGAATTAGTTAGATGATTACTCTCTCTGATGATAATCCTTTCACCCCACCCCTATGATTATTAACTGGACTTTTCTATATTTCTATATTTTACATGGACTATACTAAGTGGTATTATGATGGGGGTGAAAGGGTGATAAATGTATAAATACTTATATGCATATAAATTAATTAATGAGTCACCGTAAGAAACATTATATATCAGTCATTGTTTTGTACAATTGATACATTTTATAAAATAACTAGAAGTCGGAAATATAATGTAGATATAATCGTTGTTGTTATTGTAATGCTGATTTAATCGGTGTACTGGATGCGACGAGAGCATTGTCACCAAAGACGTTAGCATATGAGTTTTTGAGGAAGGTGACGTAGTTTTGCATGCTTCGATTAGTACTGTGTGACTGCTCCAGGCGGTCCTTCAAGTCGTACAGACGCGAGTTAAACTTGCGTTCATTCTAAAAAAAGATCAATTTAATACTCAGATTGGTAAAAGAACAGAAATCAGAGCTTAGTTTTAAAGGTTGCATATTTACAGCAGAATGTTTGAAAATAAAATTGTTAAAATTGTATACTTTTAGAGGCTTAAATTGTGTCCCTCAATTAATAATTTTTTATGGTGTCAAATTGAATTAGAGGCACGAGCCCCTAATTCAAATTCACAACTAAAAATATGAAATTAATTTATATGGAATGAAATCGTCATATGTTGAGATTTATTTTGATTTATTCCATTGAGGGACACAATTCAGCCTCTAAAAGTATAATTTTAACCATTTTATTTTCAAATATTTTGGTGTGAATATGCATCTTTAACGGTCAAGATTTGTCAAGAAAATTCAAATTTGTGCTTAGCGCTTAATATCCATCCAAAGGTGAATAAGATTGTGTTTGAAAATTTACCACTGGAATGACTGGCTCAATAACTGAGTCAGTCATTGCAGTGGTAAATTTCCAAAAAGACATCTTTTGATCTACAAATTTATGAGAATATTGAAATTTTCTTAACCAAATCTGATCATTAAAGGATCAACGTTCTATAGCGGAAAATATTTTTGACAAATTTTTAACGGGAAATAACAATGACAAATCTGGATGGATTTCTATGAAATGCAATGTCATTGATGTACGAGATTTGATGCTAGTCCATACCAGCATTCTAAAAATATCCAAATTAAACAATTGTTATGACAAATTAACCCTTTAACTCTTATATCTGCCACAAACGGCTTCAGCAGTTGGCTTGATAAATGTTCATTTGGAGGCTAAGAGAAGATTATTTGTGAAAATTTACCACTGGGATGACTGGCTCGATAACCGAGCCAGTCATTCCAGTGCTAAACTTTCAAAGATAGTCTTCTCTAGGTGTACAAATTGACATTTTCTTTGAAAAAAAATGAAATTTTCTCGAACAAATTCAAGGCTTAAACTGTTAAAAGCTTGCTATGGCATTGTAAGTCTTTACAAATATCGCCATATTACGATGATATATACACCTGTGCAAAAGTTAAGCACCACCCTATTTTTACGCACATGCGAGGGTATATTCATGTGCTATGAAGAAAGCAATAGCATAAACATTTATGTACCCATCCATCTTAGTGCAAGAGGTAATAATGCAACTAGAGGAATGCTGATTATGATGGTGGGGAAACACTGTATGTTTTTGTTTGAACTTGAAAACGAGGCCTGAATATGGTTACGTTGACACAACTGACATCTATTGCCCTACAGTTGACACACGTGGCTAGATTGTCATTAATGGTGTCTGAAAACGAAGTTTAACATCTGTGCACGAGTTTGAGACTGTCATTATTAATACCGGGTATATCCACCTTGTGCCTGGATGACGGCCTGGACACGACGTCTCATGCTGGTCACCAACCGACTGATACGCCATTGTGGTATTCGTTGGCATTCAAGATGGAGTGCGTCTGTTAATTCCTGTAGGTTCTGCACAGGAGGATCCCCCTTCTCACCATGTTTCCCAGAATGTCCCAGATATGCTCAATAGGGTTCATGTCAGGGCTCCTTGCTGGCCATGGTAGGGTTTCGATGGCATTCTGGCGGAGGTATTCATGCACAGCTCTAGCACGATGTGGTCGGGCGTTGTCATCCATGAATATAGGGTGGGTTCCAGGTGCATGATTTACGAAATCAGGGACCACAACTCTATCCAGTATGGAATCTTGATATCTTTGTCCATTTAGTGTTCCAGGTACAGTCAACAGATCCAGCTTACAATCAAATGAGATGCACCCCCATATCATAACGGAACCTCCACCAAATGGAACTTCTTCCATGATGTTACGTTGGTCGTACGCCATGCGTCTGGACCTCCATACACGAGTTCGACCATCTGTGGCATGAAGCAGGAACCGACTTTCATCGGACCAGTGTACCCGTCTCCAGGATCTCATGTTCCAGTGTCTTCTTTCGTTGCACCACCTCAGACGCTCCTCTTTGTGGTGTGCAGTGAGGAGAGGACGTCTGACAGGTCTCCAAGCTTTCATGCCAGCAGCATACAGTCTCCTTTTGACGGTAGACATTGACACTCTATTGCGCGTTTCCCATTGCTGGCTGAGCACTCTGCTGTTGGTGAATGGAGATCTCCTAACAAGGCGTACTAGGGCTCGATCATCACGCAGTAGTCTTCTTCGGTCTTCCAGATCTAGGCCTGTCCTTCACCTCGTTAGTTTGCCCATGTTTTGCAATCAAACGACTGATTACAGTATGGTTAATGTTCAGCTGTCTGCCAATCTCTCTGCAGGACATACCAGTGGTATGCATGCCTATGATTTGCCATTTCACACGATCACTTAACCTTCGTCTTGCCATAGCGGTTCACAATCGAGAGCTAATTCTCTCTGTACAAATAAACCACGGTCATGAACACAAAATTCCTAATCTTGTCACCTAAATCTGTATGTAATGTTCTACACCTCAAACTGGACTTTTACATAACTGAACATGTGTGCTGTTTCCCGCCACGCGCGGACATCAAGCGGCGTGAAGTCATGCATGCATGTGCATTTCGTACTTGGAATTATGTCAGCTAACGCGGGGACAAAAAGTATGGCAGCCTAGTTGTACCATCATGTTTCCACGTTCTATTGTTTTTGCTGGTGCTTAACTTTTGCACAGGTGTATACAATCACATATTCCTGTACTGCCATGGGTTATTGACATTTAAAGTTATTAAATCATGTCATAGTAAACGCCGGTGGACGGAAAAATTACATAAATTTCAAACGTTTGTGTTAACCCTTTAACACTCATATTAGCCAAAAATGGCTTCTGCAGTGGTCTTGAGAAATGTCCATTCGCAGACCAAGAGAAGACCATTTTTGAAAATTTACCACTGGAATGACTGGCTCGATAACCGAGCCAGTCATTCCAGTGATAAATTTTCAAAAATAGTCTTCTCTTGGTCTGCAAATGGACATTTTCTAGAAGGAAATTTAAATTTTCTTGAATAAATTCGAGGGTTAAAGGATTAATGTTGGTCTTATTCATCCGAAATAGAGGGATCCAATCTGTTACTCAAGTATCTGACGTCATAATCAAATATGTCACATATTAGCCGAGGTCACGATCAAAATGGCTCGATCAAGAAAAGCAAAAAGTCTAACAGGAAAATGTACGTATTGTATGTGTTTGAGGAACTCACAATTTCATAAACATTCTGTTGAATATTTTGAATCTAATTCACTGGGAGCTGTCGCCTGTATAGTTACCACCGGAATCAATGACTGGCTCATTCCAGTGGTACATTTCCAAAAGATAGGCCCTTCTTGGCCTGCAAATCCACACTGATTAAAGCAAAAATTTGCCCTTTCTTAATGATTACTCTATAAATGGTCAAGCCAGCCTAAACAGGCTCAGAAGTGATCTTGAGAAATATCCATACAACGGCCGAGGATGGCCTACACACTAAAATGTCATCGTTAGCAATATTTTAGAGTATAAACGAAATCTAGGATTTCTTTTTTCACGAGAGAGTTGATACTTACCTCCCTAATACTTTTGGATATTGCTAAATATTGGCTTTCACTCAATAAACACTCAGATTTAAAACAGTTAGGTGCCCCTACTGGGCAGGGAGTCAGAGCGTAGTCCGGCGGATGCCAGCCCCACCACCGCGCATGCGCAGACTAGCACTTCCTCTGACTAGATTATTGGCTGACACACATGCAACTATTAAGAGCCTGAAGACCGAGCCTCTGTGGGGTGGAGAGGCCGGGTCCGTATCTAGGGAGGTAAGTATCAACTCTCTCGTGAAAAAAGAAATCCTAGATTTCGTTTATTTCACTTCAAGAGTATACTTACCTCCCTAATACTTTTGATATTGCCAGAATTCGAAAGTGAATCTGGCGGGAGGGAGGCGAGGTCAAAAGACCAGCTCATCCCTATACGCTTTTTCTGCGTTTAAGGCACTTAAACTTCTGAAACTGTCTGAAAAAACAGTCAGGATTTGACTAATCATCGGATAACACCACCGATGTATGAGAGATGACCGAATGTCATATGCGCTCCCCCCCCCCTCCTTCCTGGGAGGAAGAGTCGACTGACCTCAATGTCCTATACGCTCTCTACGTACAAGTGCCATGTACTACAGGACAGAGACGAAAAAGCTCCATTTTCGTAACTCTCAACAATGAACCACACAAATACACAAACCATCACCATATTAATAACGGGTAACGTGACAATACAATCAACAATGGACAACACATGAACAAGACTGACCTTGTTGAAAATGGCTGCTGACATCATCTTCCCATTGATAAAGACTGATGCAGGCCCAAAAAAGTGGGTGTTTCCATAAATTAATTGTGAAATATATAAGTAATGAGGAAAACCCTCCTCAAAAAATATAAACCGAGTTATTTTTTCAAAATCGACAAGGCGAGAGGATTAGAGGTGTCACGGAGATAATGGTCTGTAAAACTTGACTCACAGTGCCACTGAGCCACCGACATAATATCATCCACCGGGACCCCATTAAATAGGGCGGTGGATGTCACTACGCCGCGGACACTGTGAGCCTTGGCCACGTCAACCTGCTTCCCGGTGGCGGATTTATGGCAAAACTGAATGCATTCCACAATCCACCTGGAAATGGTGTCCTTAGAAGCCCTGCCATGGGGTTCAATATATGACAACCATAACGCTGACTGGTCGGTGCGCCACTCCGCCGTACGTTGTTTGTACCGGCGCAGCGCCCGGACGGGACACCATGCTTTAGAATTAGGATCATATCTAGTTAAAGCAGGCAAAATAATAGGTTGACCTGGATATTTCAACGACTGATTTTTAGCCAAGAAATTAATCCTAGGTAGCAGCTTAAGGCCTTCCCCTGAAACCACAAAACGGTCATCCTCGGCTGATAAGGCATGAATTTCACTCCTACGCCTAGCCGAGGCCGCAGCAATTAAAAACACAGTCTTCAGTGTTAATAGTTTCATAGAAATGGAACTAAGTGGTTCAAAAGGCTTATCACCTAGTACTTGAAGCACTAGCGATAAACTCCAAGATGGAATCACAGGAGGATTCCTTGGTCTTAGATTGCCCATGCCTTTAATTAATACATTTAATGTATTTACTTCATCACTTCCCCTCTTAGCCAAGCAAGGAATAACAGACATTAATGCTGACTTATAACCAGCAATAGAGTTAGGCTTGAGGCTATAGGCATCATAGAGGTGACAGAGGAAATCAGCTACTACTTGAATAGATGAATCCATTGGATCAATACATCTTTTTGAGCACCATTCTGCAAATCTGTTGATTTTATAATTATATGCTCTGGAGGTTGACCCCCTCCTGGCTTTGGCCATAAACATGGCTGCTTGCTCAGAAAAGCCCTCCTTAATTCTAGATTCCTTGACAACATCCACGCAGTCAATCTGAACATTGACGGATTGTTGTGAAGGGCCTTGCCCTGGAAGATAATATCGTCCATCAGAGGCAGAGGAACCGGATTGCAGACCAGAAGGTCCAGCAGATCCGTATACCATGATCGGCTTGGCCAATCCGGGGCGATCAGAAGCACTTGGCATTCCTCTTGTCTGATTTTCTGAAGAATTTTTGGAATCAGGATTGCTGGAGGGAATGCGTATGCATACATTCTCCCCCAGCTGATAGCTAACGCATCTGTTGCGAAAGCGCTTGGATCCGGAATCGGAGAGACGTACGTCGTCATCTTCGCATTCTTCTTCGTTGCGAACAAATCGATGTTGGGTTTCCCCCAATGGTCGAACAGACGATCCGCCACACATTGATTTAGTTGCCATTCCGTGGGTAAAACACTCATCCTTCGGCTCAATGAGTCTGCTAGCAGGTTTAACCTTCCCGGAATATGAACTGCTTTCAAGGTAATCTGGTGATCCAGACACCAACAAAGCAGTTTCCATGTCATCATACAGAGACTGGGCGACTTCGTTCCGCCCTGGCGGTTTATGTAAGTCACAACTGTTGAGTTGTCTGAACGAATAAGAACAATCTTGCCCTGAACTTTCTGTAAGAAATGTTCCAGGGCCAGGACTACTGCTTTTAGCTCCAGTAGATTTATATGTTCCTTTGACTGTTCCAGATTCCAAAGCCCTGATATCGTGTACTCTTCCAGGCAAGCTCCCCAGCCCTCCATCGATGCATCTGTATACACAGTCACCTGAGGGTGGGGAGGGGTTAGCAAAACCCCCGGCAAGAGATTCTCTGTATTCAACCACCATTGCAGGTGGTGAATGAGAGGCGCCAACACTGACACATTCGAGTCCAGCGAACCTGTACTCTGGGTCCATTGTGTCATGAGAAATAACTGGATCGGCCGCCTGCGTAAGGCGGCCTGAGGAATGACTGGTTCCAATGAAACCATCAACCCCAGCATTCTCAAGTAAACCCGTGCCAGGACATGACGACTGTCGCACACTGACTGAATCACTGAGATGAGTTTCTGAACTCTCTCCTGAGTAGGATAAACATATCCTGTCTCTAGATCGAAGAACATCCCCAGGTAAACAAACTTCTGGGATGGAGTCAGCTCTGATTTTGGGAAATTGATCATCCAGCCTAAGTCTGTGAGAGTTTTCAAAACAATCTCCAGATTGGCCGACAAACTTTCCCGGGTGTGCGCTTTCAACAGCCAGTCGTCTATGTACGTGTGGACTGCTATGCTTCTCCTGCGGAGGTATGCTGTGATTGCAAGAACCACACGGGTGAAAACCCGAGGAGCCGTGGAAATTCCGAAGGGCAACACCCTGAATTCCCACTGTCTGCCCTGGAATGCAAATCTCAGGAAGCGACAGAAACTCCCGTGGATGGGGATGTGGAAATAAGCGTCCTTCAAATCTATCGACGCCGTCCACATCCCCCTCTCCAACCCCGCCAACACCGAGCGCACCGTTTCCATCTTGAAACTGGGCGTCTCGATGAACTTGTTCAGTGGCTTGAGGTTGAGAATCGGTCTCCACCCTCCGGTGCGTTTTGTTACCAAGAACAGGGTTGAATAGAAGCCCGGACACCTTTGTGCCGGCTGAATAGCTCCTTTTTGTACGAGGGAATTTATCTCCTCCTCGATACACAACCTTTGATCTGGATCTCTCGGAATGGGAGTCCAGACTGGCACCAGAGACAGTCGCGACGGCGGGCCTGTCATCCACTCTGGATGATACCCCACGGAAAGCCATCGCAAGACTAAACGGTCCTGAGTTAACCGTTCCCACTCTTGCATGTGGTCGGCTAGCCGGCCTCCCACCGGTCCACCTAGGGACCGCGGTGGACACAAGGCATGCAAGAGCGGCACTGTCTCCGTCGCCATACACACCGGCGTGGTCCTTACCGCGGTAAGCGCCCTGTCAGGAACGATAACCACGCCCAGATCCTCGCGCGCCCCGCCCCGCCCCGCACGCACCTCGGTGCACGGGCGGCTGCCTGGCTGACGGCGGCTGAGGAGCCTGCGCCCCCCTCACTGCTGGCCGAATCGCACGCGGCCGAGGCCGGCGCTGCGACGGCGGCTGGCCTCTGACTTGGCCAGCACCACCTCGAGCCTGCAGGGGACGATACGCAGGGGCCGCGGCGCGAACGTTAGCACGACGCAGCACCTCAAACTGTTCGCGCAGCGCCCTCTGGTTATTCACCAGGGTGACCGTCTCCTGGAGGTGGCGACATCCCTCACCTCCAAAAAGACCAGGACCCGTCATAGGCGTACGGAGTAGCCTATTATACAGGTCCTGAGACGGGCACAGATTGTCCAGGGCAAACGTGCGTCTTGCCCGGACACTCCTGGTCACCGCCCGCGTCATACAGTCCAGCGCCAGGTTAATACCATCCTGGATGGTTCGCTGGACCGCGAGCGGGCTTGGCTGGCGCGATGCGGATGCCGTTACTACCCCCTGTAACAGCTGGGAGACGTGGGACAGAGCGGCGATCGAAGCCCTCCCACTCTCCTCCGCATCACGCAACGCGGTATTCGCCGAACGCAACGCGTTCGCGCACAAGACCCCCGCGTCAGAACGGGAGCCTGGCCGCGTATCCTCACCCAAAGCCGCGCGGTCATCCACGCTGGGCTTGGGTACCACACCGTACCGCTGGTAGTCCAGGGGCACGATGTGACAACGCCTGGCCACCTCGCGAGGGGCCTTCGCGAGACGTCCACTCGTGTTAATGGACGACTCCGCCGCCTTGAACATGTCAACGACATGCTCCGCCAGCGGCAGAGAAGGCATAGCGTTAGCAGTTGGTTTCCCAGCTAACCACGGCGTGTGAACACGGTGGCTAGCCGACTGCTCCACGGGCAGATCAGGCCTAACGCTCACCAACCACTGGCAAGCGTCATACCAATCCTCCTCCGTGGCTAACTGCGAGCGCTCTACAAGACGGGGTCCTTCGTCTTCCTCCTGAGCGCAAGCAGTAGAGCTTGACGGCGGGTACGCTGATACATCTGGCAAGCCAGGGAAAACATGCGGGCCTGACAGCACCGGCATGAGAATATCACTGGTTTGACCAGGAGCAGGCACCGCGGTAGAGCGCGGGGTATATATAGCCCCACCACGGGCCCGGCCAGCACCAGCTACACGCTCGGCAAGCCGAGGTATGCGGTACCGCTGGCCATCAGCAGCGCCCTGGGCCACCACCTGAACCGCGGACCTTACTCCAGGGTGAGTAATACCGTGGAAAAAAGCGCCTGTATTCCCCGCGAGGGGTGCACAAACGTCTTCATCCATGTCCACGTCGTCAGACGGCGACCCTAGCAGGTAATCCTCATCACCCTGGTCAGAAAAATTAGACCCCGGGTCAGCAAAGAGAGCTAACCCGGGCTGACCAGGAACGGTGCCATAGGAGGTACTGGCCACCGCGGCGTGCGGATACCCCTGGACTGATAAGCAGCCCGCGGGTTCCAGCGACAACCGTCCACGGTCCCCTATCGGCGCGGCAATAAGCCTGCTGCCAGGGTCGTGGAACGCCCCCTCTAATGGGGCCACCTCTGAATCGTCGGACAACGGAAGCGGACTAAGGAAAATCGATCCAGAGGCGGGGATTACCTGCTCCGAAGCCGATGATGAGGACAATAAAGGATCTGGTCCAGGAAGCATGCCACGAAGCAACCCTGGAACCAAATCTTTTATTGTCCTCTTCATCTCTCCCAACATCTCGGTCCGGAAGGTCTCCATATCCACCGTGGACGAGACCTTCCCCTTACCCTTCCTACTTACAACCTCTCGTTTCCGCTTCTTCTTCTTCTCCTCCTCTACCACCTTGTCCGTCGCCTGTAAGCAGCACAAGAATTCGGACATTAACTCGCCCCCCCAGTGCTTACATATGTCACAATTAATCAATGGACCACAAGGGCTACATCGATAACACAGATGCGGCCAGAACTTTACATGCATAAAACGTCCACAGGACGCGCAACCCGGTCCCTGAAACAGGGCAAAGGACAAGGAGTATGAGCAACTAGTTAAGCTTAGAAACTCAATCCAACTCAAAGAGAAGGAAAACGATCATAAAGATCAATATACATCAAAAACCAGCATAGCGCTTGAATTGCTGATAAATACATAGCCAGGCTGATTATGACGTCATTAATCCCGTGACAGGAAAAATTCGATCCCAACAAAACATCCAAGTGCAAGGACGAATTGTATGCTGAATGGATAAGTTGACTACACAACCATCAGATACATATAGATAACTCTTTTCTGGCAAAAATGTTAATTATCTCCCTTTGTTTGTTTACAATAATTAACATCACCACATTATCAATAACTAGATACCTGACACTTTGTATAGACAAACCATCCAACGTGACGAACCGGAAACTCCACCATCTGCACGCCTCTTAACTCTCTCCACCTCATGGGGAAGGAATTGGATCAAGAGGGCAAAGTGAGAAGACCTTTATACCAGGCCTCCAACTCACTGGACATAATTTTTCATTTGGTTAGATAACCTAACAGTGTTAGTAGGAAATGGAACCATGGTGGAGAGAAAACTAACTCTCTGCTACTGTGATGTCACCACCTAGCGTCATACAGACCTGTGGACATAAACAGAAAGAGAAATTAGTCCTAGGTAGCACCGAGTTGATATAACCCAACCAACCAAGGCGCTTATCACGGTAAACGCGAGTCCCGGAAACACAATACACCGGGAAGAAAACTCGCTAATTTTACTAGAAGTCACCTGATTTAAAGGTCCTACGTCCTCCTGTGGCGAAGTATTCCTTTCTGCCATCCAAAAAAGTGACTAACACTCCACTTAAACAGTTTAAGAGTACGAAAAAGCTATTGCACAAAAAAAACATGTGTGATCTCTCTGCCAATAATCTAGCAAAGAGGAAGTGCTAGTCTGCGCATGCGCGGTGGTGGGGCTGGCATCCGCCGGACTACGCTCTGACTCCCTGCCCAGTAGGGGCACCTAACTGTTTTAAATCTGAGTGTTTATTGAGTGAAAGCCAATATTTAGCAATATCCAAAAGTATTAGGGAGGTAAGTATACTCTTGAAGTGAAAGAGTTGAATTCCTTTAGCTGGTTTAGCATCACAGCAGTGATATAGTGTATCGTATTATCAGAAATTTGATTACTAATACATGGGCCATTTATGGCTGGTGTAACTGTGAGAGGACAGCTTTTTCTAAGTATAAATAGGCATTTGAAAATAACTATTTATTCTGGTGAAATATTTCAAATTTACTAAAAATATTGGAGGAAAACTTAGTCCCCACGGAACATTTACAGGAACAAACGTGGTCCCGAAAGGGTTAACACGTTTATGATGAACCCACCCAATACCGGCCTATACAATGGTCAGAGGAATGCCCATTTGCAGGTCAAGAAAATGGGATTTTTGAAGATTTACCACTAGAATGACTGGCTCGGTTATTCCAGAGCTAAATTTTCAAAAATAGTCTTCTCTTGACCAGTAAACGGACATTCAATGAGCAAATATTTTGATTTTCCTGACAAAATTTATCCACGAAAGCGTTAAAGGGTTAATTGATATAAGTTGCATTTTGAATTCCTCTTCATACAAGAATGTTTAATTATCTCGGCTAAAGAATCAATGCCTGCCACCACAAACATCTATGCACCATCACTGGCCACCGATGGCCAGAGAGCGTAATTTCCAACGATGCACTATACAAGATGTGTAATACGTCGCCGCCGTCTGTAAAAGTCGCCCAGCAAACATGGTCCATGTTTGGCAGTCGGCTAAGTTAGCACATGGAAATTGAAGCCGCACGTTGCCAGTGCGTCAATAAAATAAAAATACATATACTGCCAGAGCCGTGCTGGAGTCAGAGTACAATAGGCGTAAAAGCCTAGGATTGATTGTGACAGATGCATCCACAGATAGTCCCATATGAATCGTCAATGTGTCAGTATATCAGACATGTGAAAGCTGGTCGGCCAATCCTTGACTTTTAGTCTTGGTGCGGTGGTCCAGTGGAAAGATGCCTGGTTGCTGATGCTATGCGGAGTTGCAGGATGGCGGTTCGATCCCCCGACCGGGAGATGGTGATCAACAAATTAAACTAACGGGTGCAGCACTGTCGGCTAAGTTAGCACATGGAAATTGAAGCCGCACATTGCCAGTGAGTCAATAAAATAAAAATATATACATACATACATACATATATACATACATACATACAAAGAATCAATAGATTAGCTAACATTATATTCACCATTGCCAGGCCTAGTCCAACTGAATACATACCTCATCTTTCTCGCGTTTAATCCGTGCAATCTCCGCCCGCGTCTGACTCAGCTGAGATTCCATCTCCATGATACGTGAATTCAGAGTGCGTTCCTTGGAAACAAACACAAACCAACACCATTACATTTACAGGTGACAGATCAGCGATAAATGTTATGCAAAGCAGAGAGGATCTATTTCTAAGCTGACTCCTCCCACTAAGCCCTGCGCACTTTGTACATCTGTTTGTAAGCTGTTGAATATTTTGAAACGAACATGACTGCAGGGCATAATTTATCTGGTATCACATCTCAATTTGCTACACATATTTAGGCATTTGCTATACATTCTGCAACATGCATAGCTGTATCTGCTATGCAAAATTTGTACACGATTGTAATTTATCACTGATTTCTTAAGGTCTATCATTACCCATATCAACAACTAATCCCTGAAAAAGTAAATTATTTACAATGTAAAGCATATTCTGTTGAATATTTTGAAATTAATATGACTAGAAACCATTGCTGCCTAAGGCAGCAATGGCTTCCAGTGATATTAATTTCAAAATATTCAACAGCTTTCCTGTTTGTTTGCTCTGAGATTGAGATACAGGAATTTATCAGTGAAAGAGTTAATTGCTATACATTTCAGCTATACAATTTATAATTTCTATAGTAATATATGCTATACAAATATCAAATTCTAAATGATGCCTTGGAACGGGAGCTGTTGATGTGTATGCTTGTGGAACATACAGCTTACATACTGGCTATTTATAATGCCTGATTATGAATTATCTCCCCTTGTAACATGTGAACATTACACAGTTACCTTTGCCAAAGTAGCAGGACCAGTTACACTGCGCAATGCGTATGAAACCAGAGCAATGATGAAAACAGAATATTGGATTTATATCCATTTTCAGATCACTCAATATCCCAAAATCCAGTGTAGACGTCAGTTTCCTGTCACATCTTTCCTTCTTAATGTACCTTTCCAGTTTATCCATCAATCATATGATGTCATAATCAACTACGTGACGTATAGGATGACGTTTATAATCAAAAACATCATGAATGACGTGATAAGTTCGTCGCAAATACTTAATTGATGACGGACTAAGCGTTGTTGCACAAATTGTATTAGTTAATAAACATGTTGTTGAATATTTTCAAACTAACTTGACTGGGTGCTGTTGATAGGCAGCAACAGCATCCAGTCAAATTAGTTTCAAAATATTCAACAGCTTACACTGTGTAGTTTTCTGGAAATTGGTAGTCAAGAGTTCAGGGATCGATCGATCCCAACATGCGTGAGGTGTGGGTGGAGCGTAGCTAGAGATAGGCGAGGCATAGCTAAAACTGGATTCCTCCATTGGTTAATAACTGGTGTGCGTGCATGAGTGCGTGCGTGCGTGCGTGCACGTGTGTGTGTGACCAATAAGTATGCAGATATGCTACAGATATGGCAGAGAAACCGGGACCTACAAGGAATTCTGGGTATATGACTGATCAGTAACATACCTTTGATACAATTTTGTCCCTGATGTGTTCGGCTTGTCTACGATTGTCGGTGAGTGCATCCTCTAACTGTCGCGTCAAACTGGCATTCTCGCGAGATTTCTCCTCCAACCGAATCTGAAATTATAATTATTCATCATTATTATAATGCAGGCAGGCAAGCAGGCAGACGAGCAGACCGATCGACAGGCAGGCAAACAATTAGGCAGACAGACAGATAGTTTTGTGGTTAGAAGCTTGTGGTTCTTACATATGTTTTCAAGAACATGCTAGTGAACCCCTTTGTAGTCAAGTCCAAACCGGCATCTGCAGTGTCCCTGAGGAATGTCCATTTACAGGCCTAGATAAGACTATTTTTTGAAAATTTACCAGTAAAATGGCTGGCTCAATAATCAAGTCAGTCATTCCCGTCAATTTGATTGCGACGAGCTACAATGTAACAAGTGACATTTTGATTAAGACATCAATTACTTAAGTGACAGATTCAATCCAATCCCATCCTGCCATTGCAATACATAGACGCCCCTATAGAACAAAACATATTACATTTCTTCTATGCACACAAGAAAGCCAGCAAATTCTACAGTACAGCTCAGTATTAACATGCTTCCTAAACAAAATAAAATGTACTGTTGAATATTTTGAACTTAATTGGATTGGAAGCGTCTTCTTATGTTCAAAATATTCAACACAACATTTCTTACTAATTACCCGGTCTTTATTTTGGAAACGTCTCAGCCTATTTAAGAGCTGTACTGTAGCGACATTATAAACCCTTTAAAACTTAAATTTATTCAAGAAAATTTAAATTTTCTCAAAGAAAATCTTCATTTGTAAACCAAGAGATTATTTTTGAAAATTTACCACTCGAATGACTGGTTATCGAGCCAGTCATTCCAGTGGTAAATTTTCAAAAATAATCTCGGACAGCAAATTGCCATTCCTCGAGAGCATTACAGAAGGCGTATTTTGGCAAGGTTCAGGGTTAATGGTACTGGAGGAAACCAGTTTTAGCTATGCCCCGCCCATTTCTAGATAAGCTCCACCCACACTTCACCTGTGTTGGAATCGATCGATCGCTGAACTCCCTGACTATCAATTTCCAGAAGTCTATACTCATTAGGTAATAGGTAAGCTGTTGAATATTTAGAAACTAATTTGACTGGGTGCTATTGCTGCCTACGGCTTATGGCAATAACAGCGCGCAGTCAAATTAGTTTCAAAATAATCAGCAACATGTTTATTAAATAGTAGTCATACAATGCTTAGTTTGTCATCAATTAAGCGTTCATGATGAACTTATCTACATCATTCATGACATGATTGATTATGACATCAGCCTACACGTCATGTAATTGATTATAACGTCATATGATTGATGGATAAACTGAAATCCGCCATCCCTCCTCTGTTCTTACCATAGCTTGTCGGAGCGATTCATCCTTCTGTGTGGATGATACCAACAACTCACGATTCTTGTCATCTGCTTCGCGCAGTCTCCTGTAAATGTCCAATAAAATATATATACAATGTAACAATCAAATTAAAGGTCATACCATATAACATATCGACCAGACGACCCGGAGGGTCTGGTTTTATGTTTTACTAATTACATATACCTACCGCCTTGCATTACTATTGCTCTTTCCTTCTCTGAAGGGAAGCGTAGTAGGATGAATTTTTTACAATCACTGTCTGCTGGGTATTGTGGTTACAGAGTGACTGAAGGCTCCTTCATGTATCTCCATACTCTCTCTAATGATGAGATCCATAGTAATTCGATTGAATGCTATATCTCAGAATGAGACAAGAAGAGGGTTAATCCAATACCCAGAGCCACTGAGTAGGTCATTAAGCACAATGAAAACCTCACTGGCAGATAGCTATCACATGACCTTGTTGGTAGCAACCAAGACATTTGACGAAATCCAGTCATATAATCCAGCTTGAAGCAGATCCATTAAGAGGCAGTTGATCCTATCACAACTTGACTCTGAATATCTGACTAAAGCTGAATAAAAAAAGCATCCGCTTTTGTTTCTACGAGAATTCTTAATACTTACCAGATGTACTATTATGATAATATCTATTATCTAGTCTAGCTCAAAATAAACAATTAAAACTCCGCACTCTCCTGGTCCTGCCCCTACTGTGTCCGGGAATACCATAGCCGCAGGTACCGAGTCAATTCCCAATCACAGTCAGATTCGTCTTATGTTCGCCTTGGCAAACTGCGAAAGCAGCTCAGCCTCACCTCAGCGGGGCGGCTGAGGCAGGGCCATAGTACATCTGGTAAGTATTAAGAATTCTCGTAGAAACAAAAGCGGATGCTTTTTTTATTCTACTTCGAATAATACTTACCAGATGTACTATTATGATAAACTCCGGATTTCGACAGCCAGAAAATGCCGGTGGGAGGAGGTGAGGCTCGAACCAGCACTCAACTACCATCCAACAGAGAAGGTTGTGAAGAGACTAAAACCATGGCATACGCTTGGGTTCTGCTATCTGACTCATAGAGTGCTAAACTTCCATGGTCTAGACAGAGCTACCCCCCCCCCCCTCTTTTGTCCGCACAAAATTCAGAGGGCTGTCACTGGGGATGCAACACCCACCAGACCCGTGTCAGCCCCAAGCCTCAGCTAGGGCAGTCCAGTAGAGTGCAAAGAAGCTACTACAACTTCTAATTTTGAAAAAATATCAGTATATCGACTAGATTTTCAAATTGGAATGAGTCTAATGTCTGGTTGATAGGATAAGAATACTCTTGTACCAGACTATTTACCTAAGCAGTCTGGTATTTCGACTGTAAGTAAACATATTTATAGTCACTTAATTAATGTAAACACTCACCATTTTGAGTGCTTGATCTTTTCTTGATCATCACAGGAGCTCGGCCCAATCCACGGTCGTACTCAGTCATGTGCATAGCGTTTGTTCAGTGTAGGCGGAAGACTTTAGTGATGTGTGCGAAGTAGTGGTCGGACGTGGCTTAGTTTAGGTTTGACAGATTGGCGACGGCTACCGGATTAAGTGAGCTGGAGATGTCGCGAAGGTAGAAATCAGTGAATGATGACTCGGCATGCCATTGTGCTACAGACATCACCTCCTCTAATGAGACACCCTTATAAAGGGCCGATGATGCTGCTAGTGCTCGGACCTGATGGGCATTCGCATGATCAATTTGCTTTCCTGTAGCGATTTTGTGTGACATCTTAATAGCGTCAACTATCCAACGAGAAATAGTATCTTTCGAGGCACGTAAATGGGGAGCTTTGAGACATAACCACAGAGATTTCGGGTCGTCTCTCCACTCATTAGTACGTTTCTTATACATTTTAAGACATCTGACAGGACACCAAACAGAAGAGTTTGGGTCATGTCTAGTTAAACTTGGCAAATTGATCGGCTGACCTGGATATTTAAGTGACTGATTCTTTGCCAGGAAACAAAGACGCGGAAGTAGTCTTAAACCTTCACCCGTGACGACAAAACGGTCTTGTTCGGCAGAAAGCGCATGAATTTCGCTTCTCCTTCTCGCCGACGCTGCTGCAACCAAGAAAACTGATTTAATAGTTAACAGTTTAATATCAATAGATCTAATCGGTTCAAAAGGAGCCTGTCCTAAAACCTGTAGAACAAGATATAGATTCCATGATGGGATAGGAATTGGCTGTCTAGGTCGCAGATTGATCATTCCTTTGATAACTTCATTCAAAGTGTCATTCTCCACTCCTTCAACAGTGAGACTGGGAATGACTGAAGCTAATGCAGACTTATATGCTGCTAGGGTAGAAGGTACAAGTTTGTCAACTTCGTATAAATGACAGATAAAATCTGCTACGTGTTGAACAGATGCAGAAAAGGGATTAATATCTCCTCTCTCACACCACTGTGCAAATTTGTTGATTCTATAATTATATGTCTTTGTGGTTGAAACTCTTCTGGCTGAAGCAACAAACTTCGCTGCTTGCTCAGAAAAGCCACTCTCAATTGCACGCTGCTTGACAACATCCATGCAGTCAATCTGAACATTTCCGGTCTGTCGTGAAGGTACAGACCCTTGTTCTGAGAGATTAGATCTCTTGCGTCTGGCAGAGAGACTGGATTGCAGACCAGAAGGTCCAGCAGATCCGTAAACCATGATCGGCCTGGCCAATACGGGGCGATCAGTAGTACTTGGCACATCCCCTCTCTTATCTTTGCCAGAACTTTCGGGATGAGAATTGTTGGAGGGTACGCATACCCGTACATTCCCTCCCAACTTATCGCCAGTGCGTCTACTGCTAAGGCTAGCGGGTCCGGGATCGGTGACACGTAAGTGACCATCTTTGCGTTTTGATTCATAGCAAACAGGTCGACATTTGGCTTGCCCCATTGTTTGAATAGAACCTCCGCTACCGATTGGTTGAGCTGCCATTCCATCGGACGACAAACCATCCTTCGACTGAGAGCATCCGCTAGGATGTTCAATCTTCCTGGAATGTGTGCTGCCTGAAGAATAATATTCCTCTCTTGGCACCACAGCAGAAGGTTCCAAACCATCATACACAACTCTGGTGATCTCGTCCCGCCCTGGCGGTTCAAATAAGACACCACTGTTGAGTTGTCTGTCCTTATTAGGACAATTTTGTCTTGAATTAGACTCTCGAACTTTCGAAGTGCAAATACCACCGCTAATAGTTCGAGCACATTGATATGTTTCTGCGCATTGGTCCGATCCCATTCCCCTGACACTGACTGATTGTCCAATACCGCTCCCCAACCCGTCAACGATGCATCCGTGAAGATGGACATCTGAGGTTGAGGAGGTTGTAGAGGAACACCTCGCAGGAGATTCTGTTCGGATAACCACCACTGAAGGTGGAATATCAATGGTTCTTTGACTGGTATCCTCAGAGATAACGGATCCGTTTTCTGAGACCAGAATGACATTAGATACATCTGATGGGCCTGCGCCTGAGTGCCGCATATGGAACCACCTTCTCCAGAGATACTAGTAACCCCAGTATCCTGAGAAACTGGCGCGCCGTCAGATAGGCTCCTAGAGAAACCGACTCCAAAACTGCAATCAGGCTTTTGACTCTGCTCTCCGCCGGAAAAGCTACGACGTCCCTGAGATTGAAAAAGATTCCCAGATAAACAAACTCCTGGGATGGAGTCAGTTCTGATTTCTCTAGATTCACAATCCACCCTAGATCCTTTAATAAGTCTAGGACTACCTGCAGATTGCTGCGCAGAGTTACTGGATTCCCCGCCTTTAGCAGCCAGTCGTCTATGTAGGTGTGAACAGCTATGTTTCTCCTGCGAAGTAAAGAAGTCATGGCGAGAACCACCTTGGTGAAGACCCTCGGAGCTGTGGTCAGGCCGAACGGGAGAGCATTGAATTCCCAAACATTGTCTTGGAATGCAAAGCGAAGGTACTTCTGAAAAGGAATTGACATTGGAATATGAAAATATGCATCCTTCAGATCTATCGACACTCCCCACATGCCTTTCCTCAGCCCTGTCATTACCGCTGCTACCGTCTCCATCTGAAATTTGGGAGAAAGAATAAACTTGTTCAACGGTTTGAGATTGAGAATTGGTCTCCATCCTCCGGTACGCTTCGGAACGAGGAACATGATCGAATAGAATCCCAGTGAAGACTGATTCTTGACTAGATGAATGGCCTTCTTCTGATGAAGAGATTCTATTTCTGACCGAATGGCGTCTAGACGATCTGATTCCCTTGGAACAGGAGTCCATATTGGAGTCGAGGTTAACGGAACTAACGATTGATGGATGAGCCAGTCCGGATCGTAGCCGTTTCTTATCCACTGACAAACTAAACAGTTGCGCACGACCTGTTCCCATTGGTTTAGGAATAATTGAAGTCTGCCTCCGACGGATGGCATCTGCACACAGCTGTCGGTCAAGATTGGCCGATAAGACGCTAAGTCGCTTGGGTGAAGATTCTCGACTCCATTCGCCTCCAAAGCCACCGGTACTGGTTCCGCCGGAAACCCGTCAGGAGCGAGCCCCACGGCCGCCCCTCGGTTTCTTGTAGTACGACGGTCCGGAACCGCCGCCACGGCTATCCTTACGGTAGCCGCCGCGGCCCGAACCGCCACCCTTCCTGTCTTCCTCATACGGCCTCTCATTAGAGGACTTGTATGAGGATGAACGGCCAGGTCCTTGTGATCCGGATGGCCTATGGGCATCACGGCCAGAAGGACGGAAGGGCGATCTAGGACGCTGTCATTGCTGCTCCTGGCGATGTTGCTTGTAGGACTGCTGCGGCTGTGTCCTCTTAGTCGATTTCCACGACTTGCCGACTACCTCCTGCTCTGCAACCATTGACGCGACTTTGGAGAGAGCTTGTCGCGCCGAGCCGCCGAACAAGCCTGGACCTATGAAAGGCGCAGAAGACAATGCAGCCCTCATCTCTGGTCCTGGTTCTACGCAATCGAGAACCATTCTCCGTCGCTCTGCCAATGTCCTAGTGATCACCCTGGCCAGGCAATCTTGAGACAGGCGCATGGTGTCCCGAACAATGCCGGGAGCAGCCTCTGGCACCTGTCCACCCTCCGCCGTGCAGTCCAGCATACCCTGCAGGACGGTACACCCGTGCGACAGCGCAGCCATGGCTGCCCTCGTCGCATCCTCAATGAGCGTGAGCTCATTGAACGGGTCTTTGTTGGTCTGGGAAACCAACGGACGCGAGCGTCCCTTAGCTTTCCCAGCCAACGGCCTATTCAGCGCCTCTCGTTCCGCAACGGAAAGCCGTGGAACCCGGGCGTACTGATGATAGGCCAGCTCTGGAAAACGGACCCTACTCCTTATCCCCTTCGGGGCCTTTGGCAACGCATAGTCTGGCTGAACCAGACGGTATGCCGCAACTTCCAGCATGTCGGAAGTCTGCGTGTCCAACGGGAGTGTCGGCATGGCAGAAGAGCCACTTGACAGAGCGCTAGCCGCTCGCTCTGACATCCGTTCCATCGCCGGATCGCGCTGAGATCCTAGATCAGATGCCAACCCGAGACGATTGGTCATCCACCCAAGGACCTGCACCCATTCAGCTTCGGTGCAAAAAACGGACTCGTCCATCAACGAACTCCCGTTTTCATCCTCCCTCTCACCCTTAGATGAGAGGGCCACCGACGATCCATGCTGAGCGCTATGCGACACGTCTCTGCCAAGACAGAGCGCATCCATAACGCGACTACCAGCGGCACCGGTGTCTAGCGAATCGCCAGACCCGGATTCACCGCAGTCCATCGGCTCCAGCACGGGAGTCGGGACCACGACCGCTTTTCCTGCGGCAGGCGACGGCATTCCGATAGGAGCCGCACCTAACGCCGCCGGGATACCAGCAGGAACCGCAAAACACGGCTCCGCCGACCCCTCCGGTTGCACAAATAGCGGATGGAAAATGCCCGACGGAACGTCGACATCACCATCCGCCTGGCAAACCCGTACTAATCCCGAGAGCACCCCCTGGGACGTACCGGGCATTGACGTCTTCGAAAGATCCGGCATGCCGGAATCTTCCATTAACAACAAATCTTCCTCCTCTATCGTTGGCTCTTGAGCCAAGGACAGAGAAGGGGCAGGTGCATGACCCTCAGCAGAACTAGCCGGACCACCTAATGGTTGTCCTGCACCAGCTTGCGTCACCGGGACCGTGGACTGCAATGATTCAAACATTGCCTTGAACTGGGCTGCCCATACGCCCAGAGCTGAATCCATCCTCTCATTCAGCCGACCTTCCAGTCCCATCAACGACGCCTGCTGCAACTTCGCTGCCTTATCCTTCGCGATCCTCTCCAGTCTCGCACGCCGATCCCTGTCAAACTCTGCCACCATTGCCGACGACCACTTAACACACACATCACAAGGGCTCCCGACCTTACACTGGGCGCACGCCACGCAGTGATGTCCCAAATACTTCCGTTTCATGAACCGGTTGCACTTCTGGCACAACGTATCCGGATTCTTCGGTTTCTGCGAACACAGAGAAAAATTAAAACGCTGCACATGACAAATGATGACGAGCAATACGCACAATCGACTTGATAGTTAAGATTTCTTAAACACATTAACTTTCTCTTAAATTAATGATAATCAAGTTCTTAGGCAGGAAATATTTGAAACTTTTTTGAGTGAAAACTTTTAAAAACACACAACTCAGCCTTTAACTAACGTTAAATAACCAAGGCTACATCGCCGATCGCTACAAACACCCTCGACAATGAAGCGAAAGCTAATATCGGCGATAAACAGAGTGCATAGACACACCAAGCCAAGAACGACATAATTCATGGGCGCCGCCATCTTGGCCAAGGGCGCATCCATCTTAAGAGGAACCGAGTCGCAAGAGAAAATTAACCAAGTACCCGAATTAAACTAAAAGTTAACGGGTACAGAAGCGACTCCAACAATGGCTAACATTTTAAAACAATGTGCCAATTTAAGGAAATTTCAAACAGTCATTATGGCACGAATGTATAAATTCTAGATTGATACAACCTGCCCCTGTGATGATTTTCCTAATTCCTCCATGAAGCCAACGATGATTTTCCAAAAACAACGCTTAATCCGCTTAAATTAGACTAATTTGAGCACGACAAAAACATGCGACTTGTAAAAGCGCAAAATAGACGAATCTGACTGTGATTGGGAATTGACTCGGTACCTGCGGCTATGGTATTCCCGGACACAGTAGGGGCAGGACCAGGAGAGTGCGGAGTTTTAATTGTTTATTTTGAGCTAGACTAGATAATAGATATTATCATAATAGTACATCTGGTAAGTATTATTCGAAGCAGAATGTGAAATTATCCTAATTTCCCTACATTATATGACTAAAAATTGTTTCAGAAATACCCAAATATGTTGAATTCTGACATTATCCAGGTATAACGTATAGGCTGAAATGTACAATGTATATCTCTCTTAAATAAATCTATTCTAACAAAGTATGGCACAAGAATTGGCAAGGCCCACAACAACATGGGCCTTGACACCAACCAAAGAATTGTCCACAGGAGAAGCTAATTCGTGACAAGTTTTGATAGTATCAATAATCCAACGAGAAATAGTAGTCAAAGAAGCAGGGAATCAACACCATCCGCAAAGGTAACCTAAAGATGCCTGTCATCAAAACGTTTGCAAGAAGTACAAAGTTTTTAGATATTGATAGCCCTTACAGGACTCCAGACAGAAACATCTGTTGACAATGCAGTAAGCTTATAGATGACAACAATTTTTCTAAGAAGCTAAACGACCGAGTCTTAGACAGCCATTCTAATCTAGGGTAAAGAACAAGACTATTTCCTGAGATCTGGAATTTATCAGATTCAGCAGACAAGAATGAATTTCTGAACGGCGATTAGCTGAAGCTACTGCTAGTAAAAAGAAGACTGCTTTGGAAGTGAGATGTTTCAAACTTACAGATCCTAAGAGTTCAAATGTTTATCTGCTAGAACCTGTAGAACAAGATACAGGTTCCAAAATGGAAGAGGATTCTAAAAGGGATGATGAGAACTTCCCATACCCTTAATAAGATCATGAAATACTTTTGATCTTGAACTGAAGTATTATGGAGGCATTAAATGAAGGAATTCAGACCAAAAAGATAGAACCTAACTGAATTAACAGACAATTTCTTGTTCAAACAGGAAAACTAGAAGAGTAACCTGAATCAAGGAGGCTACAGAGGAATGAAAGAATTGTCTGAACACCATAACTTAAAGTCTCAAACCTAGCCTTGTAAATGTTCCTTGAGGATGCTCAGAAATTTTTACAGAATTCTTTAGATCTAGTTGAAAAGACTGACGGAGAATGGGACAATTTGATAGATTTCAAACTGATAACTGAAATATCCCTGAATTTAGGAGAAGGATTGTTCCTCTGCTCTGAGATAAAGATTCTCCAATAATGGTAGCTGCAAAGGAAATCTACCAGAAGATCTGGGAATGAAGCTTTCGTCAGCCAGAAAGGAGCTATCAACAGAATTACACAATTAAGACACGAGGTATGAGAATGGTTATGGAAAATGCATACGCGAACATTTTGACCCAAGACCAGGCTAGAGAGTCAACCAACAGAGATCTACATGAGGGGGACTGATATGAATACAAATCGACTGGACTACAACCTCATTCAATTCCCACTCCGAGTCTGGGATCATAGAGACAAGAAATTGGTCAGCCAGAAATTTTAACCTGTCTGTGAGATGTGCCGCATAGAGGGAAATATGCGGACTCTGCACCAATGTAGCATTATTAAAGATTCTCGGTATAAGATCGACCAAAATTTCCAAATCGAACCCCATACGTCCATGAATGAGTCTGTGTAAAACAAATAACCTGATGAAAGGGGGAGGAATTGGGTTATCTAGTATCAGAGATTGGATGACTTTCCAAAACTAATACTCGGAAGATGGAATTTTATGAGGAAACAAAAAACTAGAGGGTCCAAATAATGGATCCCAAGGGACATGAGGCAAAGCTAAAAGGCCTTCTCCTGAAATAGGCCATACCTTTTTTTACCGACACCAACTCTATAATATGAAGAAAGACCTAGCCGAAAAATGACCTGGCCCACACTGAAAAAACTGGATTGTAGATATAAGAACCTTAACAATGGGTAGGGAGGGAAAAAACTTTCCTTGGACAAGATCGAAAAGGATCTCTAAGTGAGTGAATATCTGAATTGGAGATATACAAGATTTTCTATGTTGACAATCCAGCCTAGATGAAGACATATTCGGATAGCTATAGAGATGTCCGAGAACAGAGACATAGGGAATGAAGCCTCGAAAAGTTAATCATCTATGTGGACCTGACCTGAAAAAAAAAAGGGGGAGGATAAAATTTAGACAAGCAGACACGAAGAAAAATATGGGTGAACACGAAAGGGAAAAAAGGAGAGGATGACAGTTAGTAAGTGGCACTACCATACTGGTCCAGGGATGTGATACTAAGAGAAATTTCGAAAGGAAGGGTGAAAAGGGGACTTGAAATAAGACCTTCAGGACTAGAGAAAAGTCCATAAGCCTACCTGAAAAGAAAGAATTAAAAACTGGACCGAACCATTTTAAAATTGGAAGCAAAGATGAATAGGGTCAGTGTTTGAGGAATCTGAATCCCATGCCAGAAGATTCACTGGGAATGAGGAAACTGTGATCCAATGAGGAATAAGAGAAAAAAGAGGGTGGATCCTTCAACAGAGAGGGTAATGACTTTGAAAAAACATATTAACAATACCCTTGATCAAAATCAAAGAAAACCAATGGTCCTAGAAGAGGGATAACCGACTTCTACCAAGGATAGCAGGCAAAATTGAGAGCAATGGTAAAGAGAAATCTATAACTACAGTAAGGATTGTAAGAAATCCAACTCCAAATCAAACTTGGATATTAGAAAAATCTCAATCTCACCGAGATGCACAGACCAGAGGAACCTTTCCATAATATGATATCATTGCATAAAAAAATAATCTCTTGCGAGAAATAAGACCAAATATGGAAAGACCACCCATAAAGGATGATTATAAATCAATCCCGATTACCAATGAAACATACACATCAGTTATAGACATAACACATTAAAAATAAATCAAGAGGACCTAATAAACAAGATATGCTTGTATGATACCTAATATTTGAAGAAAGAAAGATATAAATGCATAATAAAGGCCAACAAGCCTCAATATTCCAATTAGGGCTAGGCTGATAAATAGATAAGTTGTAAGACAGTTAAGTTTATTTCTTGATTAGCTCAGTATTAGTCCAAACTGTTCTTGAGCCTGTTAAATTATTTAGGATGTTACAAAGTGATCAGGTAGTGACTTCTAGGCATCCGATTTATTCTATTGGAAAAGTAATGTTTCTTGAAATCATGTGAAAGGCAATGATTCCTAGTTATATGTATGTCCTTTTGCTATAGAATTGCTTAATGTGAACAGATAAACTAATATAAGAATCATGAAACTCGAAAGATAGAATTAGCTAAAACAATACTCATCTATATTTAAGATCTATATCATAATCAAAAGCTACCCTCTATGTAAGCAAAAATAGAACAAAATATATACGGAACGAACTGCCAACGACCTATATATAGTGACAGGAATGATGACGTCAATCTGACAGCTACCGGAAGTAGATAATAAAGGAATGAAAAGGATAAATTTCGAGCCCAAAATGACTAATCCTGTGATGGCAGGAAAGAACATGACTCTAAATAAAGTTTTACTTAAAAATAAGTAAATAGCCTTGAAAAACGAGTAAATAGCTGAGAAACATGCGATAATGTCATCAAGACGAAATGATACTAGGACGAATTGACTGGCGTAACTACGATGGTTGACGATAAAACTAACAGCTACTGAAAGAACTGAAAAAAAAAAATTCTGGAAAGATACTTCTAGTAAAGAAAATCACAAAACGCAGCCTGAACCACTCGCAGGAGAGAATACGGCTAGATAAGATAATGATAGGTGAAAAATATTCCATTGGAAAAATGTTATCTAGCTAAGAAATATCCATATTTGAAAAAAAAAAGATGATAGTATAAGCCCGAACCCCGATCCAAAGAACTGAGCCAAACCCGGGTCCGCAAAAAGGACCAGGACACGGCTCCACTAAACCCAGTCCTGAACCCTAAGCCATTCAGGACCGGGGACACATGAGAAAGTGCCAAAATTAGTGGATAAAATTTATATAAAATTAAATTCTGACCCTCCGGTGGTTCGATTCCCACCCCGGGCCAAAGCCGAGGACCTCAATTTCTAGAAAAATAGATGGAAGATGGTGTAGAATTTTGCCCCGGGACTGGGGAATAGGAATACAGCCCAAAATTAGCCGAAAAAATTAAATTGAACCCGACACACCAGGTGTGGCCCCACCCCAGTCCGAAGCCAAAGCGGGGAAGCCATAGGCCGGACCTGAGGTGGTGTACCCGAGCCCGAACCCAGGACCAAAACCGGGGATGACAAGAACTCTAAACCAGAAACCCCACTTGAGGCCAGACCCGGACAAAACTCGGGTCAGGACCCATAAATGGGTCAGAAAACTAAGCCGACCAAGATCCAGACACGGGATCGGGAAAATACCCGGGCCTGGGGCCTGAAGTTGACCCGGGGAGGTGGCAGATACATTATACAAAGAGGAGAATGGCTTTGTTGAAGTCCTTTGAATTCGCTAGAACAGCTGTAGAAGTACAAGGTGGTGACAAACGGCTTATAACCCGCTTGGGCCCGAGAGAGGTTAACCCAAACTCGTGCCACATGGACACAGGCTGCGGATTTATAGAAGTACAAGGTGGTGACAAACATGACCGACTTATGACCCGCTTGGGCCCGAGAGAGGTTAAACCGAACTCGGGCCACATGGCGCAGGCTGCGGAATGGTGATAGTAGTGGTAAGATCTGCTTGACCCAGCCATGGCTCGCCTGGCTTTAGAACTGGAGAGTCTTAGTACTCTTGATCTTTCCTGATCTTGTGGCGCTCATAAAACAACGTATATCTGTAACAGGTAATTTATTAGATTTTAATGAACAACCGTTTTCTGGGGGCAGCAGATTCTAAGGTTTCACTTTCAACCATGTTAACTAATGAATCATAAGAATCTGACTGACCCGAGATAATCTTATCAATCCTGACATCCATAGACGAGTCTATTTTATGAGGCTGTTTTTGAAGGTATTCCATAGATTGTACAATTCTCTCAAGAATGAATCAGCCATGACCCGGGTTTAGTGACCTCGAAGGAGAAGGGTTTCCAGGAAAATTCGAGAGCCGGCAAAATAGATTTGAAAAAAATCAGTCTGGCATCTGAGACCATGACTCGCATATCAAGCAAGAAGATTCAAATGTACATGATGTACATTTTAAACACACATGACCAGCATGTTCAGATTTTATGAATCGTTGGCAACTGCCAGACTGACATCTTGTTGAATGGCTCTTCTCTTTGACCTTCTCCGTGTCTTTCTTCGGAGATTTTCTCAAATCTGAATCGTAATAACAGAGACTGACAGAGCAAAGCTCCGACGAATGACTCACGGTTAGAGCAATGCTAACACCAAGATTTAATATTGATAGAGAGCTTACCAATCTCTACTTGATTTATATTTTTTCTTTTGAGAGAGTATGTTGACGTGAGATATGCAGGTTCATGCTCGAATACAACAAGCATGACAATTCGGTAGCTTATATATGCTACCGATAATAGAAGGATAAAAAAAACCAGGCATAACATAGTCATGATAAATCGGATCCCTCCATTGCAACAGGCAGGTGGGCGGACAGCTGGGTGGACGGACGGACGGACAGACATACTAATATCAATTACACAACAATAGATGTACATTTGACATCAAAGCATTATCTGTTATATACAGAAAACTCAATACCTGTTTAAGCCTCATATCAGCCAAAAACAGCTTTTGCAGTGGTCTTCAGAATTGTCCATTTGCGGACCAAGAAAAGACTGTTTTAGAAATTTACACCTGGAATGACTGTCACATATGTTTAAAATTGAAATTTTCTTGAACAAATTTGAGGGTTAAAGATTTAACTCCAGCTCTCAAATTTATTCAAGAAAATGTCAATTTGCAGCTCACGAGAAGACTTAAATTTACCACTGGAATGATGGGTCAGTTAACCAAGCCATTTTAACTGAGCCAGTCATTCCAGTGGTCGATTTTCAAAAACAGTCTGCCCTCAGCATACAAATTGACATTCAAAAAGCAGATTTAGATTTTCTTGACAAAATTTAGGCATTATTATTATTATTATTATTATTATTATTATTATTATTATGTGTTAACTATAGTCTCATACTTGTCTAAATTTTCATATCTGCTGTGGGTGGATCTGCTTTCATCGTGGACGCTGTGGTATTTGTCTCGTACGTCGGCTAATTGAATGGCTTGCTCTTCAACCTACACACAAACAACATTGTTCTATTACGACTTCAAAATTGGTTACCATTTAAAACATTAACACTCATATCACTGCAGTGGTCTTGAGAAATGTCCATTTGCATACCAAGAGATGACTATTTTTGAAAATTTACCCCTGGAATGACTGGCTCGATAACCGAGCCAGTCATTCCAGTGGTAAATATTCAGAAATAGCCATCTCTTGGTCTGCAAATGGAATTTTCTGAGAAAATTTTTTTTAAACAAATTTGATGGCTAATGCATTAATTGTTAAGTTAGCCAAAAATAGCCTCCACAATTTACCACTGGAGTGCCTGACCTGATAACTAAGCAAGTCATTTCATCGAAAAATTTCAAAGACAATTTTATTGTCTGCAAAGTCATTTTCTATGAGAAAATTGAGTTTAATGATACGATTTGACCAGTAACGTTTGAAGAAAATATAAATTTTCCATTCATAAAATTAATATAATTTTTTATGTTGAGAAATTGAAATAGAGGCATAAGTCCCTAATTCAAATTCACAACTTAAAATTTTTTTTATTAATTTATATGGAATGAAATCATGTTAAGATTTATTTCGTTTCATTACATCTTGGCCCATCGTTTAAGCCTCTATAAGTACACAATTTAACTCCTCTTGTGTCAACAACGCCTTAAAGCAGTCATGACATTACAAAAATAGCAGCTAATGCGCAAAAAACATATGGATGTGTACCCTTAAATTCAACCCGGTGAGCTATCGCCATATTGTTTGCGTTTCGTCCCCTCTGGCCATTTCCTGCACACCCGCCATCGCTTACTATAAAGGATGCCCCCAAATCCTGAATTGGCAGCAGTCAAGCATTGACCGTATACGTGAAAAGCACGCCAACTGAAATTTATATCAGTCATTCATTTCACCAAACGGACATGAATTCCAAAACTGAAGACGTAATAATGATAAGGATATGGTTATATACACACTCAATACTATAATTGAATAATACTTCTTCACAAACTAATAAAATACAGGTCCTATTTCTTCAAAATAATATATCTGTACATTCTTTCTTGTCGGTCTCCATTTGCACAGGCTACGTCATTATGTCACTGGTCGGGATTCCTTTTTGTAGGGGAGTTTGGGGTAATTTTATACAGCTGATAATATTCTAATTACTCGATGGATGAAGGAGTCAATCAAACAATGACTCAATGAAGGAAGGAATGAACACTTAATGTTTTATGGAACACCACCGAAACGATGCCACAAAGCACAGCCACCATCATCATCACCATTACCACCACCGCCCCCACAACTAGTGCCACCACCAGCAAAATCACTACCCAACTGCTACCACTAAGAACGCCAATACAACGAAGCCACCTCCACGAACACCACCACCGCCCCCGCTGCTGCAAGCACGAATCCACGACCACCACCACTACCACCACCACCATTATTAACAACATCAACACCACCAGCACAAGCGCCACCACCCCCAGCACCAGACCACCACCACACCACCATCACCAGTCGCTAACAACGCCAACACAACAAGGCCAACTCCATGACCACGACCACCACTAGTGCTACCACCAACACCACCACCACAGGCACCAGCAGCAGCAATACCACCACCACCACCACACCTAACGCCGCCGCTGCAACCACAAAGCCGCCATCACCACTGCCAACACCCCTACCACCACCACCATCAATGACGACGAAGACAGCAATATCTTATGGTTATGTTACACTCAGAACGATTTGCGTGTGTGTCTGAATACAGAATTGGTTACCCCATTTTACAGTTCTAGTTTTACGACTAGCTCTGCGTCTTTCCTATCATATAGGATTGTATTACTGTGAGAAAGATTGGTGGGTAGCAAACAGCACAGGCATTGAATAACGGTAAACATCAGTGATAATTTTTAGTTTTTTAACATCATCATAAGCTTACGGTATACAAGATTTTTCATTCAATACGTTGTTATATGTACTCGATGGACCAATGTGGGAATCTACAATATGAGATAAATAATCTTCACATGTAAAGATTATTATTAGCCATGGCTCTAAGACATCAACCTATGGGCGTCGTACGAGAAGTTCAAATCCAACAGTTACTATTCAGACGCACACACAAATCCTTCTGAGCGTAATATAATCATAAGATTTATTGAGTATTATTCAATTCATGAGTATGTACTGTAGATTGATAGAGACACAACACATAGAGCGAGGCATATTTAACAGAATACATGTATGTGTACGCACGACCATACTTATATATTTGGAACACACTAAGAGATTACCATGCAGGCATACAAGTGAACTGCAGGTGCCATTTGCAGGCTTAACCATTATAGGTTTAACCTGAAACAAGAGGTTAAGCAATTCTATTTTCACGCATTATGCTGTGAATATGCACCTTTATTTTAAAATTCTGGATATTTTTATTATCGAAACTGTCATAATTGAAGAATCCATTTCTAGCTACTGTGTAATACTGCCCACTTTTCACATGCGTTTGAATCGATATAAGATTGAATCCTTATCTCACATCATCTAAATTTTACAGTAATTATATAGGTAAGCTGCTGAATATTTTGAAACCATTTTGACTGGGGGGGGGCTGATGCTGCCTGTTGGAGTAACAGCAGGCAGCAATGTCTTCCAGTCAAATTAGCTTCAAAATATTCAACAGAATGTTTATTAAATACAGTAGTAAAATTTAAGACATAATTGATATACACAGCAATAGACAGCATACAGTCAAATTATTTTCAAAATATTCAACATGATTATTAAAAAGTAAATTACAAACCTTAACATAAAGCAATGCGACAATTATGCGTTCTTGAGGAATTTAATTCTGTCACTCACGACGGCATTGATCATGAGATCATCCTACACATCACATAGTTCATTATGACATCATATGATTGATGGATAAACTCGAAAAGTCCATTAAACATGCCATTGGATACTTGACTGACAAATCGGATTACACCAATTTAAAGACATGAATATTGAGTAGCAAATAATCGATGAGCACAAACCTTAGTCGTGAGATCTGAGATAAGTCGGATGTTTTCATTATTTTTCCCTTCGTACGTATGCATACGCTCATTAGCATCTTGTAGTTTCAGTTCAGTAGATTTAAGCAGCTCTGGTAGCGGTTCCAGTTCTAGAAGGCGATGATGAAGTCGCATTTTTACCTGACGTGTAAAGATAAAAACTTATTTTGTGTGTTGATTTTGAATTCCTCAGCTACAGTAAAATGACATAAACTGGAACATTGATACCATTTCTATGTATAAACTGATATAAATTAAAATTGAAAAACATAATTTAAAATTTATTTTGTATGTTTCAATCATCAAATGATGTGTAAGCAACAAATACATAATGAGACGGCTTACGTGTTGTTCCTTCATGACACTTTAGAAAGCTTCAAACTGTTTAACCCCGTAACTCTCGAATTTATTGAAGAAAATTTCAATTTTCTCATAGAAAATGTCCATTTGCAGAGCAAGAGAAGACTATTTTTGAAAATTTACCACTAGAATAACTGGCTCGGTTATTGAGCCAGTCATTCCAGTGGTAAGTTTTCAAAAATAGTCTTCATTTGGTCTGCAAATGGACATTTCTCAAGACCACTGCTGAGGACATTTTTGGCTGATATGTGTTAAAGGGTTAACACTCGTATCAGACAAAAGCGGCTGTAAGGAAATGAAATAAAACTTAACATATGGTGATTTCATTACGTATGAATTAATAAAAAATTTTTAAGTTGTCAAATTGAATTAGAGGCACGAGTCTCTAACTCAACTTCACACTTAAAAAATTATAATAATTTGCAGGGAAAGAAAGCATTATATGTTCAGATTTATTTCGTTTCATTATGTCCAGGCAAACAATAACCGAGCCAGTCATTCCAGTCGAGCCGGTCATTGCAATGGTCAATTTTCAAAAATAGTCTTCTCTTGGTCTGCAAATGGACATTTTTTATGGTAAAATTGAATTTAAAATAATAAATTCGCGGGTTAAAGGGCTAATTGACATGATTGAGTGTTTAGAGTATATAAATCGATCACAACACGTAAGGTGGTCGGAGCTTAGATAGAAATAGGAGGGGAATGGATAGAAATGGATCTTTTTATTCTTAGGTCAGACACCATACAGTACACACCATTCAGATTACTATGTCGAACTGTCTTTCACCTCATATAAGGGTCGAGAAAAGGTTTGTCTCCAGAGGACTTAGAAGGAAACTTAATTGCATGATAAACGGCAACCACTTTCAGTCAAAATTCTGCAAGGACTGGTCATATGAAATATATATGTCCAATGGAAGAAACCAGTGTTAGCTATTCCCCGCCTATCTCTAGCTAAGCTCCACCCACACTTCACTCGTGTTGGGATCGACCAAACACTGACCACCCGACTCTTAATTTCCAGAAAACTATATACTAGATAAGCTTCCATGGCCCGCATAAACCATGCTAAAAACAGACAGTTATTATCATACTAAACAAATGTAAAAAATGGAAACAGACAACTCAACAGTCAATGACTAATAAAAATTATGGTATGCCCAGTTAACCGTTTCACCGACAAATCCCTGAAAGAGTATATTCTTTATGCTATAAAACTTAATCTGTTGAATATTTTTAAATTAATTTGACTGGAAGCTGTTACTGCCTTAGGCAGCAACAGCTTCCAGTCAAATTAATTTCAAAATATTCAACAGTTTTCCTGTATGGTTGACGTGAAAATAAGATACGGGGAATTTATCGGTGAAACTGTCAAGGTGAGCTGAATCAGTTTAGTTACCTTCTCAAGTTCAAGTTCATTATATCTCTGTTGGTTATCCGTTTCTTTCTCCTGCTCATCCAAGCGTATCATTGTCTCGTCAGTCTCACGTCGCGATACATTCATCTACAAAAGATAAATTAAGTAATGCAAAGATGAACACACTCGGTGACAGACAAATTCAGAAATTGCTAATGAGTGTAACGGATGGACTTATTTCTAATTATCTCCTGCCCACTTCTAACTATGCCCCGCCCACTTCTAACTATGGCCCGCCCACTTCTAGCTAAGCCCCGCCCACTTCTAGCTAAGCACTGCCCACTTGTTATGTACATTAGAATTAATTTTAACACTACATGTATATGTATGAAGCCTGAATTGCCAATTTCTCAATATTAAGGTAGTTTTTGTATGCAGGTAAGCTGTAGATTATTTTGAAACTAATTTAACTCAAATTACTTTTAAAAATATTCAACAGAAAGTTTATTAAATTGTAAATTTATCAAAGACCTACAATTTGTACACTAGTGACAGGCTTTTCGATTTTCATGATGAAGCTACGTTATATTGATTGTGACATCAGGTACCGTGTGACATTCACATGTTTGAATATGATGTCAGATACATGAGCAACAGATCCAATCCGCCCATTGCTTCCATTAATGTTTTATTTTCATTTATATATTACAATCCATATCATTTTATTTACTCAAAACAAGGACTGCATCCTGCCACAATCGCGTATTTAAAATATTTGAAAATCACCATAATAGCAATTTATATTTTTGCTTTACAAACCCCTCCTAGTTTAATTTTTTCATATCTCGGAAAAAAAATAATGCTGGAATTGTAAGGTATTATTTTCTACATTCTTTCCATCTAACAATTTTTCGCAGCCAAAGCCTTATCACTCGGAATTCCTCAGAATTTTCTGTAACTTTTTGTCCTCTGTAGCTTTGTTAACTATTTAAAGGCGCATATTCACAGTAAAATGCTTGAAAATAACATTGTATACATTTAGAGGCTTAAATTGTGGGCCTGGATGTAAGGAAATGAAATAAAACTTAACATATGGTGATTTCATTACGTATGAATTAATATAATTTTTTTCATTTGTCAAATTGAATTAGAGGCACGAGTCTCTAACTCAACTTCGCACTTAAAAAATTATAATAATTTGTAGGGAAAGAAATCATTATATGTTCAGATTTATTTCGTTTCATTATGTCCAGGCAAACAATTTAAGCATCTTAGCGCACACAATTTAAACCATTTTTATTTTCAAGCATTTTGCTGTGAATATACACCTTCAATGGTCAATCCGATCAAATGGCTTTGCAATGGCCATGAGAGAAGTCCATTTTCTGGGCAAGAGAAGACTATTTTTGGTAAATGGTAAATTTTCAAAAATAGTCCTCTCTGCCTGAAAATGGACACTCACTGCAAAAACGTTTTGGGTTTTCTTGATCAATCCTGACAATTAACATGTTGAAAGGATTAATACTGTAATAGCTTAAAACTTCTGAGCTTGAAATTGGGCATTAATTTTTTTCATCATCTCCGATGTGTTTTGGGTGGGAATTTTTGGAAAACTAAACATTAAATTGGTCTGGCCTTATGATGGACACTGAATGCAATGATGGTAAAGAATAAATCTATAATTTTATTAAGATCGGATAAGCTCTTGACGAATTAAACCTACATAGAAAACCTAGCATTTTGTAAATGACTAATTCTTGGTGCATGTCTGGCGCCATTGGATCACTACAGCACAGCTTAAAAATAACTTTAAATGTTTTGAAAACAAAAACAGAAACATGTTAGTTACTACAATTTTGAATACGATATAAAAAATCTTCTGTTGAATATTTTGGACTTAGTTTGATTGGAAGCTATTGCTAATATTTAACAGTACCGTAGGTGTTATTTTGTTTTGGAAAGATCTTAAGTTATTTCTGAGCCAACTGTACGGCGAGCCCTCCTCCGCTTCATGTAAAACTCATTAACATAATCTCCCCCCCCCCCTCCCCCACCACCCCTAAGCATTTCCTGTTACAACAGTGTGATAAAATGGCAAGTCACTACCAGCATGTGTAGAAGTATATATCTCTTAATTAATGGTCATACTGGCCAAAACCAGCCTCTGCTATGGTCTTGTGGAATGTCCATTTACAGGCTAAGAGAATACAATTTTTGAAAACTTAGCACTGGAATGACTGGCTCGGTTATCTAACCAGTCATTCCAGTGCTAAATTTTCAAAAATTGTATTCTCTTGGCCTGTAAATGTGCGTTTAACAAGAAAATATTTAAAAAGCAAGTATTCTCTGAGTAAGCTGGTCAATCGGCGTACAGCAATATACATGTGTACTAATATTATATTAATGAATATCAGATAAAATTAAACATTTTAAACCAAAAAAATTACTATCCTTTTATTCACTATAGATATCATAACAGCAAAAATAAAAATAAATTATTGGTCACAGAACAGCACGAAACATTCACCAACATGGAGAGCTTAACCCTTTAAAGGTCATACCGGCCAAAACCGGCCTCTGCTAGGGTCTTATGGGATGTCCTTTTACAGGCCAAAAGAATACAATTTTTGAAAATTTACCACTGGAATGACTGGCTCGATAACCGAGCCAGTCATTCCAGTGATAAATTTTCAAAAATTGTATTCCCTTGGCCTGTAAATGGACATTCAGTAAGGAAATATTTAGATTTTCTTGAGCAAACTTGACCAGTAAAGGGTTAACTAAAGGCAGATTTCATGTGAGCGCAGGTATGATTTAATAGTGTGAAGGACAGAAACAATGAATTTTCTATCAACAACAATGACTGTAATAAATACCTAGTCAAAGCAAAGAAATCTATGGAGAGTTTCATGATATATCGCTCATAGGTTGGTGTTTTACTGATTGTCTTGTCACAGTCAGTCATTTAATGTGCGGAATTCATATGCCATAAGTGAGTGAATATTGGAGTATTGAGCAGAGTACAGCTCAGAAACAACTAAAAATGTTTCCAAGACAAAACTAGACTAGCGATAGAAATCCCCTTGATACCAGCTTTTGTTGAAATGAAATGTAAGGAATTTTCGCAATGGACCTTTCCAGAGTAATGACATTATATGATGCCATAATCAGGTAAGCGGCGTGTAGGATGACATCATAATCATTACACCATAAAGGACTATATACGGCCAATCTTTAACTCTTAAAAGTCTGACACGTTGTATGAATTGTATGTCCCTACTATTTAATAAACATGCTGTTGAATATTTTGAAACTAATTTGACTGGGTGCTGTTGGTTTCAAAATATTCAACAGCTTACCTGTACAGTTTTCTGGAAATTGATAGTCAGGAACTTCAGAGATCGATCGATCCCAACATGAGCGAGGTGTGGGTAATAATAATAATAATAATAAGTACATTTATAAAGCGCTGAATCCATGACAATGCGTGCTCTAAGCGCTAGAAACTTAGCTAGAAATGGGCGGGGCATGGCTAAAATAGAAAGGTCCATTCACTTGCTCACCCCATATAACTGATATATGTGCTTACATTAGTGTTTATTGTAAGGGAATGAACGTTAAATTAACGAAGTGCATATGTTTCAAGGGTGACAACTCTGGCACATACTGGCAGAAACTAATGAAACAAGAACTTAACCTCCATGTTAATACTATTAAACTAATTTACACTAAGTCATACCAAAAATGATGAAGTACTGAGGACACCACGTAACATTAAGACAAATAAATGACACCACAAATACATCAATTACATGACATTGCATACACAAGCAGTCTGTGTACTATGTTTGATGTCTTTGTAACAGTAGCAACATCATATAGCAACAACAAACCAATTATCAATAAAACATGCTCACATGCTGCCTGCAACACCCACCACCCCACAAACCCGGCTCACAGAGTCAAACCCATGTCGAGCATATATTACTACAGCCTAACTCATTAACCCTTTAACACTCATATCAGCCAAACCCGGCTTTTTGAAAAATTTCCATTTGCAGACCAAGAAGCCTATTTTTGACAATTTACCACTGGAATGATTGAGTGATAAATTTTCAAAAATAGGCTTCTATTGGTCTGCAAATTGACATTTTCCATGACAAAATTGAAATTTTCTTGAGGGCATTTGAGGGTTAAAGGGTTAACACAAAAATAGTTTTTGCCGGGGTATTGATAAATGTCAATTTGCAGACCAAGATAAGACAACTTTTGAAAATTTCTCACTGGAATGACTGGCTCGATAACCAAGCCAATCATTCTGATGGTAAATTTTCAAAAATAAACTATTGATATGCAAATGGACATTTTCTATTAGAAAATAAAAATGTTCTTGAATAAATTTGAAGGTTAAACATGCTCAGTTCATGGCTAACCACCCACCAGCCCCAAAAAACATGCTCAAAATTGCATCCTAAATGCACACAACACAGGAATCCTGTTTATCGCTCAATCGCATGACCTCGTAATCAACGAAGTCACATGAAGGCTGACGTCATAATCAATTACATCATGAATGTTGAGATTTAATCCATCACAAATGCTTAATAGTCCGTATAGTTGTGTGAATTGTATATCTTTACTAATTAATAAATTTACATGCCGTTGAATATTTTGAAACTAAGTTGACTGAACGCTGATGTTGCAATTTTTCAAAATGCATGGGCATAACGATGGAACTTCACAATGGTCAAAGGGTTAATATATCATGATAATTTTTAGTCACGGGTAAGAGCTGAATACACCCTTAGTTAATCAGTTAGTTAATTAGTCTGTTAACTATTAGCACTCTGATGTCAAAATAAAAAATTATTATAGACAGCAACATCGTCCACCAAAGTTGTTGAAAAATGTACACCAGTTTCTTTGCTACTGACAGTAAAAGATAGAATATTGACGTCAGAGTGGTAAGGGTTAGACATTAGGTCACAAATGGCATTGTTTTAAGTTTTTCGCATCAAATTTGGCGGATCGTTTCCCATGGAGTCCTGAAGATGTGTGATAAATTTGCCATCAAAATGTTAAAAGTTAATGGCCGAGACTACAGCAACCATGATTATTTTGAAAACTTGTGCCTGAAAAATGCAACTCTGGTTCTACTGGAGAGATCTTGAGCAGACTTCAGTGAAATGTTGCCCGCGTAGTCAGAAAGTGGCCTGATAAATTGGGAGTCAAAAGGTCAAGGGCTAAGGCAATGGAGAATCAATTAAAGACTTAGTGATTATTTTGAAAACCATGTGCATGAAAGACACATTTGTCAATATCTCTGGTTCTACTAGAGATCTTGACCAAACTGGGTTGAAAGGTTGCCCATGGCCATACATTCCCGAAGAGGTGGGCCAATTTGTAGGCAAAAGGTCAAATATCAAGGTTATAGTGGCGAGATTCTATCGACCTTGTTCTATAATTCATGGAAAGACATGTTGATTTTCCAGGATTTCCTGACCACGCTTTTAAATTCTCAGATTTTCATGGGCAGTACAAACCTACAATTTCCATATTTATTTATGACAAAGCGGTATTATATGGTTTCGTATGCAGCGAGTGTCATATTTGGCCAACATGCAGTACTTACTTAGCCATGCGCTGGACAACATAGTATCAGAATATATATATATATACATACACATACCTAAGCACAATTAACGAATACCTACCCCTGAGTATGCGCTATATGAGCGCGATCGACGAAGCAGGGAATAAGTCTTAAGTAAAGAAATGTATTGATATTATACTATAGAAATTAATTATGAAAGACCGTCCAATTATGATGATGTCTTTAAACTTGTTGTGGTATTCATAAACATGAAGTAATATATGGATAATCCTAAAATTTATTTAAACAATTAAATTTTCTCTTAGAAAATTTTCATTTACAGACCAAAAGAAGGTTATTTTTTTAATTTTATCACTGGAATGACGGGCTCAATTATCAAGCAAGTAATTCCAGTGGTAAATCTTCAAAAATAGCTTTCTCTTGGTCGGCAAAATCCACAATTCCCAAGACCTCTGCAGAAGCATTTTTAATTTTCAAATTAAATTAAAAGCTGAATTGGCATTCATTTTTCAACAAATTTGGTGGAAGATCGTCCAGCAAAAATTGTTGAAAAATGTACACCAGTTGTTTTGCTATTGACACAGTAAAAGATACAATATTGATGTCAGAGTGGTAAGGGTTACATAAAAGTATTCTAAGACCATGGTCAAGGGGCATAACTCAGGACGGGAGTTATCTCCCCTCCCTGTAGCGCCTCCAAATGATTAAATGTGCTCAATAATATTGTTAGTTTTTTAATTCAGTCAAACTATGAGAAATTGATGGTGCATATAGTATAATGTTCACAATCACACGTGATGATTTCTATTTCATAATAAATTTGTATCATCAAGAATCACCGTTCAGCTTTCATCAAACTGTCCCAACTAGAAAATGTATTAATCCTATGCTGCTTGTAATGGCCCAGACCGCCTAGCTCACTCCAGACGGTAATGGCCAAAGCCGCCCCATACTTTAACAATGGCAATGATAACAAAATTTGTCCTGGAAAAGCGCTCTCCCTTTAGCCGCTAAACCAGAAAGATATATGCTAATATAATTAATTACCCTAGAAGCTGTTGCTACATAAGGAAGCAACAGTTTCTACTCTAAATCAAATTATTTTCAAAATATTTACTGAGAATTCAGCAATCAAAGGGTTAGAAAATAGTGAGAATTGCATACTACAGATAATTTTTGCTTACAAACTCTAGGATTATCAAGAATGACGATCATTATCCTCAGATGGTTTAGATTTTCTTTCACAGAAATGAGAATATTTATCCAGCAACACAATATATAACAGGGATGTGATTGATCTTGAAGAGCAAAATAAGAAATGGCTCGATGCAAAGTGTCAGTCCTTCTCGACTTAAAATTTGTCATGATCTCTTAAAGCCAATTAAACCTTAAATTGTCAGGTGAGTCAAAAGCCTATGAATTGATCCTAAGAAATATACATTTGCATGATAAATAATTTTTTCAAAATTTACAACTGGAATGACTGGCTCAGTAACCGAGCCAGTCATTCATATGATAAATTTGAGAAATTTTCTTCTATTTTCCTGCAAATGAACATTCACTAAGGACAAATTTAGATTTTCTTGACTAATCTGACCATTAACGGGAAAAGATTACACTATTTCTGCATGTATGATGCGTCTTGAAAATCTGGCATTGGACACAATTATAGGATTTCCTATAAATCTGCCTAAGGAAATAGGATTTCCTATACCTATAAAAATAGAACAAATTTCATCCCTGATATAAGCACAGTTCCATAAACTGAGAGGAAAATGAAGAGATAACTGCAAAGAAAGAATAGAAGAAGTAGCAGGCAGGTATTACAGTAAGCATTAGTCTACTGGCAAAGATCTTTACATACCAACTCTAATTAATTGTTTCTCCTCCACAGACTGGCTCTGGCACTGATCAAATATTTTACCCTCCATATCCACTGGTTATATTTGTCATCTAGCTCTACATAACACAGATATCTATGCTACTTCTTTTAACTGCAGGCAGCATAAGCAAAGGCTGAATTTGTACGATGCTCAATATTTTGAACATTTATTCGACTAAAAATCATGCGTAAGGCAGCTATGACAATCAGTCAAATTATCTTCAAAATAATCAACAGAACATTATCCTGTATCACATTGTCAACACGCCATGCATACTGATGGTGGAAGTGTGTAAAATAGATACATATATAACTAAATACAAATATCCATGCTATCCCAGAGCGCACCTGTGTTTTATATTCGTCGACCAGTCGTTCATACTGCTGCAAATTTGAGCGTAGTTGTGCAATTTCCTGTTCGGCCTGACAAAACTTTCCTTCAATCAATTGCATAGAGTTCTGATAAAACACAAATGTACAGTACTCTAGTTAATTCATACGCTTTTACTCTTGAACCATTTAATGGTGATGCCGGCCAAAACCTTGAAAATTTACCACTGGAATTACTGGCTCGGTTACCGAGCCAGTAATTCCAGTAGTAAATTTTCAAAAATAGTCTTCTCTTGGACATTCAGTACGCAAATAATTTGATTTTCTTGACCAAATTTGACCATTAAAGGGTTAATGGTCAAGTCAGCCTCTGCTTTCATCTTCAGTAATGTCCATTTGCAAATCTTGTAAATTTTACCATTAGAATGACTGGCTCGATAACAGAGTCAGTCGTTCGTGTGGTAAATTTTCAAAAATAGTCTTCTCTTGTCCCGCAAATGGCCATCCACGTAGCAGAAAATTTATAGTTCCTTGACAAACCGTTACTATTACAGGTTTAATATAAAGCTAAAAGTATTTTAGGGTCCGGGGATGATCCATTTTGAGAATCTATATCCTGTACGATTAGGTCATCCGGAAAAGATATTTTGGTTGTCCTCTCCCGACCCTGGTGGTTGGAGTAAGGTAGGTAGGTAGGTAGGTAGGTAGGTAGGTAGGTAGCTAGGTAGGTAGGTAGGTAGGTAGAGAAATTCTTTTTTTTTTACCTGTTGAAATATAACATTACAAAATTGAATTTAAAGAACAAAACTTGAATGCTTTTATTTGAACTTGAAACAGAAACTATAAAGCAAACAGTTTCTAAAATTTATCTAACGGTTATCTTGATGACAGAAGTCAATTCAATCTCCCAATGAACTTACATAAGAAAATAAACATAATTCTTCACATAAAACTACAAAAAAGATTGTGAGTCGGCAGGTTTTTTAAGGTCGGTCGGGAGAGGACAAACAAACTATTATTTAAGGATGGCCTTAGATATCGTGAAACATTATTAAACTGTTGAATATTTTAAAACTAACTCGACTGGGAGATGTTGCTGCTATGAATTATGGGGCTGCTATGGTTTGTGGGTAAATTTATGCAAAAACATATCAAACTAATTACTACATGTATTCAGCAATCATACAGGGTTTACATGGTCCCTATAGGATCCACTGACACTACATTTGGGGGTCCAAAGCTACATATTGGCCTCTCAAAAGGACCCTTATGAAAATAACTGATTACATCTATAATATGCAGACAGCATTGATTCGTATGGTCGATAACATGTTCTAATACCATCAGACAAATGGGGCTTTATAACTGATCTACCTAACTTGAGGAAAGAACTATTTACTGCTGGCTACGTTGTTAAAGAATATAAAATAGTATAAAAAGGAATTCCTACACGTAGCTTTTGAGCATGAAGAGCGAGAGTCTTGAGGCAGAACAGTACCATAAACGAGAGAGTGCATGCATATCTACATGTGTATTTGTATATGTACAGATAGACTCTGTACGAGATAAAGTTAGTGATTAAAAAATGTTAGTAAATCTTTGCGAAGACACCAAACATATAAAATCAATATTAACTGCCGATATAAACTGATATTTAAAAATCCTCTACCATTTCAGATGACAGCCAGTGGTTTTTTTAAAACAATATTGCTGGAAGCTGTTGCAGTCTAAGACAGCAACAGCTTCCAGCAAAATTGTTTCCGAAATGTACACCTGTCTTTCTTCTACTCACCCTGGTGCAACAGTTAATCTTGTGACGACTGTGAAAATTATTAGTTGCAAAATTTGAGATAAAATAACCGAGTGCACAAGAAACAATGTACCTTTAGACGATCGTTGTCTAATCTAAGGGAACATAACTCTGTAGATTTCTCCTGCATACGATCCGTGTACGACTCCGATTGCTGTTTGGCATTCTCCTCAACACGATCCATTAAGTGCTCTAATTCTTCTAAGCGTCTGAAATATTTTAAAGATAGTGAAAACGGTAATAAAAAAACCCCACCCCAATTAATTTCATTCCGTCTCACATAAAAGCAGGTGTTTATTTTGAAGGCAATTGGGTTTTTTTTGCTTTCCTTTAGGAAATCAGGTGCAAGTTATGGCCCGTGATACAAAAGTATCAAAGAGCCAAAACCCCCAGCCATATAGATGGTGCCTGGAAAAAGCCCAGACTGGCAACCAAAAGGGTGTCCACAAATTACACACCGAATGGCTGATTACATGGCCCATTCTCCTATTGCATCATACACCTTTAAAACCATTACACTAGAAGCCAGGTCTTACTACCATTCACGTATGCAATAAGAAAGATTATCCATTTGATTTCCCCAATACATCCCGTCTCCTTATACACAGTGCTGTCAAAGGCGTCAACAGCTGTCAGCAACATTATTTTCAAAATGCATATCAAACTGTCTGCTGCTGACTAACAGGTATACATCATCCACAAAATTATTAAGCGACTGACATACATGGTATTGAATTGTTGGATGTTTCAATCTAATTTTAGTTCAGTTCATTTGCATGAACCTGCATGCATGCGCATGCGTTATAAATGCATTAGCCCTTACCATTCTAGTGTTAAAACTTTAAATTTTCAAATTAAATTAAAAGATGAACTGGTGTTCATTTTTCAAGAAATTTGGTAGATGGTTCTGTCGTAGACAGCAACATCTATCAAAATTGTTTTAAAATCTACACCAGTTTCTTTGATATTGACTCGGTAAAAGCTAGAATATTGACAGCCGAGTGGTATGGGTAAATTGTGATGATGGACTGGCGGGAGGATGAGAGAGAATAAATGAGATAACAAATATTATTACAAATTCTAACTTAATAATTGTCTCTTAGGCCGAAAGGAAAAATGCAAATAATTAAAAAATAATTCATTATGGGAAGCAAAGATATATTTTCGAAACTATTGACTGGCATGACTGATTCTTTAAACAGATAGTTTTTAAGTCATGAGGAAGTTCCTAAAAATATATTTAATAAATGGAGATACACCCAGACCCTCCACACTCTCACCCAACATTAGGGTATAATACCTGGTATATACATATATTGAGAATAGTGTTGGTATGAGAGCAACAGCTGTCAGTAAAAAACATTCTCAAAATGTATTACAACTCTTCCATCAAACGGCTCACATATTGAATGTAAATTTTTCACATAATTTTATTTTAATTGTTTATTTCTATCACATTTAATTTTCAAATGCAGCCATGTAAAGGCTATGACTCCTTACGCTTTCAGCGCGAGATTTTCTGCATCAGTGTGTGACTTTTCCTTGTCTAGTTTATCGTGATTACACTTCATCAGCTCGACCACAGACTCTAAATCCGCGAGTTGATTCTCGCGCTCGAGAACTTGAACGTTCAGCTGTTCGAGTTGATCCTCGCTGCGCAAGGCTCGCTGTTTTTGTGCTCTGAGGTGCGGAGTGAGAAACGGCGTGAGGAAACAGGGTGGAGATAACGGGTGAAGAAAACGGGTGAAGAAAACAGAAAGAAAACAGTGAGTACATCATATACATGTACAATATTAACAACACAGTGATTCATTTCCAGCTAAGCTCCACCCCTTTCTAGCTAAGCTCCGCCCATATCTAGCTAAGCTCCACCCATTTCTAGCTAAGCTCCACCAAATTCTAGCTAAGCTCCACCTATTTCTAGCTAAGCTCCACCCATTTCTAGCTAAGCTCCACCCATTTCTAACTAAGCTCCACCCATTTCTAGCTAAGCTCCACCCATTTCTAGCTAAGCTCCACCCATTTCTAGCCATGCTCCACCCATTTCTAGCGATGCTCCACCCATTTCTAACTAAGCTCCACCCATTTCTAGCTGAGCTCCACCCATATCTAGCTAAGCTCCACCCATCTCTAGCTAAGTGCCACCCATTTCTAGCTAAGCTCCGCCCATTTCTAGCTAAGCTCCACACACTTTGAACATGTATTTGAATCGATTTTAACCCTTTAACACTCATATCAGCCAAAAATGGCTTCAGCACTGGTGTTGAGAAATGTCCATTTGCAGACCAAGAGGCCTATTTTTGGAAATTTATGACTGGAATGACTGGATTGATAACCGAGCCAGTCATTCCAGTAGTAAAGTTTCAAAAATAGGCTTCTCTTCGTCTGCAAATGGACAAGTTGAAATTTTCTTGAAAAAATTCAAGTGGCAAAGGGTTACCACTTTGAAGCCTGAATTCCCAGAATCTCAATTTAAAGTTAACTATACGGGTAAACTCTTAAATATTTTGAAACTAACTTAACTGGGAGCAGTTGCTGCCATATACATTGTAGGCAGCAACAGATCCCCGTTAAATTAGTTTCAAAATATTCAACAGAATGTTTAGTAAATTGTAAATTCAAATTTGAAAACGACATACAATTCAGATGGTCACTGTCAGACCTAAAGCCCCTTTAGTTAGGCTTACAAGGGCAATTACGCGATTAAATCGAAAATCAGGATTATTAATTTTTTAAATCGTGAATTTATATGATTAAAAATCGTGAATAATTTGTTCTTCATAAAATATTGCAAAACACATTTTTAGTCATTTACAAGCAGATATTTTTTGAAAATGTGAGAATCGATCCAGGCAATTCCAGTGATACATCTTCAAAAATCGTCTTCCCTTGGCCTGCAAACGGACATTTATTAACACACCTGCAGGTTTTGTATCCAGGTTGAATAATCGAGTAATCATGATTATTCTTAACCCTTTAACCCTCGTATTTGTTCAGAATGACCATTTGCTGCCCTGACTATTTTTGAAAATTTACCACTGAAATGACTGGCTCGGTTCTCTTGGTCTACAAATGGGCATTTCTCAAGACCACTGCAGAAGCCATTTTTGGCCGATATGAGGATTAAAACGTTAAATAATCGATTGTGATCATTCAAAGCAATAATTGCACCCGCCTACCAACACCCTGATTAAATTGAACATCCTATGGAACATATAAAGAAAATTTTCTGTTTTTTCTCAAACTATTTTAACAACATGCTCAATAAACATCCGAGGTATTAACCCTTTAATGATCAAGCCAGCCAAACCCACCATCTGCTGTGGTCTTGAGGAATGTCCATTTGCAGGTCAAGAAAATACTATTTTTGAAACTTTACCACCGGAATGACTGGCTCGACAACCGAGCCAGTCATTCCAGTGGTAAATTTTCAAAAAGTCTTCTCTTGGCCTGCAAATGGACATTCAATAACCAAATCTTTTTATTTTCTTGACCAATCTGGATCATTAAAGGCCTAACTCATACAGACCAGAAACAACACATTCTTTATGATGCAAGGAATATTCTGCTGGATAAAAGAACACGGATCTCTGGCTATCTTGTACCAGGCTACAAACTGTGTTTACTTTGAGAAATGACTTGTATTAAGTGACCACCTGTGGGTGCTCTTATGGAGCTCCATTCACCGGTGTTTCACAGACAAAGCCACAACAACAAAGACAATAAACAATCCAATAACATCTCCAGAATATAGACATACAATATAGAAGTTTAAATAATATTTACCGTGTTGCTTTCTTTAGTGCCTCCTTATCATGATCAGCCTTATTTTTAGCCGTTTTGACGAGTTGTGTCAGATGTTCTCCCTCGACTCGACTCTGAGCGAGCTCACTTTCCATACTCTGAAACATACACATACACACATATGACCATTCATTTATTGCTAGTATGGCTGGCTTTACACACACAGAGCAACAGCATCAGCTCCCAGTCAAATTAGTTGTAAAATATTCAACCAAATGTTTATTAAATTGTAAATTTAGCAGACATACAATTCGTACACTAGTGACCGACACGTCGATTTTCATGATAGAGCTCTGCGTCATTATGATACTGATGTCAGCTAACTAGTGACACAACTCATTATGACGTCAGATATTTGAGTGGCAAATCGGATCCCTTCATAGTCAATGGACTTTTCCAGTTTTAGCTATTCCCCGCCCATCTCTAGCCAAGCTCCACCCATACCACACTCGTGTTGGGATCAATCGATCACCGAACTCTGTGACTATTAATTTTCAATAAACTCTACATGTAAGCTGCTGAGTATTTTGAAACTAATCTGACTGGGTGCTGTTGTTGCCTATGACATGCATTCCTTTTATCTGTAACTATCATAGTCACTTTGCAAATAAGAGTATCCTAAAATACTGGAAAATGTTCTTTAGCGCAAAATGCCGAGACACTTTTCATAAGAAACCCATAATTGGCTACAGGAGCAATCCAATCTTCAGAGACAAACGTGTCAGAGCAGAGTTCACATACCCCAACATCAGCAGACAACGGGGAGTGAGGGACACACCATCCCTAACAAAATTGAACTCTGCACAAAATCCAACAGCCCATTCTGTAAAAATCAAGACAAACGTCAGATCTTTACCAGCACACACACGCACGCATGCATACACCTGAAGTACAAATGCAAGATGTGAGGATATTACAACACACGTAATGTTGTATATCTACTTGCCTGCTCAAGATGTAAGAAACAACATGTCGGAGAAACCCTCCGAGAATTTCACATACGCATCAAGGAACATTACAGAAACATCAAAAACAAGAAAGGCACATCAGTCGCAAAACACTGTAATCTCCCAGGACAAAACCACGCATGTGTCCAATACTGCATAATAGATGTTCTTCCGCACGATCCTGAATATAAGGAAAACGCATCCTTCCGCAAAGACAGAGAATCTTATTGCATACATCAGTTACATGTACATACTATGGACCCTATTAGTATCAGCCTCGCCGATTAGTAATCCCTTCTAGCATTTCTGCTAAGCACAGAAATTATTATTATTATCTCACTCACTCTAACTTGTACAGCCATTCTGTTACAGTCCGCTTCTTTTGTACGTAGCTGTTTCTGTAGATGTGCTTTAGTTGATTCTAATGAGCCATGTAAACCAGACAATGCCACATTCTCTTCCTGAGAAACGCAAACATGCAATCAAATATTAGCAATAAATAGTTGCAATAGAAGAATCCATTTCTAGCCATGCCTCGCACTAGTGTTGTTCCAATTAATCGATTTGATCGATGATTGATTGGTTTGCATGTCCAACCAACAGATCGATAATGATTTCATAAATCAGTTTTGACTGCTTATAAATTTACGATATTAAAACTGCAAATGATTTTTTTTTTTTTGGCAATACCATTTTAATTTCATTTTTACATTTATATGACATAGTATTACTCCATACGAGTCCATAGTCTAAGCTATTAACCTTCACAAGACTGACATAGTGTGCTAATGTCAAAACCACCATACCAACAACCTGTTGAATATTTTGAAACTTACTTGACTGGAAGCTGTTGCTGCCTCCAACAGCTTCCAATCAAATTAGTTTCAAAGTGTTCAACAGATTATTTCTTAAATTATTACGGTTAAATAAATATCCATGAACATACAATAATTCTTGCATTCAAAATTTCAGAATGGGTAAAAATGAAAAAATGTTATGATCAATTATTAATTGATCATCGGTTAGTATGTAAAACCAATCATCGATCACAAAAATAGTACCAATTCCCAACACTACCCCACACATTTCTAGCTATGCCCCGCACATTTCTAGCTACGCTCCACCAATTTCTAGCCATGGATCACCCATTTCTAGCTATGCTCCACCAATTTCTAGCCATGGTTCACCCATTTCTAGCTATGCTCCACCCATTTCTAGCTATGCTCCACCAATTTCTAGCTATGCTCCACCCATTTCTAGCTACGCTCCACCCATTTCTAGCTATGCTTCTAGCTAAGATCAATCCATGCTTTGTGAGTGTTGAAATCAATTGATATACTTTGAACGCTGAATTCCCAGAATCCCAATTTTAAACTAACCACAAGCGTTGGTAATTGTTACTATTTTTGCGATCAATGATTGTTTTTATATACTAACCGATGATCAGTTAATGATCGATCATAACATTTTCCCATTTTTACTCATTCTGAAATTTTGAATGCAATAATTATTGCATGTTCATGGATATTTAACCGTAATAATTTAAGAAATAATATGTTGAATATTTTGAAACTAATTTGATTGGAAGCTGTTGCTGCCAGTTAAATAAGTTTCAAAATATTCAACAGGTTATTGATATGGTGGTTTTGACATTAGCACACTATTTCAGTGTTGTGAGGGTTAATGTCTTAGACTATGGACTCGTAGAGAGTAATACTATGTTATATAGTTGAAAAATGAAATTAAAATGCCATTGCCTAAAAAAACTCATAAAAATATCGTAAATTTAAAAACAGTCAAACTCGATTTCTTAAATCATGATCGATCTGTTGGTTGGACATGCAAACCAATCAATCATCGATCAAATCGATTAATTATAACACTACTACTAACCGCACAGCTAAGTTGTTAAATATTTTAAAACTAATTTAACTGGGTACAGCTCCCAGTCAAATTAGTTTCAAAATACTCAACAGAATGCTTATTAAATAGTAAGACATATATTTCATACACCTGACGGACTATTCAATGTTCATGATAGAGCTAGATACACCAGTCATTATATATTATGATTGTGATTGTGACATAATTGATTATGATGTCATACACTGGAGATACATATCAGAGCTGTCCATTAAACATAGCGTTATACTCATCGCTAGGGGTGAACAATGTTGCCAGATTACGGTATATAGCGCATAAAATAATTGAAAATTTACCACTGCAATGATGGCTCAGTTATCGGGCCAGTCATTCCAGTGGCAAATTTTCAAAAGATAGCGTTCTCTTAGTCTGCAGATGGACATTTCTCAAGAGCACTGCAAAAAGCAATTCTGGACAGCTTGTGTACTAAAGGGTTAATTAAAAGTTTAATTAACACTTGTTTGAATCTCACCTGCCAGAATTATCTCATCTACCCAGTTATTGTAACCATTTCAATGTCAGTACCTCACTTTCAGAACAACAACAGCTTCCAGTCAAATTGGTTTTAACATATTCAAACGAATATTCCCTGCATCATAGTGAATTTGTGTAAGCATTAGAATGGTCATTGTCCTATTGCACGATCCTCACCCTTTCACTCCATTCCCGCATTGAGTACCGTGCTTGCGGGCTACGATATCCAAGCTAAGTTATCAAAACCTCCTAAATGAGGTCAGTCAACTTCCGTACAATGAAACTGCCCAGTTGTTATCATTCTACTGACATACTGTCAATCACATAGATTGACATTCGTGTCTTGCGAGCTCACCATCGATATTGGCACGAAGCCACGCCTCTATTTTTTTATTGCTAGTTAGATTGAAGTAGGCAGAAATCTGATTGGTGGCGTGAAAACCGGCACTCAACATCGCGAGATATCAAAGATCTGCAAGCACAGCCTCAAACAGCCTAGATATGTGAGTGGGCGTATGTTAGTACGATGTAAAATGGTAAGCTTTACTAACAACTTAGGTGGTGATCTGGCTTAGTGTAAACTAGAATCCTGACGTCTTCTATGATTTTTGTAGTGAGTCTGAATAGCCAGAATGCTAGAATTCAGCCCTTTATGTGGGAAATTTGAGGGCCGCCGTTCTTGGGTGGGTCAATCAAACTGTTTAATTTTGCATCACTAATGGTTACCTGGATGTTTTTTGATTGGTTATGACGTTATAACAATTGACCCTTTAACACTCAACCCGGCCAATATCAGCTTCAGCAGTGGTCTTTGGAAATGTTCATTCGCAGACAGAGAGAAGACCATTTTTGAAAATTTACAACTGAAATGCCTGGCTCGATAACCGTGGACAGTTTCTAAGGAAATTGAAATTTTATGGAACAAATTTGAGGGTTAATGGGTCAAGGACCATCTGTATGTCCAGCCGTCCTTATTGCACAGGACGGTGCTCTAAGTGAGTACTGTAAAACACAAATTTGTGACTTACCTATTTGGAGATTTGACTATTTCAATAGGATGAGAAGAATGTAACTGATTCAGACTTTTTGGCTGGTTTCGCTTCCCATTAAAAAGGTACATGTAAGCACATATAATCAAGGATAGATCAGAGTTCTCTCCCCTTATGGCATGATGCCCTGGATTGCGTTACAGCCTAAGCGGCTGGACACATTTACTCACCGTTTGTGCCGCCGCTTGAGACTGTAGATCACGAATCATCCTCTCTTTCTCCAGACTCTCAGTCCTCAGTCTCTGTAACATAGCAAACAAAAACTTCAACAAGAAATTCAACAGAGCTAGAAAATAACCCTTTCAACGATGAATTCCCCATATCTCATTTTCAGCGCTACCATACAGGAAAACTGTTGAATATTTTTAAATTAATTTGACTGGAAGCCAAATTAATTTCAAAATATTTATAACAATAAGATTCACATAGTAAAGAATTTACTTTTTCAGGTGATTTATCGGTGCTTTAACTCTCACTATTAAGGACCAGAAACGACAATTTTTTTATGACGAAGACTATTTTGTTGAATAACTAGAAACTAATTTGACTGGTACCAGACAAATTAGTTTCAAAGTATTCAACAGCTTTCTTTTTTTTTAAATTTAGACATTGGCATTATACGGCAAAAAGAATAAAAGTAGTCCATACAGATACATTCATCCGAAATTAACAACACCCTGACATTTTCTATTGAGGCAGGACTGTGCTGCTACTACAAAAGGGAGCAAATGTTTGGAATGTATCATATACTATCATAAGAATAATTAATCTGTTAATGGTCAAATTTGGTGAAGAAAATTACTGTTCTCCTTAATCAATATCCATTTAACAGCCATGAGAAAACTATTTTTGAAAACTTACCACTGGAATGACTGTTCAAAACCAGTGCAGAAGCAACTTTTGGTCGACTCGACCATTAACCCGTTAACTAATCAGGAACAGACCTCGTCATTCGCCAATTCATGAATCCATTCCCTTTAACTAATCAGGACCAGACCTCGTCATTCGGCAATTCATGAATCCATTCCCTTTAACTAATCAGGAACAGACCTCGTCATTCACCAATTCATGAATCCATTCCCTTTAACTAATCAGGAACAGACCTCGTCATTCACCAATTCATGAATCCATTTCCTCACTCAATCACGACGCCATAATTGTAGGCTGACGTCATAATCATGACATCATAAATGACTCGATATAGTCCGTCTTTAATGCTTAATAGTCCGACACATTGTACGAATTGTATGTCTTTACCATTTAATAAACATCTGTTGAATATTTTGAAACTAATCTGACTGGGTGCTGTTGCTGACTTAGGCAGCAACAGCACCTAGTTAAATTAGTTTTAAAATATTCAACATGTTCCCCTGTATAGTTTTCTGGAAATTGATAGTCAAGAAGTTCAGGGATCGATTGATCCCAACACGAGCGAAGTGTAGGCGGAGATTAACTAAGGATGGGTGGGGCATAGCTAAAACTGGAAAGGTCCATTAGTACTTTAGAATAATCCTCATGGTTGACTAATAAAATGACCAAATATGCTAATTCACTGGCTAATGATTTTAGGTGGGTAGGTCAGTCCCTGGTTCCTGCTCATCCATGGCAACCCATCTAATTCTATCCAATATTCTATTTCTTACCTGGCCTGCGGGTAATCTCTAGGTTCTTGGTCATGCTAAGAAAGTCCAGATTTGGTTAATTTGACATTCCAAACTAGTGGGCTAATTCACTGGCTAATGATTTCAAATGGGTAGGTCGGTCCTTGCCTTTAGCCACTGAAATGCTATTGACTCTATTTCAGGATAAATATTCAGGAAAGTTGTTGAATATTTTGAAACTAATTTGATTAGAATCTGTAGCTATGGCAGCTAGGGTTGCAATCGAATTAGTTTAAAGATATTCAAGACTATTTCTTACATCATAAAGAATGTGTCATTTCAGGCCTCTAAGGGCTAACCATTAGCACTCTGATATTAAAATTTTTATTTTTAAAATTAAATTAAAAGATGAACTGGTGTTCATTTTTCAACAAATTTGGTGGATGATGGTGCTGCCATAGACAGCAACATCATCCAGTAAAATTGCTGAAAGATATACACCAATTTCTTTTGACACAGTTAAATATATAGAATATTGACATCAGAGTGGTAAGGCTTAAAAGTTTACAAACAGAACATGTGACAAGCGAGTTCCGGGTACTTACCTCATTTTTACTATCACTCTCAGATAATCGCCGTAAGACAACATCCCTCTGTTCACTCATCCGTATCATGTCAGACTCGTAACGGTGCTGATCGCGTAAAAGTCGTCTCAGTGTCCTATTGGTTGCCTCAAAGTCGGATAGTTTTTCAAGGAGTGCATTTTTCGTACGTGATAGCTTTTGACTCGTGCCCACAGAAATCTGGTTGTCCTGTTAGAAGATGTGAGAGATAGCGGATTATAGAATTATGATAATTATTAGTCTCGACAATGTCACAGGACTATTATATTCAGTGTGTGTGTGCGTGCGTGTGTGCATGTGTGCATGCGTGTACGTGCATGCATGAATGTGCGTGTGTATCTGTCTGTGTGTATATATATATATGTGTGTATGTGTGTGTGTGTGCGTGTTAGTGTGCATGCGTGTGTGTATAGGCAACCATGCGTTCAAGTAGTCTTCCGAGACATAAGACAAAATGATTTAGTAATCTGCAAAGTGAACAATGCTGTCGCCCGTGGAAAAAACCATATGTCTACATATATGTGATTATCTCACTTCTGCTTTACAGATGAAGCAAAAATCATTATCTTTAACCTGTTAATGTTCAAATTTTGTGACGAAAATCTAAACATGTTTTAATTGAATGTCCATTTGCAGGCCAAAAGAGAAGACTATTTTTGAAAATTTACGACTGAAATGACTGGCTCAGTCATCGAGCCAGTGATTCCAGTGTTAAAATTTCAAAAATAGTCTTCTCTTGGCCTTCAAATGGACATTTCTTCTCAAGAACACCGCAGAAGCCGTTTTTGGCTGAAATGAGTGTTAAAGATTTTAATAGAATTGTGAAAAATAAAAAAATCATGCACACTTATTTCACTATACAAGCAGTATCAATGGATCGGCTTACCTCTCGCAGTTTCCTGATTGCGTCTCGCAGCTCTCCCACGTGCTTAGCCGCAGCTTGTCCATCCATCTCTGTCTCAATCAGCTTCTTCATCAACCTCTCACGGTCGTCGTTTATCATGTCACGCTCAGTTCTAAGCAATAAACAACAACATAGCTAGCGCTGCAGGAGAGCGGGGCAATGAACTTGCAGATGACGATAATATTTCACTGCAAGCTAGTCAGTCATTCCAGTGCTAACTTTCCTAAAAGAATCTTCATATATATATATATATATATATATATATATATATATATATATATATATATATATAGCCTGGAACATGGGGAATACAAAGGGAGGTAATTTCAAAATTTGTCAAGAAAATTGAAATTTGTAGTTATTAATCTCCATTTTCAGGCCAAGCAGTCTTAAGAATTTACCACTGGAATTCAAGCCCTTCAGTTAACTCTAAGGGTCAAGACAGCCAAAACTGGCCTTTGCAGTAGTCCTGAGGAATTACATCCGCCGGTAAAGAAACGTATTTTTGAACATTTACCACATTCAATAGCTGGCTCGATAATCGAGCCAGTCATTCCAATGGCAAAATTTCAAAACTACTTTTCTCTTTACCACCAGATGGGCATTTAATAAGGAAAGATTTAGATTTTCTTGACCAAATTTGATCAGCAAACGGGTAAACAAAATAATGTTCAAACTATCCAAGATGAAACTTTACAGGTACGCTAGTTAGTAATATTAACCATAGCACTGTAAAAATTTTAAATTTTCAAATTAGACAACAACATCGTCCTCAAAAATTGTTTAAAAATGTACACCAGTTTCTTTGCTGTTGACACAGTAGAAAATATATTACGTTATTAATATTTAGAGCCGGGCGATATTGGTTTTTAGAAGACGGTAACGATATCTAGGAAAATATCGCGATATATCGTCTAGGTGATTGGGCGTGAGTATTTTATAACGTATAATAATTGCCACGAAAACCCAAACCTCACCGTGGTCACGGTTCATACCACAAATGTCATCTACAACAATACTGATGGGCAGTAGCATGGAATAAATTGATCTCCCGATTCTTGCTAAACTTTGTATTTTATGCCATTCTCGCCATTTGCAAAAGGGAAATCCTAAAGCTTAAATCGGATTGGCTAAAACGGAATTAGGTCTACAGTCACGTTCACCTAGCCAAGTATAGTTACCTATAGATGAGTATTTTACAGTCGAACGCACCATTTTCGGTTGGCAAATAATCAGCGATAGGTATCCATGGTTCGCCACTTGAACACTCCCTAGATCTGCGTTTCCAGTAAATCTTTCTGTCTGATTGGTTAAGATTCACTTTGACAACTATGTACTGCAGGATACGGCCAGTTATGGAACAGGCTAGTAATTGTGTTCATAATTTTCTAGCTTTTACAAGGAATTTACCTTTTATTCCATCCCCACCACCCACGGCCAATTAAAACGTCCATGCTTTGGCATCGGTGTGATCATAGAGGTCTACTGTGAAGGCGTGAATAACATATTGTCACATTTCATCCTAAAAGCTGAATTGTGTAGATACTGTCAAACTAATTTGTCCAATTTAAACTGATTACTTTGAAAGTAATTTGATGGAAAGTTGGTGTCACAGATATTAAAATCTTTCTTAAAACATTATCTTCAAAATAATCAGCTGGTCTTATTTTTGGGGGTTACATTTAACACATTCGGTATAACAGTGCCTGTGGTTGTCGATTCTTGGACGACTAATGCTGCCAAGCACTGTGCATTATAGGGACATACGTGTTGTGATTAGTGTTGAACAGATGTTAAAATTAAAAGGTCACATTTGTGGCCCTCCTAAATTCTGATATGTCTACATTGTAGGCCTATTCATCATGAAAGATTTTTGTCATCAAACCATGAAGCGAGTTTATTATTACTGGTTGTTGTTCACCTTGTAAAATTCTGATATATCTACATTGTAGGCCTATTCATTATGAAAGATTTTTGTCATCAAACCATGAAGCGAGTTTATTATTACTGGTTGTTGTTCACCTTGTAATTACGTCATCATTGGAACGTGAACGGGGTACTCCAAGTTATTTATCTGGGTCTGACGATTTGTTGTTGGAAGGCTAGAAAATTGATAAATTAATGATTTCTAATAAGAATGCACTTCACACAAAAAAAAGCGAAAATATTATTTGATTTAGCCTCATAGGACTGGGGGTGGTTAAAATGTATCTGATATATCTTTTCCTGTGGTAATATTTTATAATTTTGGCCTGTTATGCGTTATAAAATCACAATTTCAAATGAATATTTTGCGCCGTAATATTTTATCTCATCGATTACGAGAGCCTGTTAGTTAGTGCAGTTTTATAATAACCGCACGCCCAAGTAAAGAGGAGCCGATGAAATGAGAAAACTACTCAACCCCTGAGAGCTATAATCAGTTCTTATGGTGGCTGGTTGCTAGATGAAAGAGCTATGGCATGTTCATATTCTCAGTAGAGGGTGGTCTATTTAGTACTGTTATAATGCTGAAGTTGTACCAATGCATAGAGAACTCACAGCTGCTGGTTTAGTAATTACATCATCAGAATGGCATGCTGAAGGGATTTTCCGATTTGAAGAATCTAAAGCCGAAATGGCCGACAATTTATGTTTCACAGAAGTAGAAATAATCTGCGGATATGCCAGCATTTATTACCATAAAACATGGAATAGAAACGTGCAATAATAAAGATAGCATGAAAAATATATGCTTTGATATGGCACACGGCCCATTATAGAGTAAGATTAAGTAAATGATTATAAACTGTTTGAATTGACTCCGATTACCGTAGCGCTGTATTGAAATAAATACGACAGACTAGTCAGATCTGTTTTATATTGATTTTAGTCATAAATACAACTTAGACAACTAACGATATTGCCGATATTCGGAAATCATACGATGACGATAACAATAATATCGCAATATTTTCGATTTTATTAGGAAATTGCCCAAGTCTACTAATATTAAACAATAGCAATCTGATGGCAAAATTTTTAATTTTCAAATTACATCAAAAGGCTAGTAATTGTGTTCATAATTCATGGTGTTCATTTTTCAAAGAAATTTGGTGGGAGATGTTGCCGTCGTAGACAGCAACATCGTCCATCATAATTGTTTCAAAATGTACACCAGTTTCTTTGCTATTGACACAGTAAAATATACCAGTGTGGTACGGGCTAATTATTACCACAGTGCCATTGTTATCACCTGTAACCATTGTGCATGCTTACTTGGTCACATTTGCTTGTTCGGCTAACTTCTCACAGTCTTTGCGGAGTCGGTCATTCCGTCGCTCTGTAGCGCACAGTTCATCCTGGTAATCTACCAGTTCATCCTCCTGCTCCTGGATCAATCGCTGTGAAGTCTCTAACAGGTCATCCTTTCTCTCAATCTCACGCATACTTCTCTGAAGGTCAACCTGACAATAACAAGCACAAGATGGTAAAGACAAGCTCACCACCAGTGTTTCTCAAGACATCTAAACATTGGAGGTCCCAGGGACACCACACCCCGAAATCTATTTAAATTCCAACCTTTTAATTAGGTTTTAATGAGATCGGTTATGAACATTGACATTTTGCTCATTGAATGTATGTCCATTTGAAAGCCAAGACTATTTTTTGAAAATGTATTCTAGTGATACATTTTCAAAAATAGTCTTATTCACGATAGTTTATGCAGTAGAAATTATTCACGATTGTTTGATTATTTAATTTTTAAGCATATAAATTCACGATTTAAATGATAATCGCGATTTTCGATTTAATCACAATCGCGCAAGCCTAATAAAATCTTATCAATTCCAAATCTATCTCAACTTATTTCAAGCTGTGCATGCGCGTGACTGCCATATTCACAGCAAGAACCATAGGCAAACCCGAACATGGATATAATAATTTTCATTTAACCATTTAATGACTAAATTTGGTAACAAAAATCAAAACATTTCCGTATTCAATGTTCATTTGCAGGCCAAGAGAAGACTATTTTTGAAAATTTACCGCTGGAATGACTGGCTCGGTTATCGAGCCAGTCATTCCAGCGATAAATTTTCAAAAATAGTCTTTACTTAGCCTGCAAATGGACATTCTTCAAGACCACTGCAGAGGCCGGTTTTGGTCGGCTTCGTCATGAAAGGGTTAAGGAGATTAAAAACAGATAGGCCATATCATGCTTATAGGCACTATAATTCTATATATAAATTAAAATTAATTTTGCTTACTTCATTCTTCAATGTTCCGACATCTGTCATTAAGCTATCGATCTTCTTCTCGTAGTGTTTCATCTTCCTTGTCACATCCTCCTCATCCTCCGTCGAGATATCTCCGATTCCCAGTGGATCATACGGGTGGATCTCCAGGCGATGATTCGGACCCTAGACAAAGTAAACAGAATAGGAACATGTACTTTCTGGTTATATGTCTGGAAAAAGAAACAGTTTTAGCATATTATTGTTAGTCTTAATAAAGGGTCAAGTTCCACTCCTAACCATAGTTAGCTATAGCTAACTAGAATACCAGTCAAACTTCAAATAGTTAACTGGCTAGTCAACTATAGTCAACCGAGCACCCGACCTCGGTTCAGATGGTTAGTGTGATATTTGCATAAATTTCAAAATGGCGGACACTGATCGCTTGCCACGAATAAATGCATATAAAAGTGCAAATATTTCACTAAATAACTTAGGCTTGGTGAAATTATGCCTTCCCATTGTATGTCAATGTTCCAAAGCCCATATTCCTTCCCATTTTATACCATATGGACGATTTAACGTCTTAGCGGACAAAAATAACCCATTTTCGTAGCTCATCAAAACAGACGACAGAAAGGCTTAATGGAGACTGGTACCCGGCTCCAAATTTTCTGCAATAGTAATTCAATAGGGAACCGGGTACCAACGAACTATAGTCGACTACAATCAAGTTCGACTGGGCATAGCAACTGTGCATGATCAGTAAACCATGAAACTGACAATGGTTAGCGAGTCGAACTTGATCCAGGGTTCATACATTTTTCTATGTTTGAAATTCCATGACTTTTCATGACCAAGATTAACAAATTCTAAGAAGTAATATCTAGTAAATTTGTGTTTATGATGTAAGTATGTATGTATGATTACTGCGGCTGTAGTAGTAGAAACATCCTACAGCTGCAATCAGTCCTTCTTCACTTTTGCCCACTGTGTCTTGTCCTCAGCCGAAATCCTTAGCTTCCTCAGGTCCATTCTTGACTTGAGTGTACCTAATCCTGCTTGCTTGAGGTCACCTCCTAGCACGCTTAGCAGATTTATGCAATGACGTCCTCTCCTGGCTCTGTATTTGCTGGCTCCGAGTAGGGCGAATTCCAAGGCCCTCTGTGCTGGTGTGTCTTCTGGCATCTTTAGCACATGGCCAAACATGAACCATCTTTGCTGGGCAACTTTTACAGACAGTGGTGGCTCCATAAATTACGATCAGAGTTAATCTGCAAATGTCTGAATAGTGCGTCTTGCAACAACCAAGCCAAAACCTTGTTTTGATAACCTGTTGCCATAATTTTTGTTGCATGCATAGAGGTGATGGCGATAATTTATGCCAACATACTTCTTTTACTTAAACATGATTACCATTTTTCATGACGTTTCCATGACCATTGATAAAAAATGCTGATTTTCTATCACTTTCCAGACCTGGAATTTAGATTTTCAAATTCGACAACTTTCCAGCATTTCCATGACCCGTATGAACCTTGCTAACCCTTTCACCAATGAATTCCCCATATCTCATTTTCAAGACGACAATACAGGAAAACTGTTGAATATTTTGAAATTAATTTGACTGGAAGCCGTCTAAGTTTCGCCCACTTTTTTACGTATGTAGGGATCGATTTACATATACTGTGAACACTAAATTACCGGAATCTCACTTTCAAGGTTAGGCCACCAACAACTCCCAGTGAAATTAGTTTCAAAATATTCAACAGAATATTTTAATATTAAATTGTAAATCCCTCAAAGACATACAATTCCTACACTTGACAGCCTTTTCAAATTTCATGACAGTTATATTTAACCCTATAACACTTATATCAGCCAAAAACGCCTTCTACAGTGGTCTTGAGAAATGTCAATTTGCAGACCAAGAGAAGACTATTTTTGAAAATTTACCACTGGCTCGATAACCGAGCCAGTCATTCGAGTGATAAACTTTAAAAAACAGTCTTCTCTTGGTCTGCAAATTGACATTTTCTTTGAAAAAAAATGAAATTTTCTTGAACAAATTCAAGGCTTAAAGGGTTAAATACGTCATGATACTTGAGTGACAGATCAAATCAATAGATGAATCCAGTTTTAGGTATGCTTGGTCCACCTTTAGCTAAACTCCCACACTTCACCCGTGTTGGGATCAATAAATCCCTGAACTCCCTGAATATCAATTTCAAGAAAACTACATGTATACAGGTAAGAAGTTGAATATTTTGAATCAGGGCCCTGTCAAATTAGCTTCAAGATTTTCAACCGCATGTTTATTAAATAGTAAAGACATACAATTTGTACAACACCGCTTAGTCCATCATCACTTAAGCATTCGTAACAAACTTATCTATATCATTCATAATGTCGTTGATTGGTACATCATCCTACACGTCGCGTAGTCGATTATGACATCATATGATTGATGGATAAACTAGAAAGGTCCCTTCATGGGTAACTCTGTCCATGTCTGTTTCTCCTCCCCCTCTCACGACTTACATGGAAGAAAACATGAACTGTCTGACTGTTGCAAGCCATCAGACAATAAGCTCAAAAGCCAATAACTATAGACCTGTTGAATATTTGTAAAACAATTTGACTGAAAGTTGTTGGTGGCTTAGCCGTCAACAACTTTCAGTCAAATTGTTTTCAAAATAACAGGAACGACAATCAGAGATTGTTAAAGTATGTGCAACACAACCCCCACCACCCCACCCCCACTCCGCCAAGCACAAACTCCCACCCAAGATTGGTCACTGTACTGTGACCTTGACTTTTGACTTCAAAAATTGCTAGGGTTCTTCTGACCACCAAGAAAAAAGCTCCCACACCAGATTGGTAACGATCCCTTCAATAGAATTCGAGTTAGCATCCAGAAACGCAATATTACATCATTAATTAGGTCACCGTGACTTTGACCGTTGACCCCAAAATTGATAGGGTTGCTAAAGTATATCCCCCATTCAGCCAACCACAACCTCCCACCCAAGATTGGTCACTGTGACCTTGACCATTGACACCAAAATCGATAGGGTACTTCGAAACATCATTAATTAGATCACAATGACCGTTGACTTCAAAATCGATAGCGTTCTTCTGACCACCAAGGATAAGCTCCCACACCAGATTGGTAACGATCCCTTCAATAGAACTCGCGTTATCATCCAGAAACGCAATATTACATCATTAATTAAGTCACCGTGACCGTTGATTTCAAGATCGATACGGTTCTTCTGACCACCAAGGACAAGCTCCCACACCAGATTGGTAACGATCCCATCTATAGAACTCGAGTTATCATCCGGAAACACAATATTACGCTGGCATAATCAACATATCCAGAGGTAAACATCATGGAAAATGTAGTCTGCAGTAATTCAGCAGCCAGACAGTTACATGTAATATCACATTCAGTAGAGGAAGAAAGCCTACCTGCCATGAAAGCGTTTTGCCCACCGTTCTTGTCGACTTCCCTGGAGGAGGTATCCATGGCTCTCCGCTCGGACTCTTACTCCGAATCGGACTCTTACTCCTCAGTGTAGTGCTTGCACTGCGGATGGGACTCGTACTCATACGCTGTGACGCAGTACTGTTACGAGGCTTTCGAAGATTCTCTATCCTGTTTACCGATGGCCGCAGCTGAAAATGACACAGTGATTAACCGTTTACTGAGCAAATATTACCCAAGAAAATTTCAATTTCAAGACCATGTTTAACCCTTTAATGGTCAAGCCGGCCAAATCTAGCCTCTGAACTTCTCTTAATGAGTGGCCATTTACAGGCCAGGAGATGGCTATTTTTTTTAATTGACCACAGGAATGACTGGCTCAATAACCGAGACAGTCATTCCAGTAGTAAATTTTTAAAAATAGTCTTCTCTTGGCCTGTAAATGGATATTCAGTAAGCAAAAATTCAAATTTCCCCGACGAATCTTGACCACTAGTGTTAAAGAATTTATCACTGGAATCACTGGCTCGGTTATCGACAAACTCATCGTCTCTGTCATTTGCTCCAAAAATGTTTCCCACTTTGTCAAGAAATTTTATCTCCCAGCTTCCCAACATACATGACATACGGGATATGGGTGAACCCCCTTGTGGGTTGGTCTGTTGTTTTATTAACCACTATAAAAACATAATTACCGTTCAATCACTACTTGCTAAATCAATTATCTGCATTTAGCTACCAGAATAAGATTTTTATGCTTGCATACACTCCTCCCCATGCCTATTCCTATAAATATGGTCCCTCAACCAGGCTACTGGTTAGGTCCCTCTCCAGTATATTAACTGATATAGACTGGCACTAGTCTGTACTCACTCCATAGTGACGCCTGTCACTAAGCGCACTTGCGCATGCGCACTGGAGACCAAATAGGAAACAGATTCACTTTTCCGAATTTAAGTGCCAAATATTATAGGCAAATTCTCAAATCAATTCCATGCGGGGTGGCTGAGACCGGGTCATAGTGATTGAACGGTAAGTATGTTTTTATAGTGGTTAATACAACAACAGACCAACCCGCAAGGGGGGTCTGTGGGGGGTTGTTATTACACCACAAAAACATCCATTACCGTTCAATCACTACTTGCTAAACCCATAGATTTGGTCAGTACCCCACTTAAAACATTAGGTGGGAGGCGATTTGAGAATTAACAAACAAGGATAAAAATCAATCCAATCTTATCCAAATGTTAATAACATAACATAATAGTGCATTTAAATCAATCACACCATGATTATCAAATAAGGAAAACTTGAACTTAGAGATAAATAAAAACCAAAATAAACTCTCACCATTTCTTACAGATGCCCAGCCCAGTCTTAACGAAAATGGTGAGATGTGCTTGGTAAATGGTCTTCAGCTTTTTTGGCTAAAATCGTAATATTACGAAAGAAGGAGACTGCTGCACTATGATCTTTCAGATAAAAGGTTGTAAAAGAGGATTCAGATTTTCATCCTGCAACCTGTATGACCGGCAAAAAGTGCAAAAGAGGAAGCCATTCCTCTAAAATCGTGAGCTTTAATATGGGAGAGATTAATTTGTTCCGGAGAAGCAATCTCGTAACAAAGCTTAATCGTCTCCCAAATCCATCAGGATATCGTAAACTTTGAGACCGGCTTAGTTAACTCTTCCGCATAAGAAAACCATAAAAGGGACGGATCAAATCTTTTGAAATCAGTTCGCTGTTTGTACATTCTTAATGTCCTAACAGGACACCAGAGTTTATCGGAAGGCGAAAAAGACGATAATGATTTTTAAATGATCGGACTAGCAGGAAACCGGTTAGACTGAGTTTTAGATAAAAAATCCCTTCTGGGATTAAAATTAAACCGTCTCCTGAAACTATAAATCTCTCCCTTTCAGCAGAAAAAGCATGAATTCTGAACGCCTTCTAGCAGAGGCCGTCAATACTAATAGAGGAGAGGTTCAAAATGAGTTAATACTAATAGAGGAGAGGTTCAAAATGACGGCCTGCCAGCACTTGAAGAACCAAAGCCAAGTTCCATGAAGGTAAAGGCTTAGCTATCGGAGGACGAATATTGCCTAGACCTCTAATAAAAACTAGTAAAGGTCTTAGTGTCCTTGACATCAGCATACAGAAGGCAAGGAAGAGAAGATGCCAGTGAAAATCTATATCCCCTAACCGAAATAGCTGATAAATGTAAGGAATCAGAGACATGTTAAAAAGTCTAATACTTGATGAATAGAAACAGAATCGGGCACGAGACCTTGGTCTGAACACCATTCTCCAAAAATTTTAAGTCGACACTTGTAAACTCTGCGGTTCGACTCTCTTCTGGAAGAATCGATAATTACTGGAGATCTTGAAGAAAATTTATTCTCGTAGACTTTAGTTTTGATATTCTCCAAACACACAGACTGAAGATTTCTGGGTTTGGATGAAGACAAAGACCTCTTACTTGAGACAGAAGATCCTGGGAGAATGGAAAAAGATGAGGGAAGTCCACCAGGAGATCTAGAAGGTCTACAAACCAAATCCTATTTGGCCAAAAGGAGCTATAAAAGAATATCGCAGATTTGTTCTTTGACATTCTTCAACACTAACCAGAGCTCTAGATAAGCTTTTCAATAATTGGATGATTCACTCTTAGAAATTTTGTAAATTGGGTTTCTTTGGAATTTAATTGGGTTATTATACATTATTAGCAAGAGAACTGAAATTAATTGGGTGATTTTCTATTTCAGTACTCATGATGTTAAAAATTAATTGGGTGATTTGCAATATATATTGGGTGAAAACACAAAACCCCTGCTTACCTAGACCTCTGACACTAACGGAATCAAAATTGTTGGAGGGAACGCATAGACGAACATTCCTGTCCAGGACTGAGTCAGGGCATCCACCGCCAGGGCTTGACTGTCCGGAAAAAGAGATGTAAGAGGAAATCTGAGCATTCAGAGATGTTGCAAACAGATCTACCAGAGGACGAGCCATAAGACTGAAAATAGCTTTGACAACTGACCTCTTTAACTGCCACTCCGTGTGGGCGAATTTGTTGGGACGTGACAGTTGGTCTGCAAGAAAATTCAGACAGCCTGGGACATGAGAAGACACTAGACGAATCTGATTCTTGCGACACCATAAGAGAAGGTTCCATACTTCTAGACAAAGGAGGGATGACCGTGTACCCCCCCCCCCCCCCCACCCCCCGCCCCCGCCTGTTGATATGAGAGACCACTGTTGAATTGTCCGACCGAATCGAGACTTTGAGACCTATCACAAGATCTGACCATGAAAGGAGAGCCTTCTTGACAGCACACAATTCCAGAATGTTGATATGAGCTGTCGACTCCTCCACGGACCAAAGACCGGAAACCGTCAGGGAGTCCCAGACCGCTCCCCATCCCTCCTGAGAAGTGTCTGTGAAGATAATTGCCTGAGGGGAGGACTTTACCAGTGGAACACCCATCAGAAGCAGAGAACGGGCGTCCCAAAAATCTAGAAGAGGAATCAAGTGTTCTCTGATGGGAATCTGATGGTAAATAGAGTGAACCGACTGCTTCATACAAAGGGACATTAAATACATTTGGAAGGGTTCTTCTCATCAGCGCCGCCCATGGAATAACATTCTCTACGCTGACCATCAAACCTACCACAATTTTGGGAGGATAGACTTCATAGTAGGCATATCTTAGCGTGAGGAATTCCTTCAATAGTAAGCTGACACAGCGCAAAGCTATAAAAACTTTCTGATAATATTTGTGCAGTTATTCTGCTGGAAGAATAATTGAAAAGTGAATCTGTTTCCTATTTGGGCTCAAGTGCGCATGCGCAAGCGCGCTTAGTGACGGCGTCACTATGGAGTGAGTACAGACTGGTGCCAGTCTATATCAGTTAATATACTGGAGATGGGACCCAACCAGTAGCCTGGTTGAGGGTCCATATTTATAGGAATAGGCATGGGGAGGAGTGTATGCAAACATAAAAATCTTATTCTGGTAGCTAAATGCAGATAATTGATTTAGCAAGTAGTGATTGAACGGTAATGGATGTTTTTGTGGTGTAATAACAACCCGTATGTGCAGACTTATACGGATAGGGATAGTTTCTGGAAAGTTTTCTAATCAAAGACTTTTCTGTGGAAAATCAGGGACAGACCTGGCTTTCACAAATTATTAGCCAATAGATTCGCCAACTACCCTTTTTCTTAGCTAAACTATATTAGCCAATGTTTTCCTATGTCTACGATCAATCACCATTAGGTAACCCTTTTACTGAATGCTAAATACCAGATATAAGACTATGTTGAATATTTTGAAACTAATTTGCAACAGCTTCCAGTCAAATTAGGTTCATAATATTCAACAGCTGAATCTGAGATATTAGGATTTCAAGGTTTATTTGGTAACAATAACAACATACCGTTAAATTCCGTGTATATTGCGCACTTTTTTGCTCAAATTACATGTTATAAAAAGCTCCTGCGCACTATATACAAGGATAAATATTTGTCCCATTTTTTTCCTCAGAATTTTTCGTCAGAATCACAAAATTCAGAGCTGAAAATGTGATTTTATGGATCGGGAATCAGTCGGGAATAACGATCGCATTCTAACATGTCTATAATGGTACTAATAGATCGTTGAAATGCCTTACTACTGTCTAAATACTGTGTTATACCTTTATTAAATATCATAGTGTTGTAAAATGATCAAATAAACCATCATTCAACTTTTTTACAACGCCATTGTTTCCTGTAATTTGTTCTAAGTTATATATAAGGGGAGGTTACTCTTGTCTTCCCAAGTTGAACATAGAGATGTTTAAAATCCATAGATTGCTACACAGATATGGACATAAATGTGTTAAAAAATTAATGATAGGGCCGATGTTTTTCAGGCGATCTAGCATTTACATAGATATAGAAAGGAACCGAGTATTGAAACCACTCATCTACTGCGTCGCCATATGTGATTGATCAAAATCTCATGGGCTTGCCTTTGATATAATTATCAAAATAATTACCGGCACTGTTAGTGAGCCAAAATGGATTTGAGTAGTTTTTTTTTATTAAAATAGATTTTATTCTCTCAAGTATCAGCGCACAACTCATATTTTATGAATTGAAACACAATAAATATGCAATTTTTATGTTCTAACGACCATTTATGTTAATGAGCACTGCTCAAATCAAATTCGGATTCTAACCTGTTCTGATGGAAATTATATTTGTATTTTTATATCGTTTTATATCGTTCAATAAAGTTTAATACAAAATATTTGCTAAAAGTGTATGCAAATGATATTCCCGTGATTAAACAACAGAGTAACGCACGCCACAAATGGGATTTTATAAGGAAAGCGTATTCGACACGCAGTAAGTCATTGATTCTTTTGTTACCAGTTTTCGTTCACATGTCTCTCAATCTTACAGCGCACTATACACGGAAAGAAGGTTTTTTCAGGCCAATTTTGGTCAAATTTAGGGGTGCGCACTATCCACGATAGCGCAATATACACGGAAATTAACGGTAATTAATACATGTAATACGTGTATTTGCATAAATATTTATCTTAGGATGTTCTTCAAAGTTAATTTTACCGATTCTCTAATTAAAAATTATGGAGAATAATATGATTTTAATCATTAGCCAAACTTAAAGCCAATTCTGCTTTCTATTAGTCAGATTTTAGTTTCCCTATCATTTGGCTAATTGGCGAATGGGTAGGTCTGTCCATGGAAAATTTTCTGATCCACACCACTAGCTCGACTGTACACTTATCCAGTGAATTATTACCTCTGTGTACTTGACAGCTGGTTTCTTTGGCTTCTTCAGATGGACGTGTATAGGCGTGTCATCCTCGACGTGTACATGGACTGGTGAAGAAGGGCAGAGCGCTTTCTCCACAGTCATCTCTGATCACACAAAGGATTATAAGTAATCCTCTGGTTATTTGGAACTGTGCTGTATAATCTGGAAAACAAATAAGTCCTGGATTTTAAAGCCAATGCTTAATTTCTAGCTATGACGGGTCTCACATTCATGGCTCATACAAGAATTTGACAGATTCATTTAAACGCTTTTCTATGGCTACATCAGCCTTAGAAATTTGCCACAGCAATCAGCAAAGCTGTGGTAAAAGTCATGGAAAAGTTAATTTGCCACAGCAAATATTTGCTTTGAAGGAAAATTGTATCCCTTTAACCATCGAATCCTAGAAAACGTTAATTTGCCGACCAAGAAGACTATTTTTGAAAATTTACCACTGGAATGACTGGCTCGGTTATCGAGTTAGTCCCTCCAGTCATAAATTTTCAAAAACTAGTCTCCTCTTAGTCTGCAAATAGACAGTCAAGACCACAGTAGAAGTAATTTTTGGCTGATATGAGTGTTAAAGGGTTAAATGTGATTTTATCATATACAAAATATCAATCATGATATCACATTAAAACAAGTTTCTACAATTCACCAAAAGTAGAATACAGATTAAAATTAATGAAATTTTAAAAAATGCTGTCCATAGTAGTGCCGTGATGAACCAGTTCTGCTACAGCATTTTTGTGTCGTGGCAAGATTGTCCGAATTTCAAGGACTCTAAAACTGGATTGTATAAAATTTAGGGTGTGTGACAAATTTTGTAAATTAGATGTTCTGAAGCATCATCTTCTGTAGTGCTGAGTGATAATCAGTAAACGTGTATTGGATGTTACATTTGCCTATATTGGGGGAAAATACAAATTTCAAATTCATACACTGTCAAGGACTGATGTCAAAATTCAAGCACTTTTCAAATTTGTATGAACCCTGCCATATCTAGATAAGCCTTGCCCAGTATTTAACTGCGCTGAAATTATTTTGAAACATTTCAAACCTCAATTCCCAGAAACTAGGATTCAACATAACTAAACAGATAAGCTTAGCAGCTGTTAAAATTTTGAAACTCATTTGACAGGGAGCTGTTTCTGTCTAGGAAAGCAAGAGTACCGAGGCAAATTAGTTTCAACCATACATATATTTTTATTCAACAGACATGAACGAATGTTTATTAACCCTTTAACACTTATATTCAGCCAAAAATGCCTAGTGCAGTGTTCTTGAGAAATGTTGATTTGCAGACCAAGAGAAGACTATTTTTGAAAATTTACCACTGGAATGACTGGCACGATAACCGAGCCAGTCAGTGGTCAAATTTCAAAAATTGTTTTCTCTTGTTCTGTAAATGGATATTTTCTATGAGAAAATTTAAATTTTCTAATTTTCTTGAAATTTGGGTGTTAAGGGGTTAAATTGTAAATTTATCGAAGCTATAACATTTGTACACTAGTGAGTAGTGAGTAGTGAGTAGTGAGTAGTGAGTAGTGAAGCCAGACATCTTGAGTTTTACCACTTTAATGCTCAAACTGGCCAAAAACGCCTTCTACAGTGGTCTTGATAAATGTCCATTTGCAGACCAACAGAATAATATTTTTGAAAATTTATCACTGGAATGACTGGCTCGATAACTGAGCCAGTCATTCTAGTGATAAATTTTCAAAAACATTCTTCTCTTGGTCTGCAACTGGACATATTCTATGAGAAATTTCAAACCTTCTTGAACAAATTTGAGTACTAAAGGGATAAGCGAGAGCTATATGCCATTTTGATTGTGATGTCATCTAACATGTGACGTAATTAATTTCATACCATCAGCTGTAATTTGAGTGGATGTGTATATATTGAATCCTGCCATTAACCCTGTTAACTCAAAGTTAGCCATCCGTAAATAATAGTTTGGTTGTCCGACCCAAATCCTTTTTGTAGTTTCATGTGAAGAATTTTTTTATTTTCTGATGTAAGTTCATCGGGAGATTTAATTGACTCCATTCGACAAAACGGGTGCATATAACCTTTCGAAACTGTTTGCTTTATAGTTTCTGTTTGAAGTTCAAATAAAAACCTTCAAGTTTTGTTCTTTAAATTCAAATTTCCCTACCTACCTACCTACATACCTTACTCCAACTCCACAAGGTTTACAACTGGAGGAGATAAGCTCCACGAATGCTTTGCCGGTGTTGTGATCGATCAATCCGTGAACTGTCCAACCATTAATTTCCAGAAAACTATACAGGTAAGCTGTTGAATATTTTGAAACTAATTTGACTGTGGGCTGTTGCTGCCTATGTTAGTTTCAAAATATTCAAAAGTATGTTTATTAAATTTATAGTAAAGACATCCAATTCATACAATGCTTAGTCCGTCATCAATTAAGCGTTCATGACGAACTTACCTGTATCATTCCTGACGTCATTGTCCTCATTGATTATGACGTCATCCTACATGTCACATAGATTGTAGTTGATTATGATGTCATATGATTAGAAACGTCCATTGTTGCGATGCTGTGCAGTCAAACACTAGTAGCTGCCTGGATCCAGTCAAGATAGCAGCGCTGGCCGATATTGGATTTTAGAAGACGATAACGATATCTAGGAAAATACGCTGATATCACAATAATATATTGGATTATATTGTCTAGGCGATAGGGCTTGAAGGTGTATTTTAAACCGTGTAATAATTACAATGAAAAACCAACCCTCATGAAAATCCTCTAACACCACAAATGGAACATCTACAACTTTACTGATGGCCGCCAGTCGGATGGATTAAATTTCTTCTTTAAGTCCCGCCTAAAATACAAAATAAGCATAAACTTCGTATTTTATGCCGTTCTCTCTGTTCTCACTGTTTTATTCAACCAGTTAATAAATTTCTGTTGTAAAACAGACAATCGCCATTTGTAAAAGGGAAATCCCAAAGCTTAAATCTGATTGCCAATGAGGGAAATGAGTATAAAGACACATTCGACTATCCAAATATAGGTTTAACTATCGACGAGTATTTTACAGTCGAATGCACTATTTTTGGCTGGCAAATAATCAGCTACAGTTATCTATAGTTCACCAGTTGAACACGGCCCAGATCTGCGTTTCCAGAAAATCTCGCTTCAATTCAACACCTACATTGTACCAAGAATATATCATGGTTATGCGTGCTAACAGGACATGATAAATACTAACTTACTGTCGTTAACAAAAATACTGCATGTGCCAGACTTGACTTTTTGAGTGACTGACAGTTTTTAGGATATTTGACCCTTTGACCCCACTCCCATGACATGGCACCAAAGATAGTTGCTGCGTCGCAGAGCACAATCCTGTATGGGTAACCCACATACCAAATTTTGTCGAATTCCACCCAATGGTTTGGAATGAAGGAAATTTCAATTTCCCTTTCCCCGAGATCTAACAATACTCACCACCATTCTATTACTTCTGATACAAGCTATCCTGAATAGCTGGGCCCTAGGACTATAGACGTAGTAAGCTTTACCGGCTCCTGGAACTGGGTACTCGGCTCCCAACTGCCGAGAACCCGTTTGCCATGAAGCTCATATTGTTTGCATAGCCACCAAACAAGAGATACCAATGGCTTGCCTCCGTGGGGCTGGGAGGCTGGGTCCGTAATAGAATGGTGAGTATTGTTAGATCTCGGAGAAAGGGAAATTGAAATTTCCTTCATTCTCCTTCGATCAATACTCACCATTCTATTACTTCTGATATACACCAGATTTAGACAGTAACCTGGTGGGAAGGGGCAAGCCATCAATCGCTACTTTTACCCCTTGGAGAAAGAGTTTAGACTTAAACTTGACAAATGGAGACCTAAAAGGACCATCAAGTTAAAGGGACCGAATCACATTCGCATCACTGCCCCACCGCCTTTTTCTCCTAAGAAAAGGGAGAGAACTCACGAACATGGCTCTCGCCTGAAACACAAATATACCAAGAGGGTTAACTGCTCTTTGCATATATCAGCCTGGGAATGAGCATGAATATATAAGATGAATGAACATGATATATAGACATAACACAAAAAACACTCAATCTTGAATTACCTCATATTTGGATTCCAGACGTGGAGCCTCCAACCATTCACTTGTCCGGCCATCAGTGACACAATCTGGTTGATATCCTCTCGCTTGACCATGTCTGCTTCCTAATTCTTTCTTACAAATGCCTAAAAAGAGAGAAGAGCAGTGTGGTCGTTTAACTATTGTTTCAAAACAGCTAAAGCGAGTGGATTGGCAGAGTCTGACACATCCCTCATATAGTAATCCGTGAAAGAGGACTCACAGTGCCATTGTGCAACAGCCATGATGTCCTCTAACGGAACACCATTGTAAAGGGCGGTCGATGCGGCTATTCCTCTAACATCGTGTGCCCTTGCGCATTGCACCTGGTGGCCAGTCGCAATCTCATGGGTAGTCTGAATGCATTCGACTAACCAACGAGAGATAGAATTCATGGATGCGGCGCCATATGGCTTCATATGGCAGATCCACAGATGTCTATCATTCGACCGTAACGAGTCTGTCCATTTTTTGTACTTACATGTAGTCAAAGCACAGACTGGGCACCAGACACTGGCATCACGATCAAACCTAGTTAATTTCGGTATAATGATCGGTTTGCCAGGATATTTCAAAGATTGATTCTTTGACATAAACTCTGCTCTTGGTAGTAGACGCAGACCCTCTCCGGAGACAATAAATCAGTCCCTCTCTGCTGAAAGTGTATGGATCTCACAGCACCTTCTAGCTGAGGAAGCTGCCAATAGAAAGACCGCCTTTAGAGTCAAATGCTCGAAAACGGTTCGAAAGGGTGCTTGGCCAGTACATTAAGCACAAAAGACAGACTCCAGGCTGGAATGAATACCGGTTGTCTCGGTTGGAGATTGCTCATTCCCTTCACCATCACATTTAACTGGGCCACCTCTGGACTATCCCTGTTGGCTAGACAAGGGATAACTGATGTCAAAGCTGACTTGTATCCAGCAATTGTGACAGGAGCTAGTCCTGAAAAGAAGAGCTCACAGAGAAAGTCTGCTATTTGCTGAATAGTGGATTGAACAGTATCAATACCCTTTCCTTCACACCAGTCTGCAAATCTGTTAACCTTGTTGTTATATGACTTGAAGGTTAAACTCCTTCTCGCAGCTGCGATGAAATTCGCAGCTTGTCGAGAAAAACCTTCCGATGTGGAACGTTGTTTGATAACATCCACGCAGTCAATTTGAACATTTCAGGACGTTCGTGTAGGAAGCGTCCCTTGGCCTGGGAGATTATGTTCAGAATCTCGGGTAACTGCACTGGATTGTCCACCAGCAGATCTAGAAGATCCGTGAACCACGACCCGCTGGGCCAAAATGGCGCTATTAGCAGGACCAGGCACGGTTCCTCCCTGATCTTCACCAATATCTTCGGTAGAAGAATGGTGGGTGGGTACGCGTAAGCGTGCATCCCTCTCCAGCTTAACGCCAGAGCGTCTGTATCGACGGCATTAGGATCTGGAATCGGCGAGACATAAGTCATGATTTGAGCATTTCCTTTGTGGCGAACGAGTCCACATTGGGTTTGCCCCAATGCTCGAAGATCCTGTGAAGTACTGGAGGGTTGAGAGACCATTCTGTTGGCAGAATTCTGTCTCCGAGACAAAGCATTCGCCAGAATGTTCAATCGCCCAGGAATGTGAGCTGCTTTCAAAACAACTGAGTAATTCCTGCACCATTGAATCAAGTGTGGGGTAGGTGCAGCGAAACCCCTACTAGGAGATTCTGACGCTTTTTCCACCTTACAAGATGCGACATTAATGGCTCCAAAACTGGCACCAGCTTTGACAGGGGTTCTGTTCTCTGTTTCCACAGAGACATCAGATACAACTGGATAGGTCTTCGCATCAGAGCAGCGTACAGGATTACCTGCTCCATGGAGACCATCATGCTCAGCATCTGAAGAAACCCCTCACCTGAATGTGGTTTCCCAATCGAAAACTCCTGAGGATGGCTAACAGAGACACCACTCTGGGCTCTGACGGGTAAACCCTGCCCTCCTCGAGATCGAATCGCATCCCTAAATAAACGACCTGTTGAGTGGGTGTCAACTCGGATTTCTCCTTGTTGACTATCGAGCCTAGATCTGAAAGTAACTTCAGAGTCAGAGCAGTATCCACCTCTAACTTGGCTAGCGTGTCTGCCTTGATAAGCCAATCGTCTATGTAGGTGTGAAACGCCACGTTCTCTCTTCTGAGAAACGCTGTCACCGCAAGGACCACTCTGGTGAAAACCCGTGGAGCTGTCGACAGGCCAAATGGGAGGACTACAAACTCCCACACTTGATTCTGAAATGCAAATCTCAGAAACCTGTGACAACTCCTGTTCATTGGAATGTGGAAATATGCATCTTTCAGATCGATCGATACACACCCATTCCCGTCCTCAATCCTGCCATTACCGACCTATGAAACTGAGGCGTATGGATAGACCAATTTAATGGCCTGAGATTGAGTACGGGTCTCCACCCCCTGTGCTCTTGGGGACAAGGAACATGTTTGAATAGAAGCCTGGAGTGTTCTGCTTTGCTAGTTTTATTGCTCCCTTCAGAAGCAAACCTGACACTTCATTTTGTATGGCTTCTAACTTGTCTGGTTCCTTTGGAACAGGTGTCCAGACAGGTGCCAAAGACAGATTTTGAGGTGGAAAATCCCACCACTCCGGCATGTACCCCCTCGCCAAGCCTCAACGAAACGCATGAGCCTTCCTCATACTATAGACGCATTGATGCCTAATGCAGGTGTCTGGCTCGCGATCCGCTCCCCCCCTTGACGAGAGAGTGAGAACCATTTTGGTCTTGGCGTGGCCGGTCTAACTGGCACCGCTGTTCCTGTCGCACAGGTGCGGTCCAGGAAGATACGAAGGGAGCCCTCGTACCATCAGGCATGATCTGCTCCCTTCTTTCCGCCCTTCAAGGACTTACCCTTCCCCTTCCCGGCTCTCGGGTGATCTGTGGCAACATTGGGGTGGGTAGGGGCCTCGACAACCTTCTTGGCCTTCGTCGCCGGCTGAGAAGACCCAGTAGAAACAGAAGCAGCACTAGGCTTGGCTTTTGCCTTACTTTTATGCTTTTTCTGATTCTTAGACGATTGCCTGGTTAGCGGTTTGGCCACAGCCCATAATGCGTGCGCCTATCGCACCAGTTCTAGCTGCAGATTCACCGCTAACCGATTCTGCGCGATGTTGGCAGTGTCTTCTAAGATGGCCCGCGCTTGACCACCAAAGATGCCAGGGCCAGTAAAGGGTGTCCCAAGACGCTCCCTAGCGGCGGTAGCCGGACGCATATGGTCAAGGACCATCTGCCTCCCAGACTTTGTCACTCGCGCCTGCACCCTTGCTAATGCGTCCATAGACAGCACCAGGCCGTCATTGACGCACGATAGCGCCACAGGGTGGCCTGCCTCCGCTTCAGCCCACACGGACTGAGGAAGGCGATAAGAATAATTGACAACACTCATTGTTGCTCTCACCCCCTCATCGCATAGGGACAGGACTTCATCATGGTGCACCTGGGATTTATCCACCAGCACCGGGGCGGGGCCACCCGCTCCCGCACTCTGGATTCCCAGTACCCAGCGATCATCCTCAGTGACCGCTGGAACAACACCATATTTGTGGTATTCACACTGTGAAATACGACACCTCGCCCGCACCTCCCTGGAGGCCACAGGGAGCTGGCCCTTGGTCAGAAGCTGTTTGCTATAAATCGCATCCAACAACTCCATAAACCTTGGGTCCAGTCCAATAGACCGGATCCGGGCTGCGGGCAAGATCCCCATCCTAATTGATGCAACCGATGGACGGGTGCATCCTCTTCGGCCATGGTCGAAACCACAGCCGGGTTAACCCTGACTAGCCAAGCCAGAGCCTCCGACCAGTATGCCCCGAAGAGGACACCCCTGTGAACACGTCACCCGTTGATGTGCACACGGCTTTACCAGCAACGGCCTCCCAGCTACGAGCCATTGCTGATACGCCAGGAACTCTGGTACCGTACGGTTCTGCCGCCACTCGATGGAAAACACCAGTCCATGGAGTAGGGCCACACGGAAAGCCGTGCAGACCCGTAATGGTTGAGGAACCACGGCCATGTACGGGTGCCAACGGCACCCCATGCCTGACCGCCGGACCAGGCGAGATAGGCGAGTACCACGCCTGGCCAGCCACACCCGTCACCGTGTCGGTTGGTGGCAAACCAACCAGCACAACAGGACCGGAGTGGCCTCAACCACGGGCAGAGCCGCTGCCTTGGCATGCGCCAAGCCAGACAGATGGAGGGCGGTTCCATCCAGGACGGAATCGACCTCCATGCTCTCCACCCGCGGCATCACAGGCCGCAGCAAGCTCTCCTCCTCGTCTTCAGACTCCGAAGTCATCACCAGACGAGGAAACACTGGAGCCGTCCTTGCGGACGGCTCCCATGCCTGACGGACCGGCCACTGCTACTGGACCACCCGGAGGTGGCCGCAGAGAGACAGAACCTATCGGGCCGGAGCCCGACGGGACTGCCAGGGAGCCGTACGAGACGGCTCCCTCGGTGGCCAGTCCAGAAAGAACCCTGTCCAAGGACAGGGTCCATACCAAGCACGGGAAGAGACTGCCCTACAACTTTTGGAAGCAGGGACGACACCAGCGTAGGCATGACGCTATGCAAGAAGCCTTGCATAGCAGGTCCAAACCACGCTGGCGGTGCCATTTCCGCAACCTCTGGTTGCAGACGTGGAGCGCCCCCAGGGGCCGAAACGGATGCTCCACGATTTACTTTCAGAACGCTTGACCCCGCATCAGACCCTGCCAAGTCCTTCTAGGCAAGGCACTGTACCATCATATCGGACGACCACACTGCACAAATGTTACACCTATTATCATGATTACAATTTGTACATCTAAAGCAGACATGGTCCTTAAACAGAACCCTCACGAACTTATGGCACTCGTCACATGAAGGCGGGGCTGGCTTGGCCTATAAATAAGCACAAACATACAATAAGCAAGCAGAATGAAACAGGAATGGAAGGCAGACAAATAATTTTCAAATAATTTGATCATAAATTAAATGTTAACCCTCCCGCACTCCACCCCACAACGTTACTGCAAAGATCGCATTGATTATGACGACAAGAATGAAGCGGGCAAGATACACCCATAAACTGATCCTCCAACATGTATAAATGGAACCACGAAACCATATCGCATAGCATTCGGGGTATATTTACTAATCAATATAAATTATACTCCTAACGAAGGCCAAAACGATATGTGAAGAAACAAAAAAATGTAAACAAACTGCTGTAGCACACGGTAAAACCGCAGACCACACATCTAAATCAAGAATTTTGAAACCACCGATCATTGCAAACAGATCGTGATAACATGCAAAACTTGAAAACTTGAAAGTTTTTCTGGTACCAATACAGCATTCAGCACCCAGAATCAGATGCACGAATTAATGAAACATTCTCTTCACATAAAAATCCCAGACAATTCGGGTGTGACGTCACCCACTCGGATCATACGGAGAACGACGTCAGCCAATTTTCGTGTTAAACACCGTATATAGCCAACACCTAATTTCATATCTGCCGATCGCCTGTTGGGGATTTAAAGGAAGGCGATCAATCTGGCATATTTCGTTGTTAACACACGTCCCAGATTCGGGGTTCAGAAATTGGAACATGCGACACAAACAAAATTTTGAAGACCTAAGTCTTTTAACTATGGAATAACATGGAAATATACGACCTGGTTATCATCGGCTCCTTCCATGGTAATCCAAATAATCCTTAGAGAGCGAACACAAAGCTATCACAATCACAGAAAGACTTAGAAAACTTTAAGACTTCCAACTGCAAAAAAGCATGTAGCTCTTGTTGCTATGCAAACAAGAATGAGCTTCATGGAAAACGGGTACTCGGCAGTTGGGAGCCGAGTACCCGGTTCCAGGAGCCGGTAAAGCTTACTAAGTCTATAGTCCTAGGGCCCAGCTATCCAGGATAGCTTGTATCAGAAGTAATAGAATGGTGAGTATTGATCGAAGGAGGAGATAGTGCGGCAGACAGATGGATGGACAGACAGGCAGAGGAGATTACAATATCCATAACATTTTTTTTAAATGTGGAGGTAACAATATTATTTGTTCACATTGCTGTGACTGACACTTAGGCAGCAACAACTTCCAGTCAAATTAGTTTCAAAATATTCAATGAGATGAGCATTACATAATAAAGAATGTGATGCACTGGAGCTTACATTATATCACACACAATAGCTTGAGGAGACAAAATAGTGTCGATCACTGTTCAACATTTACTCGATTTACAAAACAGATAATTGCGATACAGATCAGGGAATGTGACAGGATATATGAATGATATGGAATCTATAAACCATATTCTATCGGTGCAGTACAACATTTGAGACAAGATTAGCATCGCTTTAAGCAACAGCACTGGGGCATAATATACGTGGTTTAGGTTTGGTGCATAGTTGCTGCAAGCGCTGATCACCTTAACCGCCAACATGACAGGGGTGCTAGGTTGTTGACTTCCCATCAGACCAGAGGGATATGGTTTCTGTTTGGAACCTTTTTTGGATGATCTTAATGCTTGTTTGCCAGCATCTTTCTTTACATAGACCACATCGTAGACGCTTGCCAACGCAGTTATCAACACAACCATTGTACTAACATATGCCCACTCATATCGCTCCGCTGTTCGTGGCCGTACTTGCAGATCTTTGATCTCTTGCTATGTGAAGTAACATTACGATAGCGGGCTGGAGGGTAGCCAATAAGGTCATCATTTATTTCTTATCGAGCAATTTCATTGGCTATGCCTGACAGTTCATTTATATTTAGGCCGTTTTGTTAACTTAGCGCAGATACTAGCATTGCCTGCAAGCACAGTACTCGATACGGGAGCACTAAGACGATGTAACACAACAGGTCTGGTTTGCTTGTGTTGCAATCATTGCAACGGTTAGATTTGTCCATGTAGTATGCTGTACTATTTGTTGATTTATTTATTTACTTCTTTTTTTCTTTTTGGCTATATCTGTATTCTAACCCCTCCTATAGGTTTACTATGGGCTATATCTTGATTCTAACCCACCCCATAAGTTTACTATGGGCTTTCGGTTTGCCATGAAATCTGGTTAAAACACTATAAATAAAATTATCTATAATGTTTTCAATGTCTACAACATTTTAAGGGACTACTGCACTTTAAGGGCTGCCATTAATGGTCACCAAAATCTCACAAAGTACCGCAAACAGCGTGATTCCCCGAGATTTCAGTGGTTGCTAGGAATCCCTTTAACTCAGAGCTGATTGGTTAACGTCAATCACGTGTTCTGGGGAACCATAATTATGACGTCAATAGCACTATATGTTTAGAACGTTTTGGAGAGGAGAGTAAGGAGTTTGACTGTGACATCAGTGACTTTCCAAATAGTATTACGTCATTGCATTATTACGTCATAAATAAATTGCTCGCTTGTATCATGTGTTGAAAATCTGGCAAAATTCAATAAATGTATCATTCCAAATATTTAAAGCAGTGTGTATTCATTCCCACGTTATCTGGATCTAATAAAACGCATATATTTCAATGAAAACAAAGCAAACATATCGCTACCAACATCATCTTATCATTTCTATATAAACCCTGTTTGCTTGAATTTTGTACTATAAAATTATTAGGAAATACTGATCCTATTCTTGGAAAATCCTTAACAACCATTAAAATCTCGTGAAATCTCACCACTAACGGTATTTCATGATATTTCAGTGGCCATTATCGGCGGCCCCTAAACTGCAGTCTAGCCCATTTTAATAAGTAAGGCAGTACTTCTGATGCTTTTATCGCCCTACGAAGAAAGCTGTAAAATTAAATAACGGAAATAAACGTGAGTTACCACTTTTCATGATGGGTACGAATAAGTTACATTAACTAGATGTCAGACCGCAGGCTTATATACCTCTATGTTCTGCTCCTGGTTTGTGTCTGATATTTGTAAAATTTATTTTAAATTAATAAAATATCATTCAGTAGTTCAGCTTTCGGAATGTTTTATGTTAGCATTCCTCTAACTGTTACCCTACCTATGGATATAATAAGGATATAGCATTCTTTTTTACTTGTCTTTATTGCTGGTTATATCATAAATAACTGCAAAAATAAATGCCGGTATATATAATATTGTTAACTTGTTTGAGCCTGTAGAATGTCACGGAAATACAAAAAACACCAATTGATTTTAAAATTTTGCATAATGACAGTTAATCAAGCAAATGAATGTGTCAAGACAAAGTGTCCAATTATCATACTTACCAAAGAAAAGTTTATTTTCATCAAAACCCGTGAAAATTTAGAAATTATTTGACAAGCTGATGAGTGGTAAATATTATTTCTGTACCCGCTGCAAAATTCGGAATTTGATTGGTTGCCATGAATGACGTCACAACAACAAGAAAACGACCATTTACTAATACCCGGATAACATATATCGGATCACTGTATCTATTAACAATGTAATTTTCTAATGTAACAAGGGATCTGGATCTTGATTTTTGATTAGTTATGGCGAAACCAGGGGTCACCAACATCAATACCTGCAGCCAAGAGCAAACACAACTGTGTACCATCATAGCTTCCTGTCACGAACAATTACAATGTGGACTAGCCTGCCACAGGAAGTTGCTCTTGCTCCTGACCGTGACACCTTCAAGGCAGGACTAGAAGCCCACCGCCAGTAAATCGGCAGCACGTCACTATATATATGTACATAACCTACAGCCATGATAACAGTACATATGACTCATTTTGGAAAGATCAAGCTTCCTGATCTGCTCATGCCACAACATTTTTTTTCTGTATCCTGAAGAGGGCGTTTTAATTATCCTGTAGAAAGAGCAGAAGAAAGGACATTCTCGCAGCGTATTCGTCAAGTAGCTGGTTTAGACATGTTTTTTGCCTCTGATTAATTCGTTAAATTTATTTGTAGGGTTTGCAGAGTTTTCCGAATGGCTTAGGAGATCCTGTGATAATATGTTCCAATCCCTTATCGTACTGGGAATAAAGCTGAATTTAAAGACGTCAGTTCTTGCGTAAATTTGATTGAAGTGGCTGTTGTGCATGTTTTTGGTTTTCCGAATTGGAGTCTGTAGACTGTCTAATGAGTCTTTGCTTGCTGCTGTAGACATTTGTAGAACAAAATAAGGCGGGTTTCTTTCCTTCTGTCTGACAACGGTGGGAGTTTTAGGGTTTCCATTATATTTGTTATACTGCCTGGTTCGTAGCAATAGTTTGAGGTGATAAATCTAGCAGCACGTTTTTGCACATTTTCTAGTTTGTCCTGAAGAGTTATCTGATAAGGGTTCCAAACTGTACTTGCATATTCCAGAACCGGTCTAATTAGTCCCATGTATGCTTGAAGTCTGATGTCTTGGGAACAGAATGAAGAATTTCTCCGCAATAGTCCTAAGGTTCTGTATGATTTGCTTCAGATCTCAGTGATGTGTTTGTTCCAGCTTAGGTTATTTGTGTTGTTGACGCCCACGTACTTTACTGATGAAACACAACTTAGACTGGTTCCTTTCCCTGGTAACATTCCCATATGGGCCCATAGTGGATCTGGGCATCTGGGATCTGGGAATGCCTGGATGGAGCCCATATGGGTCCCATATAGGCTATTGAAATCTAGATTTAAATTCTGGACTTACCCAGATGTGCCTCATAAATGGAGATGGATATAGAAGCTAAGTAATAGCATGAGTCCATAGTTCAATGCTAAGAAGTCCTATGAAGATAATTAAATCTTCCCCATAAGGCTCCCATATGGACCGTGGGTGCAAAACAGCATGAAATCCATATGGGCCCATATGAGAAACAATATGGGTCCATGTAGGCCCCATATGGGAATGTTATCAGGGTTTAGTGTGTAGTTGAATTTGATGGTTTGTTTTTTCTGGTTAGGATCATCAAGTTGCATTTTACTGTCTTGTTGGAGTGGTTCACAGTCCTTGGGGTCATCAATCTCCCAATAGCATATGCAATCATCAGCGAATAGCCTGATCTCTGAGGAGATGTTCTGGACTATATCATTTAAGTGGACTGAAAACAGTAACAGGCCTAGAACGGTTCCTTGAGGTACTCCAGACACAACATCAGCAACGTTTGATTTGGCACCATTGACTACTATGCACTGTTTGCAACCTGTTAAGAAAGAGTCAATCCAACATAGTATGTTTTCTGAAACACGATATTTGTGCAATTTAGATTTCAAAAGTTCATGTGGAACAGTATCAAACGCCTGTTCAAAGTCAAGAATAAAAATGTCCGCTTGTTTCCGTTTATCAATGGATGAAGCCCAATCATTGATAACATTAATTAGTTGAGTTTCACAACTGTAAAATTTTCGGAAGGCGTATTGTCTGTGAGTTAAAGGATGTTATTTTGTTCGAAATGGCTCATTAAATTAGAACAGATGATGTGTTCCAGCATCTTACAGCAAATGCATGTGAGAGAAACCGGTTTATAGTTACTTGGTAAGGATTGGTCGCTTTTTTAATATAAAGGACAAATGTTTGCCGATTTCCATTCAGTTGGGATAACTCCTTTGTCTAAGGACTGTTGGAAAAAATGTGATAGTATGTCTGACAGTTCTGTTGACAGTTCTTTGAGTATCTGCGAATGTATTTGGTCTGACCCCATGCCTTTGATGTTTTCAAACCATTAAATAATTTCTTAATTCCATTTGGGCATATGGTGATGTTTTCCATCACAGTAACACCAGTAATAACCAAACTCCTAGAAAAAATACTCAGAAATCGTATTCACACAACAATTACTCAAATGCAGCTTGACAGTTCGGCTTCACTGAGAAGATATCTCCAGTATACAGTGCCATCGTCTTGCAGGAGACTGCAGTAGAATCTAAAACCCAACGACAACACACATATGTTACTCTGTTTGACGCAAAAGCCACAGTTGACACCATAAATCATGAAATCCTATCCTATACTTTTATCCCAGGGTGACATAGATGAGGTTGAAGGCGTCTACAGGAAAGGTCTAAAACAAATTGTGTCACTTCCAAAGACAGTTGCGAAACCAACACCATACATACTACTAGGCATGCTGCCTGTTGAGGCGAAGATCCACCTTCAAATGTTAATCCTCCTAAGAAGCATATGTGCAAATGAGAACAGTATCCTACACAACATCTGTATCCGACAAATTCTGATCAAAGGCATTAAAAAGAGGAGTTGGTTCTGCGATGCCAGGAAAGTTCTTGCTCCGTATGAGCTAGCATCCATCCATGATCTACTTAACAAACTTTCTAGTAAACACATCTGGAAGTGGAAAATAAAGCATGCTGTAACCCTTTACTGGAGCGACAGACTATTAAAGAATGCCAGGCTCTATCCATCTCTACGCCATATGGTTTTGGACAACTTCAAAATTGGATCACTTCACCCAGCAGTAGCAACCCTGTCCACTCACACCGACATACGAGCTTCACCAGTGCAACTGCGACTACTCACCAGAACATACATACTACAAGCAAACAGAGCTGCCCACAACCAAAACACGGTGAACTCAGAATGTGTTATGTGCAAAGTAGAAACTGAGACATATCATCACTTTCTCTCAATTTCATCTTGAGAACGGCTCTCCAAGTGTGATACCAGCGATCGAAAAGAAGCAGAAGAAGAAGAAGAAGAAGATCACTTTCTCTAATCATGCAGCGCCCTACATGACGTCCACAAGAAATATCTATCACTGTTTGTAGAAGAACTGTGCACGACATGTCAACAAGAAGTCATACCCATCACTAACAATCGCACCATGCTCGCAGACTTCATTATAGATCCATCCAAAATACATGTTGCCAATCTAATGCAGAGTGAATTCTTCGTCGATATATGTATACACTGCACCACCGGCGGAGAGTACTTCTGAGTGAGCTTCAACAATAATAAAGTAGAACCATAAAATCTTAACAAATATCAGAACATTGCTAAAGTATTAACCTGCCTCACGCACAATATTGACATTTACAATTATATGCAGACTATAATAGTTATACGAACTCTAACAATGAACATTTATGCTTCATCGGTCTAGTGTCAAACAATTACTCCAATTGGAGGTGCTTCTTTATAAAGGAGGAATTTATGACAATTGAATTGAATTGAATGTGGAGTACCTGAAACCGCCGATTTTTTTTTCTTCTCTGAAATGTCAAGAGAAAGGGAAATTATGATTCAATCTCTCCCAACCCGACCCCAGCCCTGGCCCCGGTTCAATCTCCCTCCCTCCGTTTTATCCTCGAAATTACGTTACGTCCCCGCAATGCAGGCTGAGGCTGGAAAATGTTCTTGGATTATGGTAAAGCAATTCTCTCTCTCTCTCCCTTCCCCCCCCCCACCTCTCTCGGACGTGTGCGTGCATGTGTGCATGCATATGTGCGTCCATGCGTGCGTGCGTGTGTGTGTGTGTTGACCAATTGGGGGGAGGGGGTGTCAAACACAGCTGCCTAGTACAGAGATGTATCAGGAGTTGGTGGGTATGCAATGCTATCTATATCGCTGTGGGAATGCCTGTCTTTGCGTGGACTGTATGGGAGAGCATAGTCAAATTCAAAGTGACTGGTGAGGCACAGGCGCGGGGAGGCAGCTGGGAGAAATAGTTACTACAAGAGGCTTAATCTCCGTACATCTATGTAATCTCTAAGGTGGTTGGTGAGACTAGTCACTACTTGCGCCCTACTGTTTCTTATGGTTGGAATTGATGGAAATACAGCTTTCATGAGCACATGCTTCCAACTTAATAGGAGGAGGACCTGGACATGTTAACCCATGACCCTCGTCTCCATTGTTATTGTTCTCCTCATTTGCATCTCTTAGTCCCAAAGACAGTGCATGCGTGGCCATGCGCTGGGCTGGACGATGGGCAGCAGTTGGTCGAGTTGGTGACTTATGGTCAGCATTTATGTCATGGTGAACATGTGCCTCTCGTTCATCACATTCCTGCACAAATACGTTTGAACTGGGCCCCACTTATGACTTTAACTGGTCACATGTACTACACTAGTAACACCATCTTCATTCCGAATCTGGGACATGGCATCGGAGGGTCGATCATTCTACGATAGTGTATGAGCCTTTCCATTTAAAACTACATTTCGCCAAAGCATCCTTGAGCGGAGTGAAATCACTTATCCATACTGAGGAGAAATGTGTCTCCATATACCCCCCTCCCCCCTGTGATAACAGCTGTTTTATTACTTGTTAACAACAGAAAAGTGCTCAAATACACAATACATGGACTTCCGCTATGCATTGGTGGAGAGCCACAAGCATCGAGATGGGCCGTTAAGTTTGCCTTCAATCCTAGTTTCTCATAGGGCAGGAGATGGCCACGTACGTGTGAATGCCATTGGCTGGGTAGACAGTTTTTATATTGCACATATTATCTTTGCACGACCTCTTCCTCAGAAATATGGCCTATGATCACAATGTCCCTTGGAGTGTTCGGTACCGCTAAGAAGTTTGAGAATCCCGGTTTCTGGAAACAACTAACTCAAGGTTATTCAAGAAGAAAGCATCCACAAGCTCGGCGTTTAACATCGATTACCATGAATAAAAGAACCAGCAGTTTGGCCACACCATTGATCGCCTGCCTGCTGCTCGGATGCTGCTAAGATCTCCTCGCCCACATAGATGACACCTCATTGACAAGAACAAACCAAGGGCAATATCAATTCGCCAAAAGACAGATACAGAGCTGGCCAGCATAAAAGCAGCTCACGCTGCGTCGATACAGCTTGATAAAGGTCTGAGTGCAGAGAGGTTCCATAATAACCGCAGTCGATTGTCCTGTCTCACTGTTCCCGCTTCGCCTGCATTGCTTGTGAAATTCATCGCAGAACTTCCCAACGCTTTGACCGCTCAGAGTGGCCGACATTTACATAACCTCCACTCGGGACAATTTTTGGATGGTCGCTAGGAAAAGTGGCCAAACTAGCAGATTAAAAAGATGAATAGTCCCACCCAGTGAAGTCGTTCTGCTGCCTCCTTGTGTTTCTCAGAGACTTGTGTATGGAAGCACTGCGCCTCTCCCCCTGATGCAGAAGAGACACTGAACCTGCCACGACCACGGCCCAACCCATTCGGAACTGCCCCACTTCCATCCGCAACTGCCGAACAGGAAAACCCCATCTCCCGCAGAAGAGTTGTGAGAGTCGACTTTCAGTACCCGCCGCCCACAGAGTCCCACTTTGTGCCTCTGAATTCCCGCTGTCTGAAGAAGGCTTCGTGATAGAACAACCAACCGATGCGAACTTTCAACATCATCGCTTCTGTGTTCGCTTTCTCGAGAGGATCCTCCTAGACTCTCTACTTTCCTAGAAGTGCAACCCCTCCAGCTTTCGGATAGCTGGCCGACAAGGCCTAAGTCACTGTTGGGAATATATCTACAAAGACTGGTTCGAAGCCAGCAACATTTTGCCACTCTACCAAGACTTGCAATTGTGCACTAAATCTTAAATGCATTCACTATGTTTTCTATTTCCTACAGATTCTTAGATATACCACCATAAAGCACAAGTTTCTTTTTCTTCCACTCTTCTAGTGGCTGTTTCTTTTTCGCTCAAGAAACTATCGAAAACAGATTGATCGTCTTAGCCATCACATGCAGATGACAATCTCGCACTCCACTCGACGTGAAGAAATAAACTATCATCGTTAGCAGTGTTGCTCTATTGATATCTTAAAAACACACTTAAGGATGTCCGATTAGCCCGGTAAATTTTACCACATTTTGACTGTTTGAAATCATGTGTCACGGATGACACTGAAACAGCGAAGGACAAACCAGCGACACCTGTGATGATACCGTCCATCCATGCATTGACTTATGGGCAAGCTCAGCAGATCATAACCACCGCAAATTCACATGTCTCCCCGCCTGCTTCCCCGTCAATACCCGAAAAATTAGCTAATGATGCCCTGTTGGCCGGTAAAACTTGGTCTTGATTGCATTAGTTACGTGAAGCAAGTCAACTCCTTGAGCCATGGTTTGTTCCATTGAAGAAAGATAGCAAAGGGATGAAAGACTCATTCATCCCGCGACAACATGTCATGGTGCCTTCCATTCTGACGGCAATAGTCCTGCCACTGTGCTGACCAAGCCCATACAAACCGAGTCAGTCGTTGAGCACATAATCCAAATTGTTGACAGCTACCATCAATTCCTTGTTTTGTCAATGCCTGGCTGCAATGCAACACCTCCAAAACCACATGAAAAGGTAGTCTGCAGAAATTCAACAGGCAGACAGTTAATGGGCTAAATTATCTTTTCAGATAAAATTTCATCACTGTGAGTAATTTCAAAATGTGATATTCCTTTCATTTACTATATGCTATATTCACAATGACTGACAATGTTGACTAACCGTTACATTTTCCTAACAGTAGCTTGGAAAAATGTAGACGCTTTAAGAGTACCAACAGAGGTGTCACATCCACAGTGGATATGATTGGAAATTGCCAAATGCAGCGCATACAGTCTATGTCTTGAACGGCTAACTTTGTGGACAACAATACATAGATATTTTAGGCCCTCCACAACTTGAATATAACAGCACCATCACTCCACTACACCGTGAGAGATCCAGTCCAATATGTATGTTATGTAAGGAGGACGTAGTAAACACTTCACACTTCATCATTTCACTGTCTAGCCTTAAAACATATCAGAGATCCAGTTTTGGAGTCAATAGACAAGATCCACCAAGAACATTGCGAGTTCAGAATCATGTCGCATTCATCGGAGGAATTATTCCAACTGGTGCTAGACTGTACGAAAGTAATTGAATGCACCCCCTCCAAAAGGCATGCCCTACTGGATGCCATTGAATTTCACAGAAGATTGCTGTAGCTCTTGCATACACAAAAGATTTCAGTTACTTGCCAATTTGAACTTAAATACTATATCTCCTAATTAATAATATTAATCTAAGATACCATAGATAGCTTAAGATATCATCTGCAGGACAATTCCCATAGTCCTAGCTATGCCTTAATCTGTGCTCTGTCTGCTGGTAGGCAGCATCCAATTTTAGTTATTTAATCTGGTGGTATGTGTGAGCTCTGTATTTTTGTTCTTAGCAATGAGGGGCTGATCAGTCATCTACTAATTATTATCACATTTGCGGTTATCAAATTGTGTCACTGGTTTTCGAACAGTCATGCTTACAAAACTGGTGACGGTTCCAGTATCGATATACCACACAGTCCTAGTATGAACGATGCAACTTATTAGTATCATGTCATCTCAATCAAGCATGCCCTGTAGGTGGGGCTTAGAATACACCTTCCGTATCCCCTGCGTGTCGTAAGAGGCACCTAAAGGAGGTAAGGGTGAGGTAACCCTGACAGAAACCTCGAGTGCTGAAGACGGAGGTTCCAGGCCGCACGGCCCACTCTAATAAACCATGGATCATGTCGATAGTCACTTACAGGACTGGCTGTATGATCAGTGAACGACAAGAAGAAGATCTCAATCAAGCTAGGCACAACAAAAATGGCATACACTATAGGAACATACAAGTCCTATCTCCAGATCTATCATCTCCGGACTCAAGCATGTGGAGAAAGCAACAAAATGTCACACATGGTGGAAACAGATAGGAATCTTCCTAGAGGTGTAGGAGACTTCCATTTGTGTATCCCAACTGCCTATTTGGACTCTCTATGTCAGTAGTCCCGCCACTGTAGCATACCATTTTGAAGGAGATTGATCAAGCTTAACTTTATAAATTTAAAATTAATTTCAGATGCATTGTACATGTAGCCAGTAATTTATAATGCTTTAAATGTTTAAAAAATGTATTTGCGAGGTTCCCAAAACAATGGAAAAATCTGCTTTTTGGACCACATATATACGGTACAGCAACAAAGGTTGCATAACAAAATAATGGCTATCACTTGGGATTTCTGAAATATAGTTTGTGTTTTAAATACTAGTTTAATATTTGAATGATAGCAGAAAATGTAAACTTTTTTCCCTATATCACAAAATGTTTCCGATTGATGTCACCACGTTTGCTAAAAACAATTCTGGAAACTAAGTTAGTTTGAAATGCACATATGTTATTGATGCAATTCAACACATATACACCTGTGCAAAAGTTAAGCACCACCCTATTTTTACGCACATGCGAGGGTATATTCATGTGCTATGAAGAAAGCAATAGCATAAACATTTATGTACCCATCCATCTTAGTGCAAGAGGTAATAATGCAACTAGAGGAATGCTGATTATGATGGTGGGGAAACACTGTATGTTTTTGTTTGAACTTGAAAACGAGGCCTGAATATGGTTACGTTGACACAACTGACAACTATTGCCCTACAGTTGACACACGTGGCTAGATTGTCATTAATGGTGTCTGAAAACGAAGTTTAACATCTGTGCACGAGTTTGAGACTGTCATTATTAATACCGGGTATATCCACCTTGTGCCTGGATGACGGCCTGGACACGACGTCTCATGCTGGTCACCAACCGACTGATACGCCATTGTGGTATTCGTTGCCATTCAAGATGGAGTGCGTCTGTTAATTCCTGTAGGTTCTGCACAGGAGGATCCCTCCTTCTCACCATGTTTCCCAGAATGTCACAGATATGCTCAATAGGGTTCATGTCAGGGCTCCTTGCTGGCCATGGTAGGGTTTCGATGGCATTCTGGCGGAGGTATTCATGCACAGCTCTAGCACGATGTGGTCGGGCGTTGTCATCCATGAATATAGGGTGGGTTCCAGGTGCATGATTTACAAAATGAGGGACCACAACTCTATCCAGTATGGAATCTTGATATCTTTGTTCATTTAGTGTTCCAGGTACAGTCAACAGATCCAGCTTACAATCAAATGAGATGCACCCCCATATCATAACGGAACCTCCACCAAATGGAACTTCTTCCATGATGTTACGTTGGTCGTACGCCGTGCGTCTGGACCTCCATACACGAGTTCGACCATCTGTGGCATGAAGCAGGAACCGACTTTCATCGGACCAGTGTACCCGTCTCCAGGATCTCATGTTCCAGTGTTTTCTTTCGTTGCACCACCTCAGACGCTCCTCTTTGTGGTGTGCAGTGAGGAGAGGATGTCTGACAGGTCTCCTAGCTTTCATGCCAGCAGCATACAGTCTCCTTTTGACGGTAGACATTGACACTCTATTGCACGTTTCCCATTGCTGGCTGAGCACTCTGCTGTTGGTGAATGGAGATCTCCTAACAAGGCGTACTAGGGCTCGATCATCACGGGCAGTAGTCTCCTTCGGTCTTCCAGATCTAGGCCTGTCCTTCACCTCGTTAGTTTGCCCATGTTTTGCAATCAAACGACTGATTACAGTATGGTTAATGTTGAGCTGTCTGCCAATCTCTCTGCATGACATACCAGTGGTATGCATGCCTATGATTTGCCATTTCACACGATCACTTAACCTTCGTCTTGCCATAGCGGTTCACAATCAAGAGCTAATTCTCTCTGTACAAATAAACCACGGTCATGAACACAAAATTCCTAATCTTGTCGCCTAAATCTGTATGTAATGTTCTACACCTCAAACTGGACTTTTACATAACTGAACACGTGTGCTGTTTCCCGCCACGCACGGACATCAAGCGGCGTGAAGTCATGCATGCATGTGCATTTCGTACTTGGAATTATGTCAGCTAACGCGGGGACAAAAAGTATGGCAGCCTAGTTGTACCATCATGTTTCTACGTTCTATTGTTTTTGATGGTGCTTAACTTTTGCACAGGTGTATATATAATCTGAAAGATGTACACTAGTGCTTGTTGCAACTGTTATCATAGGAGTTGTAAAGAAATGTCATACACCCTTTCTAAACAAAATTTTAATGCAGTCTTTCACAAATGGTATTCTGGTATTTGAATACAGTTGTTTCCCCTGCTACAAGTGCTAATCCTCAAAGTGGATGTGAGATCTCTGATCTTGGTTCGGGAATGGGGGTGTAACACTCTGGATACCAAGCCAGGTATTTGAAGCGAGTGGCCAACCATGGCACTAAATAACTGATCTTTCATGATAGTTAATATTATTAATATCCATCATGGTGCCTGCCATGTGAGTTCCCATCAGGCATGTGCAGTACCGGGGCACACAGCCTCGAAGTGGTTCGCCCAAGCTACTGGTGGTAAAGTTTGTAAACTTTGGGAAATAAGGAAGAAGGTTGTCCAACCTAAAACACAAGTAGGCAAACCGCTGACTATCATGCAATGGAGTGCGGAAGGAGTGGCTAACAAGAAAACAGAGCGTAGCCAAGTTCTCAAGAAGGGCATAGACATGGTGTGTATCCAGGAAACGCATCTAAATGTCAAGATTCTGTATAAGAGGGTTTCAGTGCTCTAGATGCGAAATGGATGGAAGACAAAGGATGAGTTATAATCCTGGTCCTTAACAGCCTAAATGCCATTAAAGTACAGAGACACGGAAGGACCCAAAATTCTCACATCATGATAATTCCAGAGAAACGTCCTATCACTGTTGTCAACTATTACTGCCCTAATAATCAACCTTTGGGGCTCGGAAAAATCCCAGATTCAACTATCATTGCAGGTGACCTCATCAGTCATTCTCAGTTATGGGGCTATCATTCTACTGATAGGGGGGGGGGGGGTCGAGGACGTTGAAACCTCGATGAATGAGCAAAAGCTGATTCTCGTGGAACAAGGCAGATGATCCCCCTTATCTTCTACTCAAGATGATGTCATACCTCAGGTTCTCCTGGTCTAGCTTTTTAGAAAATCTACATAAAGAATTTATTCGTATTTTTGGGGAACAACTTGGGAGACAGTGATCACCACCCTGTTTTCATTACCAGTAACATGCATGTTGCAATTGACTGAAATCAGACCCCACGATGGAGTTTTAAAAAAGCAGATATCAGAAAGAGAGTGACAGATTGGTAAAAGACATTGATGTCAAAAAACAAAACACCAATAAAGTTGTTACAGAACATCTCTTTACTTTACTTTCTGCTGCTGGCAAATGCATTCCTAGGGGATCCAGGAAAACTTGCTGGAGTCAGTCTCTGCAAAAGGTCCACGGAGAAATGTCCAATGCAAGGGAATTGCAGAGAATGCCCCAACATAATTCAACCATGTGAGACAATCCAAGGCAATTAAAGTATCTGAAAGCCAAAATTAGAGACACTAGAGAATCATGGGAGAAAAATCTTTAAACTTAAATGTTGAGACGGATATGAATAAACTCTGGAGACAATGAAAACACCAGAGTATCGAACATAACTCTTGAAGAGGATTATGAAATTAACAGGAAATATTGCTGCTGAACATGTTGCTTGTATGCTTCAGAATATATTTGGCCACTATCAGAAAGCACAAAATTTTGGAAATTTTCAACCACAGTTGGTACACAGAGGTTCCCCAATTTTGGAGAGGCCAACATGATGGCATTGAAAGGCAAGATTAAATCCAAAGCTGCAAGTTACAGACCTATCCGTCCAACCAGTTGCACTGTTAAAACCATGAAGAGAATCCTCAACCAAAGGTTGCTTCGACATCTTGAAAGCAACAATCTCTTAGCAGATGAACGAAATGCCTTCAGAAAGTGTGGATCTATTGAGGATCAAACAACTTACCTGACACAGTTTATTGAGGAGGCATTCCAACAGAAGAAGCATACTATCACTGTGTGGGTGACCACGTTACCAATGCAGAAGGCTCATGAACAGCTATATAAGACTGTAATATGTACAGCTGGATATGCTAGTTTCTCCAGAACAGAAAGGCATCAGTAAAGCTGAATGGGCCGAGAAGCAAGAAGGTCCTGCTATGGCACGGTGTACTTCATGCTGGTGTAGTCTCTCCCACCGGCTTCACAATATTCACCAATGACCTGGTGAAGAACCCGTCCGATGGGTGGAGGGAGGGGGGTGGGGGTGGGGGGAGGCAGAGCGGTACTGTATGCTGACAATTTTGTGATGTGAAGAGGTGAGGAGTATATGTCAACCACTGCATGAAACTTGCAGTTGATCACATCAATTCTTGGGTTTTGTCCAGATCAACAACGAGAAGACAGTTGCAACCCTCTTCACACCATCCACCAAGAAGGAACACAAGACAAGTCGGAAATTGGTGATTCAGTTCTTCAATTTGAGGATGCAGCAACTTACCTTGGTCTGACATTTGACAAAAGACTAACCTGGAAGGCGCAAATCATAAAAGCTGAAATATAGTCAAGCGAAGACGAGTGACAGTAATGTGGAAATTCACTGGAACAAAATGGGGAGCTAACATGAAAATTCTGCCAGGTTTACTCTTGATCAGTTAGGCCCATCATTGAATATGGCTCATCATCATAGATGAGAGCTGATAGCACTCATCAGACATTGGATAAGGTACAAAATCAGTCTCATCAGATCATAACAGGGTCTATAAAGACCACTTTAATAACAGCGATGGAAGAGCTTACCAATATCCAGCCACTCCACAAGAGATGAGAAATCAAGGCCGAGATTCAATACGAGAAATTCAAATTGATGCCTCACCATCCCATGCATATGATGACTCAACAAATGTCTAGAGGAAGGCTCAAGAGCAAAAACCTCTTATTAACCTCGAAGAAAATTGAAAGAAACAGAGAGCCAGACATATGAACCAGATGTAGAAATATAACTGCTATCTCTGAGAGGAAACCAATGATTACGACGTCAACCTAGACGCCGCTTAGCTGATTATGACGTCATATGATGTCATTACTCTGGAAAGGTCAATTACACTGCAGAAATCCAGGCACTGATCTATTCAGCCAAAAGCTGATACAATGTAAAACCAGTAATGAAATATTGTCTTCCTGACAGACTCCCTCTGAATGACAAAGCTGACCAACTGGCTAAAGAAGTGTCAAACAAGGAACAATTCAACTGTGAAGTTGACTTTGAAGAACTGAAGCATAACATTAATGCCACAAGAACTACCAGCAGGTAGCATAATGATGCAATACACAGCCTTAGTAGGGCGGATCAGACATGTATCTTCAGATTGAGGACTGGTCACAATCATTTCAGTGCACATCTTCACCGCCTCTAGATTAGAGATTGTGCAGATCTGTCAGTGGTATGAACATGCTGGGAGAAGCTTCTGACCTATTGAAGTATCTTTTGAAGAGATCAGCAGAGACACAGACAATATGATGACCACTAGCTTTCATGCACCAAATACGGAAAACAGTCTAAGATTACTGTCATGAGAAAGATGAATGGAAGAAGAATAATACTACAGTTGTGAGAAACACAATCTATTTATTTGTTTCATAATGGACACTGTTTATAGTTTCCAAAAATGTGTAACATTAATTATTATCTGTTTTTTCTTTCAAACAGGGGTGAAGATCAGTTAGGAGAAAATGTCATACTTTTAAAAATGTAGTTCTAGTATCACATGTATAATACTAGGTTATTTTCGAAAATGTGACATTTTCTTCTAATTTAACTGTAACAAGAGATTCCCATAAGGGTCCATTTTAAGGCATATACCACAAATTGCAACTTGGTGACCCCAAAAGTTGTGGCAGTGTGTCCCATGGGACCCCTGAATATTAATTAGTTTTATAGGTTTTTGCACAAAAAATACCCACAAAATCCAGCAAGATACCCATATAGCTGTGATCCCATGGTAGTATGATGGCACCTAATTTTATCATGGATGAGAAAAACTGCATTGGAACCCCAGACTCAGTTTGGGACCCAAGATTTCAGGGTGTCTGTGGGGGTTCCTGCAACCTCCAAAATTTTGGATGCTATAGGAAACACTGAAGGTAACTATGATCTTCACTTCCTTGTGAACATTTTAAAACGAATTTGACTTAAAGGTGCATATTCACACCTAAATGCTTGAAAATTAAGTTTTTAAAATTGCATACTTTTATAGACTTAGATTGTGTACCTAGAGATGTAAAGAAACATAATAAATCTTAATATCTGAAGATTTCATTACGCACAAATTAATTTAAAAAATTTTAATAGTGAAATTGAATTAGAGTCACGAATGAGTCCCTAATCCAACTTCACGAATAAAAAAATTATATAATTCATGCGTAATGAAATCATCATATGTCAAGATTTATTTCCTTTCTTTACATCCAGGCCCTCAATTTAAGCCTATAAAATGAAAAAATTTTAACACTAATTTTGGAGGAATTTGGTGTGAATATGCACCTTTAAATCAGTTCACTGCTGCCGAAAGCATTATTATAGATAGGCAGGAGCATTTCCAAGTCAGTGTTAAATTTAATTTTTGAAAATATTTAACAAGAGAATTTGAAACAGGATTTTAGGGTTTCAAACATTAAAACTATTAACCCTTTGACCCTCGAACATGTTCAAAGAAAATTTTAATTTCCTCCTAGAAAATGTCCATTTTCAGACCAAGAGAAGACAATTTTTGAAAGTTTACCACTAGAATGACTGGTTTGGTTATTGAGTCAGTGATTCCAGTCCTAAACTTTTAAAAAATAGTCTTCCCTTGGTCTGCAAATGGACACTTGTTAGCTGACGTCATAATCAAATACATCTATTGTTAGCTGACAGCACAATCAAACACGTCATGTTAGCTGACGTCATAATCGAATACATCACATGTTAGCTGATGTCATAATCGAATACATCACATGTTAGCTGACCTCATAATTAAGTGTCTGAACGGTGTCATCGATGAATTTATAATTTAATAAACATTCTGTTGAATATTTTGAAACTAAGTTGGCTGGGAGCTATTCAACAGATTGTGTGTATAGTTGCCATGAAATTGGGATTCCGGGAATTTATGGTATAGTGTAAAAATCGATTAAAATGCGCAGACAAATTGGGCAGAGCTTAGCTGTAAATGGACGGGGGGAGGGTGGTTGGGGTGGCTGGGGTGCATAGCTAGAAATGATCCCGCTATTGGTGGTAGCCCTTTAGCCCTCAAATTTGTTTTTAATAAATTCCAATTTTCTCGTATAAAATGTCCATGTGCTGACCAAGAGAAGACTATTTTTGAGTACATCGAGCCAGTCATTCCAGTGGTAAATTTTCAAGAATAGTTTTCTCATGGTCTGCAAATGGACATTTCTCAAGACCACTGTATAAGCTGCTTCTGGCTGATATGAGGATTAAAGGGTTAATCATTGTCTGGTTTTTTGGGTTTAAAACATTAAAAGTTAAATTATGAGAAATTTCTGTTTTATTTGTGTTTTATTATTTTGTTAATTGTTTTAATTCTTTGAAAGAATATTTTTGAAAGAGTTAATAGTGCAATTAAACCCATTTAAGTTCGACTTAATTTTTACCTATAGGGTATAAATATATGTGGACATAATTTTGGAAAGAGCTGCCCCAGACCTTTTAAAATGCACATGTCTGTGACCAAAATATTGTCCATCAATATTATTACCATCAGAATGTAGATTCTTGAAAGTTCATATTTTAGCCATAAGGGACCCCATGGAGTAAGCCAGTTTTAGCCCACCGGGCCATCTCTAGCTAAGCTCCACCCACACTTCGCCGTGTTGGGATTGATGGATCCCTGAACTGCCTAACTATCAATTTCCAAACAACTATTCAGGTAAGCTTTTGAATATTTTGAAACTAATTTGACTGGGTGCTGTTGCTGCCATACGAGTCAAATTAGTTTCAAAATATTCAACAGAATGTTTATTAAATAGTAAAGACATACAACAACGCCTAATCCGTCATCAAATAAGCCATCGTAATGAACTGATCTACGTCATTCATGACGTAATTGTTTTTGACATCACCCTACATGTCTCGTAGTTGATTATGACATCATATGATTGATGGGTAAACATGAAAGATCCATTGTCAGGCAACTCTGTGAACATAGCCTTATATCCTGCTTATAGTAAAATTCATTCAGATACTGGCTTAACAGTCTGCCTGCTGAATTTCTGCAGTCAAAAGATCAAATGTCATACAAAGTCTGTCTATGACTAACGCTTATGAAACCCTGTGATGTAATACAATAAAACGTGCTATGTTATTTACCAATATGATTGTGGTCTAGGGGCATAGTGCAGGCAGAACGCATGGTCAAAATTCTAGTGTAATTCAATCAAATTTGTCGCCAGTAACCCACCCCAACCCCTAGCATGCACATGCACACACTCTCATGTTGTCTCCATTGAAACCATTTTTGGGGAATTCAACCAAAATTTTCTGCATCACCAGTATGATTGCGGAATGTGAAATGACCTTTACATTAAGCTCCCCAACCCGAAGACAGAAGGTTAAAGTTGGGGAAATTGTTGAGATTTGCGATGGCGTGCATCCAGTGTTTCTCATGGCATATAAATTTTGGAGGTCCCAGTGACCCCAACTCTTGGAATCTGGGGGTCCTAACCTGAAATCTGTGGGTCCTAACCTGAAATCTGGGGGTCTCAAACTGAAATCTGGTATTTTCCATATTGTTTTTTCTCATTTGTGTAAAGATTAGAGTACCATTAGCTCACAGCTATAAACCAATCTGTGGTCAACAGATGGTCCTATGCATCGACTGCTTGTTATAGTTTTATTTTCTTATTTTGCATGTAGAGATACTGATACGTGTATGTATATTTAGATAATATAGATAGATGTCAATTATAATTGTGACGTCAGTCTACATGTGACGTAATTGTTTAAGAGGTCATATATACTTGAGCGACAGATCAGATTATCCATTGATCTTAGGTGAAGCAAGCAATGAAAACGTTATGCTAGAATTAGCCAAGACAACAAAGTATAAAAAATATACTTACTTTAAATTTATTTATAAATTAATATAAATATATAATTTATATGAATACACATTATTACATATAGCATTAAATATTATAAATTAAACCATTGATCCTGAACAAAACCGAGTCCTGTACAATCTACTGTACGAAACAGAAATAGTATTGTGAATATTTTGAAAGTAGTCTGACTGGTAGTCATAAGCAGCTACAACCTTCAGACAAATTACTTTCCAAATATTCAACAACAAACCTATACATGTATGTTAGCCTTGAAGTTGAGAAAATGGGATTTCAGACTTAATCCTTGCACCGTTAAATCAAATTTTTCAGATTTTCTTGATTTTTTTTCAAGATCATGCCTAAAGTTGTGGAGTCCTAGTGTATGGCAGGCTTGTACGATTATTGCGCTGAGTGAACGCGATCGATTATTTAAAAATAACCGTGATTACTCGATTAATCAGTTTGGGTACAAATTACCAAGACATAGAAACAAAAGAATATCAATGACGAAAACTGCAATGGGGTTTAGAAAAGTCCATTTGCATGGCAATAGAAGACTATTTTTGAAAATGTATCACTGGAATGCCTGGCTCAATTCTCTAACATTTACTAACCAAATGTAATTTCTCATGACCGATCGCATTAAAAGGTAATTGAAAGTTAGGTTTTGAAATATTTTATCCAAAGGAAAAAATATTCACGATTATTCGATTATTTAATTTTTAATCACATAAATTCACGATTTAAAACACAATCACGATTTTCGATTTAATCACGTAATCGCGCAAGCCTAGTGTATGGTCACACCATTTCTTGCGTTGGAAATGGAGTCAAATTGAACCTGTAGCTTCCGAGATATCCATAGGTACAAAATTTTATCCGATCCGGATCCTGGTTCTTTTATCTTGAACAAAATTGAGCATAAAATGGCTATGCTATCGAACAAGAACAAACATCACTATAGATGGACGGATAAATGAGCCAATGGACGGAAACCGAATCCCGTCAGATTAGCAAAACAGGATGAGATTGACAGGAAAATGAATTCCAGTCTTCATGTCCTGCTATTGTTAGTCAAGCACTATGTACACATATGTAAGTGTTAAGAAGCCAGCTTCCTCATTGGCTTAGCATATATTGGCTCCATGATGTGGCGAGTGAGATACAGGACGAAGCCTACGATGAGGAATATCAGGCAGACGGCGATGAGACACGAGCGATAGATGACGGCAATGTCATACACCTACAAGGGAACATAAACATTGTTATCAATTCCTGGCTTGTCTAAAATGAGACAAACAAAATATATAAGCTCATAAATAAGTTAACCATCTGACTGCAGACGAAATATTCTATCGGTTATATCTTTGGACCTGCTGAATATTTTGAAAACAATTTGACTGAAAGTTGTTGGTGGCTAAGCCACCAACAACTTTCAGTCAAATTGTTTTCAAAATATTCATCAAGTCAGGAGTGTTTGCTCACTGAAATTATTGTCTTGTGATTTACAGTAAAGGAGGGGAAAAGGGAACTATCAAATGTTGTTGACTGGTGGCTTCATATTACAATAACAAGAGGTGCAAGGCACCTGCATCTCTAGTCTGGAACATATTGGCTAATGTGATCTTTGTGTATAAAGTTTTTATATGATTTACCGTAAACTTTCAGAAAATCATGAGTTAGAAAGGATCTGAAAAATTTGACATGAACAGAGAAATCTGTTTTAAAAATGCAAATTATAGCTAGAAAATAGCGCAAAAGCCAGCTAACGACATAGGGAAGCCTTGGAGCTTACAATCATAGAATCCTTCCAGCTAAATTTGTTTGAAATCCACTAAGTGTTTGAGTAGGCGATGGATTTTGACAATTTCCAGTAAACTCATAAAATCTACAATTTTCACCCAAAGGATTGACCAATCAAAATTCTGAATAAATTTTCTGGAGCCTACCACAATATGGTCCTTCTAACCAGCAGCTAAGAATGATTAGAGTTTTGGAAATTTGCTGGAAATCTTTCATAAAATCTAAGATTTTCACCCAAAAAATTGACCAATCAAAATTCTGAATAGAAGTTCTGGAGCGTACCATGGTAGGGGGTTTCTAGTTAAATTTGGTCAGAATCTGTCAAGCAGATAAGAAGCAGAAGCGTTTTGACAACTTCTGGTAACTTTTTCATAAATTTCTCTCAGATTTTCATGAAAGAAATCCACCAAACAAAATTCTGGATAGAAACTTCTGCAGCCTCTCACAATAGGGTCCTTCTAGATTTGGTTGAAATCTGTTAAGCAGCTAAGTAGGAGATATTATTATATCTAAGATTTTCAACAAAAAGAAATGGTTAATTGAAATTCTGAATAGAGCTTCTGGACCCTAGCACCATAGAATTCTTACAGCCAAATTTGGTAGAAATCCACTGAGAGGTTAAGCATTTTGACAAGTTCCTAGTAAATTTGTCATAAAATCTAAGATTTTCACCCAGACCAATCAAAATTCTGAATAAAAGTTCTGAAACATAAAACAATAGTGTTCATCTAGCCAAATTTGAGGAGATGTGTATTGACAATTTCTGGCAAATTTTTCATAAAATCTAAAAATTTTCTCGCAAAAGATTGGCCAATCTAAATTCTGAATAGACATTCTCGAGCCTAGGGCCATAGAATCCTTCTAGCAAATTTGGTTGCAATCCATCAAGTGGCTAAGGCGGAGAGGCATTTTGACCATTTTCAGTACATTTTCATAAAATCGAAGATTTTCACTCCACAAATTGGCCAAAATTTTGAATATAATTTGACCCTAACACAATATGATCCATCCAGCTAAATTTGGTCGAAATCTCTAAAACCATTAAGGAGATGTGGCTTGACGGATGGAAGATGGATAGCCGCCATGGAATAAACTCAGTTGGCCCTTTGGGAAAGGAGACTGAAAAAACCAAATCTGTTGGCCTGGCCTGCAAAATGAACATTTTAAGACATTTTTAATGAACACTTCATTGGTGAAGATAATATATGTGTTTTGCATAGTGAATTGTCCAAGGCAATGCAAGAGAAGAGTACTTTTGAAAAATTATCACTGTAATGACTGGCTTGATAATAGACTGCAAATGGACATTTACTATGAGAAAATTAGAATTTTCTTGACCAAATCCAATCACTAACCCTTTAACACTCATATCAGCCGAATACAGCTTCTACAGCGGTCTTGAGAAATCTCCATTTGCAAAGCAAAGGAGGACTTTTTTGAAAATTTACCACCAGAATGACAGGCACGGTTATCCAGCAGTCATTCGAGTGGTAAATTTTCTAAATTAGTCTTCTTTTGGTCTGCAAATGGACATTGAAAAAATTTAAATTTCCTTGAATAAATTCGAGGTTTAAATGGTTACGGTCTTAAATTATACAGATTTTCATAAAAAGAAGAATTGTGATATGACAAACAATCTGTATAGTATAAGGGCTAAAAGTAACCGCCATATCTACAGAGTAAGAGCAAGTAATTTGATCAGTAGAATCTAGTTATCACAATGGGTCAACTTTTTAACCCTCAGATTTGTCCAAGAAAAATTAAATTTTCTCATAGAAGATGTCCATTTGCAGAACAAGAGAATATCTTTGAAAATTTACCACTGGAATAACTGGCTACGTTTCATTCAGTGGTAAATTTTCAAAAAATATCATCTTTGGTCTGCAAATGGACATTTGTCAAGACCACTGTAGAAGCTGTTTTGGCTGGTATAAGTGTTAAAAGGTCAATGGATGATTCCAGTTCCTCAGTCAATCATATGATGTCATAATGAACAACATGACGTGTAGGCTGATGCCATAATCAACTACGTCATGAATGATGTAGCTAAGTTCGTCACGAACACTTAATTAATGACGGACTAATTCTAAGCGTTGTTGTTGTATGAATGGTATATCTTTACTATTAAATAAATATGCCGTTGAATATTTTGAAATTAATTTGACTGGGGGCAGTTGCTGCCATAGGCACCCAGTCAAATAAGTTTCAAAATATTCAAGTTTTCTGGAAATTAATAGTCAGAGAGGTCAGGGATCGAGTGATCCCAAGCCTGGGGACGTGTGGGTGGAGCTTAGCTAAAGATGGGCGGGGCATAACTAAAACTCCTCCATTAACACATTAGCCCTTTAATGGCCAAGCCGGCCAAAACCAGCCTCTGCTATGGTCTTGTGGAAAGTCCATTTACACGCCAAGAGAAAATTATTTTTAAAGATTACCACTGGAATGGCTGGGTCGATAACTGAGCCAGCCATTCCAGTGATAAATTTTCAAAAATTGTATTCTCTTTGCCTGTAAATGGACATTCAATAGGCAGATATTTAAATTTTCTTGAACAAATTTGACCATTAAAGGGTTAATCGCTAAGGAAATTGATATTTTTGATTATTGAATGAATGTCCAAGGGACTTGTTGCTCAACTGGTAACACATAAAGCACTTGGCCCTACATGGCGCTTGCTCAATTCCAAAACTGATTCATCATATTTGATCTAAAAAGCTAAAACCGTCACAAGATGAATTCACTTCTGTTGAATGTTTTATCCTTGGGTACAGAACAAAACAAGGGAGGTAACCCTCATAATGTTGAGAGTTACCTACCTTTAGCCATTATATATTAATCTATTACTAGAATGATTGGGTAAGACATCGATCAAGGCATTCCAGTGATAAATTGTAAACAAATACTCTTAGCCCGCACATGGACATTATTCAAGACTACTACAGACGCTGGGCTTTGGCCGACTTTACTAGGAACGGGTTATGGATTTGTTTCTGTAACAAGAATTCTGCAGAATTAAATGTCTCGCCTGTCCTTGACCGTTGACCGTGTGATCGCAACGTTATCACGCTGCTTCCTAACATCATAGATAACGATGGAACATTAAACGCTTAGCTCTAATAAAATTAATGAGTGGTAGTATGAAGCAATTCTGAAATATAAATATAAATGATTTGGTAAACGCAAAAGCTTCACGTTGAAAATGCAGTGGTCAAATAGCAATGTCAGAATGACCTTGTGACCTCACTATCCGCACAAATCTCCGTTATGGTATCGGGAAGTATGTGTCAAAATTTATTATGAAGCAGTTCTAAAATATAAATTTATGTAAATGATTTGCGAAATGCAAAAACCTATGCAGAGGTCGAATGACCTTGTGACCTCACTATCAGCAAACATCTTCCTTATGGCATAGGGAAGCATGTGTCAAAGCTTAGTTCTGGTAGTATGAAGCCATTCTGAAATACAAGAGGCCCATCGCTCACTGGCATTTCAACTAATCTTACTTAAGTTTTACATCCATCGGTGTCACTTCCAATGACTCAGTCAAATGGTTTAGTTTTCGAGATATTGACAACAATCTCAGGACTGGTTTTTTTGCATTAGTGATTTTGAACAATATTTAAGTGAAAATAGATGATATCAGTGCTAACTACAGATGGTTTCTTAACTGTCTCACTGCTGCAAGCCAGTGCCGCCAATAATTTCAATTTTCAAAAGCTCTTGACTTCTTGAATATTTTGAAAACAATTTGACTGAAAGTGTGTAAAGGCAGGTAGGTGGTCTTTATAGCAGGTTATTCCCCACCAGGACACAATCCATTTAACACATGCGCATCTGGTTGAATCACCAAGTTAGCAGCAGGGGTAGGGTGAGCTGGAGTTGATATAAAAAATAATCTGACTGAGTCATTGCTGCCTTAAGCAGCAACAACTTTCATTTCTGCCTAAGGCAGCAACAACTTTCAATCAAATACATTTCAAAATATTTTTAAGAGTATAGATGTCAGAGCACATAATACATATCTTAAATATTTCGGCAGTATTGGAAAGGTTAATCTGTTAATTGGAATTTAATATCTAGTTTGGCAATAAAATCTGACATGGTGATAAATCAATGGATGGTGGGAACAAACCTGTATTTGCCCTATGAAAGTGAGACTGCAAATATTTAAGGAGTGATAACTCTGGCATTTGACGTCCTATCAGTTTCATTTTCACAACACAGATATTAGATGCCGACATTAACATTGTGACCAAGTTTGGTGTCAATCCATCAAGAAATAACAAAATGAGCCGCCATTGTTGGTGACGGACAGACAGATGGATGGATGGACATACAGAAGGAGGATGGGGTCATCGCTATACGACAGCTGACTGACAAGTAAGCAGAGTTAAGAAAACCAATTTCGGCTTCAAAATCCATCAAATAAAAAAATTGAATATGGCAGCCAAACACGCCGTTTTTTACCTATCAACTTCCCATGAACAAACTTTAATGGCCCTTAGTCCATAATCATATCCCTAAAATTTCAGCCCGATCCGCTTATCTGCAGAATAAGTTATTTTCACGAAAACTAGGTCATCCAAGATGGCCGCTGAACCAGTTGGCCAATCAGATTCCTTCGAACGAACTTGGTTCAGCTCTTGCCCTATATGATATTTTGTCAGTTTTGAATCGATCCACTAAGCAGTTTCGGAGATTTTTAAAGCCATTTCCTAAAACCTGCCAAAATCCAAGATGGCACGGGAGCTCCGGCCAAATTGGCCGATCGACATTGTTTGAACAAACGTGGCTCCCTATGCCCTAAGGATACTTCCTGCAAATATAATTGAAATCGGCCCCATGGCATAAGCTATAAATGTAAATGATTTGCTAAATGCAACAACTTAACATTGAAAAAGGTCAAATAACAATGTCGCCGGAAGTGATACATGTCAGGGAATAATTTATCTGGTATCGCATCTCAATTTGTTACACATATTTAGGCATTTGTTACACATTCTGAAACACCCATAGCTATATGTGCTATGCAAAATTTGTACACGATTGCAATTTATTATTGATTTTCTTAAGTTTTATTATAAACACTTTCAACGACAAATCCCTGAAAAATTAAATTCTTTACTATGTATAGCATATTTTGTTGAATATTTTGGAACTAATATGACTGGAAGCCATTGCTGCCTTAGTATCTATAATGTTGTTATACATATGTGACGTACAATACAGCTCACAAAAAAATGTTTTTCCTGCAAACCGGGTGGGTAAAAAAGACCTCAGTAGAGGGAGGAAATTAATTTTTTTCCCAATTATTAATTTATTTGAAATATTTGTTTTTCAGGTATTTAACTAGATGTCCATTAAATATGGTTGTAAAATTGCCAAATTTGTCATGTCACAGTTAGCAAAAGCGATTTACATTGCATACAAATGGCCTTAAAAACATGTAATTTATATATTTTGACAAATGTATGGATGCTTTAATTAGCATTTATGCTGGGTAGAACATTTATTTTTAAATCCCGGCCGGGTGAAAATAAAAATAAAAAATTCACCAGGGAGGCTTACAGGAAATGAAACTATTTTTTATATTTTCAAATCGGTCTCTAAGTAACTTAACATGTTTCTAAAGCAAAAACTGATTTATCCTATTCATGATTCTATTGTTGAGAATTGTTGCGTTTTTCGCATAGCACGCGCCATACGAACAAAAGCAACAATTCACTTTTCCAGAGTCTCCATCCATCATCTGACCCCGTATGAGATCATAATCTGCTCAGCGTGTGCATGATGATGTCACAATCAGTACATCACAAAGGGTTCCATATAGACTGTTACCAAATCTCAAATGGTCCGACACATTGTATGAATTGTTTGTCTATGTAATTCTTTGCTATTTACTAAACATGCTGTTGAATATTTTGAAACTAATTTGACTGGGCGCCGTTGCTTCCTACATGCTGTTGAATATTTTGAAACTAATTTGACTAGGCGCTGTTGCTGCCTTAGGCAGCAACAGCACCCAGTCAAATTAGTTTCAAAATATTCAACAGCTTATGTGTGTAGCTTTCTTGGAAATTGATAGTCATGGTGTTCAGAGATCGATCGATCCCAACACGAGCAAGGTGTGGGTGGAGCTTAGCTATAGATGGGCGGGGCATAGCTAAAACCGAAAAGGTTCATTCTCAACATAGGTCACGATGTCCACATGATAGGTAGTAAAATTTTGATCATGATATATGAAATGATCTGTTGAAAATCTTTGACTTAATTTGATTGGATGCAATTACTGCCTTTAATACATGTAGACAGCTATGGCTTCCAATAAAATTATGTTCAAAATATTCAACAGTATGCTTTATTTAGACGTGTGTGTGATTACGTGATTAAGTCGAAAATCACTATTATTTCTTAAATCGTTAGTTTATATGATTAAAAATTATATCATGAATAATTTTTACGGTCATAAAGTATTTAAAATCTTACCTTTTTACTGAAATCGGTCACAAAAATGTACATTTTGCTCAGCGAGTGTATGTCCATTTGCAGGCCAAGCGAAGACCAATTTTGAAAATGTATCACAGGAATGATTTGACTTGAGAAATCGAGCCAGACATTCCAGTGATGTATTTTAAAACAAGAACGCTGAAGCGCAGAATGTCTCGCCTGTAAAGGCATGGATAGTGTTGATTGGTAAAGCAAACTTGGCATGGTTTGTAATACACATATTCAGTAATGCACCAACAAACAAGTGTAACCAATCAAACATGGACATTTTTTACCAAACTGCGGATAGTCGGATCTTGAAATTTTTTTCAAAATGAAACTAGTAATGATGCAGATAGTACTTCTTGCATAGTATATAACTCTGCTATATAGTTTGGTTAATATCTGGTGAGCCATTGTTGAAAAAATGGCCAAGTCTAAAACCGTGAAAGAAATAGTTAGAATGCCAAAATTAAATCCATTGTTTGTAGATCACATCCCTGTACAGAATAGATCACTTCTGTAAAGTTTCAGTGAAATCGGATGAGCCAGTGTTGAAAAATAAACTTGACCCCTGGCCACTGCCCTCAGATTGACTCAAGAACAAAAAAATTTGTTGTACTGTAGTCTACTAACCACAAGCTTCAAAATGACATGGACATGACCACATTTGCTAAAATTTATTTTCTGCCCACCAGTTCCCCCACCCCTGCCCCTGGGGGTGGTATCAAAATTCCAATGTGTCATGCACATCTTTGGCCATATGTGTAATCATACAGAAAGTTTCAAGTTTCTATCTGAAATGGTCTAGGAGTTGCGTTTACAATAGATTGGTGCCAACTTTTGGCCCTAGCACCCCCCCCCCCCCCACCCTCAGTTTGACCAAAGATCAAAATAATTCCATGTACAATAGATGACAAGCTTTGGAATTTTTTTATTTTTTTTCCCCACATTTGCCACCCTCAGGGCCATACCCCTGGGGTCATGCCAAAATTTCAAAAGTATCATGCACATCCCTGGCCATATGTGCAATCATCCCCAAAGTTTCAAGTTTCTATCTGAAATGGTCTAGGAGTTGTTTTACAATAGATTGGTGCCCACTTTTGACCCCACCCCTACCCTCAGTTTGCGACCCAAGTTCAATATAATTCCTTGTACTGTAGTCTACTCATCATTGGCTTGAAAATGATGAGACATGACCTTTGGAAAATTTTAATTTTTGACCCCACATTCCCCACCCCCAGGCCCTTGCCCCTGGGGTCATGCTAAAATTCCAAGTGTCATGCACATCCCTGTTCATATGTGCAATCGTCTCTAAAGTCTCAAGTTTCAATCTGAAATGGTCTAGGAGTTGCATTACAATCGACAATTACTTCCCAAAACTGCACTGGCAAAGTACATGAAAAAAGTCTACGTCTAAAACCATGAAAAAATAGTATAGATCACTTCTGTAGTTTCATTGAAATCGGATGAGCCAGTATTGAAAAATTAGTTTGACCCCTTGCCACTGCCCTCAGATTGACTCACGAACAAAAAAATTTGTCGTACTGTAGTTTACTAACTACAAGCTTCAAAATGATATGTGACATGACTACATTTGCTCAAATTTATTTTCTGCCCTCACCATTTCCCCCACCCCTGCCCCTGGGGGTGATATCAAAATTCCAATGTGTCATGCACATCTCTGGCCATATGTGTAATCATACAGAAAGTTTTAAGTTTCTATCTGAAATGGTCTAGGAGTTGCGTTACAATAGATTGGTGCCCACTTTTGACACCCCCACCCCACCCTCAGTTTGACGCAAGATCAAAATAATTCCCTGTACTGTAGTCTACTCAACATTGTCTTGAAAATGATATGTGACATGACAAGTTTTGGAAAAATGTTATTTTTTACCCCACATTTCCCACCCCCAGGGCCGTACCCCTGGGGTCATGCCAAAATTTCAAAAGTATCATGCACATCCCTGGCCATATGTGCAATCATCCCCAAAGTTTCAAGTTTCTATCTGAAATGGTCTCGGGGGCGTTGCATTACAATAGATTGGTGCCCACTTTTGACCCCGCCCCCTACCCTCAGTTTTTGACCCAAGATCAATATAATTCCTTGTACTGTAGTCTACTCATCATTGGCCTGAAAATGATGAGACATGACCTCTCGAAAATTTTTATTTTTTACCCCACATTCCCCACCCCCAGGCCCCTGCCCCTGGGGTCATGTTAAAATTCCAAAAGTGTCATGCACATCCCTGTTCATATGTGCAATCATCCCCAAAGTTTCAAGTTTCTATATGAAATGGTCTAGGAGTTGCATAACAATCGACAATTACTGGCCAAAACTGCACTGGCAAATTACATGAAAAAAGTCTAAGTCCAAAACCATGAAAAAATAGTATAGATCACTTCTGTAAAGTTTCATTGAAATCGGATGAGCCAGTATTGAAAAATCAGTTTGACCCCTGGCCACTGCCGTCAGATTGACTCACGAACAAAAAAATGTGTTGTACTGTAGTTTATCATCTTCTTTTCGATCGCTGGTATCACACTTGGAGAGCCATTCTCAAGATACTGTAGTTCATTAACTACAAGCTTCAAAATGATGTGACATGACCACATTTGCTAAAATTTAGTTTCTGCCCACCATTTCCCCCAACCCTGGGGTGATATCAAAATTCCAATGTGTCATACACATCTCTGGCCATATGTGTAATCATACAAAAAGTTTCAAGTTTCTATCTGAAATGGTCTAGGAGTTGCGTTACAATAGATTGGTGCCAACTTTTGACCCCACCCCCTAACCTCAGTTTGTGACCCAAGATCAATATAATTCCTTGTACTGTAGTCTACTCTTCATTGGCTTGAAAATGATATGCGACATGACAACCTTTGGAAAAATTTAATTTTTGACCCCACATTCCCACCTCCCCCACTCCTGGGGACATGCCAAAATTCCAAAAGTGTCATGCACATCCCTGTCCATATGTGCAATCATCCCTAAAGTTTCAAGTTTCTATCTGAAATGGTCTAGGAGGAGTTGCATTACAATCGATAATTACTGGCCAAAACTGCACTTGCAAAATACATTAAAAAAGGCCAAGTCCAAAACCGTGAAAAAATAGTTAAAATGCCCCAAAATTAAATGTGTTTTTATGTACATCACATCCCTGTATAGTATAGATCACTTCTGTAAAGTTTCATTGAGATCGGTTGAACCAGTGTTGAAAAATTAGTTGATTAAAAAACCTTAACCAAACTGCACAAATGACGGACGCCACTGCCGCCGCCAACGACGATGCCACCGCCGACACTGCCGGAATGAGTAATCCCTATGTCTCGCTTCTGCTTCGCAGGCGAGACAAAAAACAGTCTTGTCTTGGACTGCAAATTGACCATTGCAGCTTTCCTCATTGATATCTTTTGGTGTTATGTCTGCATAATTTGTACCTAAGCTGATTAATCGAGTAAATACGATTATTCTTAAGTAATTGATCAGGATCAATCACAGCAATAAGTGCACACGCCTAGTTTTATTTTGTTTTGGATGCATTCTAAGTTATTTCTGAGCTGTTCTGTAGATACCTTAACAGTATCCTCCACTACGACCACTGCCAGCTCTCTGGGTATTACAAACAGAATCACTGTCACCAGGGCAGCGACAATGACCGACACCGGACCGCCATATCTAGAAAGCAAACATACAACATGGCTTGAAATTAACATTGAAACCACAAAATTTGTTCACACAAACTTAAATTTTCTTATAGAAAATATCTGTCCATTTGCAGACCAAGATTATTATTTTTTTTAATTCATCACTAGAATGACTGGTTCGCTTATCGAGCCAGTCATTCCAGTGCTAAATTTTCAAAAGTAGTCTGCAAATGGACATTTCTAAGGAACACTACATAAGCTGTTTTTTCCGGCTCGTGTGTTAAAAAGCTTAATATCGAGTAGCCGTTTGTTTAACCCTTTAGTGACGCAATTTATTCCTGAAATTTTAAATATTTGCTTTTTGAATGTCCATTTGCAGGCCAAGAGAAGATTAATTTTGAATATTTACAACTGGAATGACTGGCCCACTTATCGGGCCAATCATTCCAGTTATAAATTTAAAAAAATTAGTCTTCTCTTGGTCTGCAAATGGGCATTCCTGTAGACCACTAAAGAGGCCGGTTTTGGCCGGTATCGTCACTAAAGTATTAATGGCTAGCGAGCACTTTCAGGTTGAAAGATATCCAAAAAGCACACTGGATAACTGGCCTCCCCTTGACACCCCAACCCCAGTTCCTGTGTTTTATAGGCTTTATGTTGAGTGGGTGCTCCATTATATTTAGGGGGGGGGGAGCTTTTTTTTCTCAGTGACCTTTGCATGACCTTGTGGACCTCGTCACCATGGCTAGAGATATAACTCTTAATTGGCTAGCTGTATTTTCAAATCTCCTACAAATATCTGTACATTGTATAAAAGTACGGTTTCGCTCTTGAAGTAGACGTTTTCTTGTGGTGTTATCATGTATACCTAAAACAATTCTGTCCGTTATTAAACTGTTCTTTAGACACTCACAGAAAGTACAAGACTTAGCGAGAGGTTTAAAAGATGCTACATAATGGACCTTTCCATTTTTAGCCATGCCCCGCCCATCATTAGCTAAGCTCCACCCACACCTCGCAGTGTATGGATTGATCGATCCCCGAATGCCTTAGCTATCAATTTCCTGAAAACTATACAGGGAAGCTGTTGAATATTTTGTAACTAATTAGACTGGGTGCTGTTGCTGCCATAGGCAGCAACAGCGCCCAGTCAAATTAGTTTCAAAATATTCAACAGAATATTTATTAAATAGTAAAAGCAAACAATTTGTACAACAGCCCATAGACCGTCATCAAATATGCGTTCGTGGCGTACTTATCGACGTCATTCATTACGTCATTCATTATGATGTCATTGTACACATCACGCAGTTCATTATGACGTCATATGATGGGTGGGTACTCTGGAAAGGTGAATTCCCAATTGACTCATCAGTTCTTTGGATTGAACGTGTTGAACTTATACCATTCAATGTCCTAGTTGTTTCACCTAGAATATGACAATCCAGTTAGGTTAGAATAATGGCCATAGTGTCATTATCATCTGGATCACAACCATTGTAGATCTGCAGTGCCTCCATTTCCATTGTGGAAATAAGAGACATTAAGTATTCTGGTGATTGAGTCCTCTCATTCACATCCTGAAATGACACAACAGTGCCGCCATAGTTGCTTCCAGTTAGTATATTTTGTAACAGAATCCTTCGACAGCGTAACTGGTTCTGGTGGACACATGTGAAGTGTTCCTCATCGGTGCTACAGGAGGTAGTGGTCGCTCATGATTTTGACTAGGTAGTAGGTAGTCCAAGAGGAGTGCTTGCAGGAGCTTCTCTTTCTGCCATGTTGTTTGCCACAACGATTACGGGTTTAGTAAGAATCAAGACTAGAAAACAACAAGCAGGCGAAGCTTTTATACTATTCCATATCAGGTGAGTTGTGGTTTTAATGTCACTATTTAAAGCTAAGCGTGCTACAGGTGACCTCAAGAAACCAGGACTCGGTACACTCAAGTCAAGAATGGACCTGAGGAAGCTAAGGATTTCGGCTGAGGACAAGACACAGTGAGCAAAAAGCGAAGAAGGACTGATTGCAGCTGTAGGATGTTTCTACTATTACAGCTGCAGAATACAGTAATCATACATTTAAAGCTATGCTTAACATATCAGTTCACCTTTAAGTTTTATACCCAGATTAGTGTTGTTCCGATTAATCGATTTGATCGATGATTGATTGGTTTGCATGCTCACCCAAACGATCGATCATGAGTTCAGAAATCGATCGGTTTAAATTGACTTTATTAATATATTTTAACTTGTCAAGCTAGAAAACGAATACCTTTTGGAAAAGAATTAAATTTAATTGTTACAACTGTATAATATTACTCCCTAGTCCGACATTAATTATTTCAGCACAGAAATAGTACGTTAATTTCAAAGCAACCATATCAATAACATGTTCAATATTTTGAAATTAATTTGACTGGAAGCTGTTGCTGCCTTAGGCAGCAACATCTTCCAGTCAAATTAATTTCAAAATATTCAACAGATTATTTCTTAAATTATTAAGAATCTGTCATACCTGCCACTTGGTTTGAAAGGGGTACTTATCCTTGAACATGCTATAATTACTGCATTCAAAATGGGTAAAAAATGAGAACCCGCTATGATCAATCATTAATTGATCATCGTATAGTATATAAAACCAATCATCGCTCACAAAAATAGTACCACTTCCCCAACAATAACGGAGATATTCAGTTAAAGTCAGTAATCAGGACAGTTTTCCATTGTCACCTTCAGATTGTTCGTCAAAATTGGGATTTAAATCAGCTTTAAGCTAGAATGGTTAGAATGTTCACTAGAATTGAGAATCGGTTCGGGCCTTAAGTCGGCATCTTCAGTGTTCGCTAGAATTAAGAAGCTGCTCAGTTTTAAGTTAAAACGTTCAGGTTGTTCCTTAGAATAGAATAAAGAAACTCTCAGCTTTACGTTGGAACTTTCCAAATGTTAGTTAGAAGGCATCAGTTCTGCTTTAAAACAGAACATTCGATTGTTGGTCATCTTTGAGAGGAGGTTCACTCTTTAGTTAAGTTTCTCGATACAGCCCGTTTTTTAAGAATCAGTTAAGCTGTAAGTTAAGTAATTTCGACCGCATCCTTTTATAAACAAGCTTTGACAGACTTGATAGTAGAATGGCAGGTGTAGTTTTACGATGATATACAGATATATTCATAATGTTTATAAGGTACTGACAATAGAAGTGTAGTATTTTGTTGCTTTGGACTCAAATTTAAGTATTCAGACACCAATCACCATAACTCACGAACATACGCGCAAGTGGGTCATGTGCTTAGAATGCGGATGAAAACGTCCAATTCAGCTGTAGCAGACCTATTTTCTCATATTTTCCACTTCCTTAGCTCGAAATCTAAGGCCGTGTTCTCACTAGAGACTTAACCAGGAATAACGCCATAAATCACTATGGCGGTACGCCGGTTAAGTCTCTAGTGGGAACACGGCCTTAGACTGCCATCATGTTTCAAGAGCTGCTCTATGATTCTTACCACATTATAGTATACGTTTAGTAACTGACAAACAACACAAACTATTACATAAAGTTCTAGATATGGACTATATTATTACCTGACATCCAGACTTAATCAGGTCATACAGTTAAAGCTGATGCTCCAATTATGTAAGCAAATGGGCTGCCTCCCGGCACTTACGCCAATGTAGTTCATACAACCATATGCAAGGGCTGTTGATTGTTTTGACAATGGTTTGACTGGAAGCCATTGATGCCATGTAGGCAGCATTGATTTAAGACAGATTGAGTTCAAGATGTTCAATTTATTTCTTGTACAGTTGTTTTGAAGTAACATAATAGGAATTCTTTTATGAAAGGCTTAAAGGATAACTAACCTCATCTGTTGATAGCTATTCAGGTGATCTAATATGCCACTAATAAACTATGCAGGTAATATTAAGATTGCCGTTATGCCGCTAAAGATTAAGAAAGATATTTAGCTTTTCGTACCTAAATGTTGGTACATTTCTACAGCCTATGATGGATGTCATGATTTACTTTTTAAACAATCAGAAAATACCAAGCGTATCTGCCTCAGTATATACGCTCAGTCATAGAAGTGCCATCTATAGTTTGACAATATGGTGTCAAAGCAACTATACAGGTAAGCTGTTGAATATTTTGGAACTAACTTGATTGGAAGTTGTTGCTGCCTTAGGCAGCAACAACTTCAAGTCAAATTAGTTCCAAAATATTCAACAAGATGAGCGTTTCATAATAAAGAATGTAATGTATTGGCACTTACATGACATTACCCACTATTTCTTGAGGAGACAAAATGGCTGCGATCATTGTTCAACATTTATGCGATATTACAAAGCAGGTAATTGTGATACAGATACGGGAATGTGACAGGATATGAATGATATGCTATCTATATACCATAATCTATCGGTGTAATACAATATTTGAGATTAGATTAGAATCCCTTTAAGATGGTTTCTGGGGACAGATTTCTTAGGATATCAAGGTTTGTTCAGTGTCTCCATGTTATTTAGTACGAGTCAGTTATCCCTTTGTAGCATTCAACTATAGCATTTAAAATTATGTTTTTCTTTTCCGATTTATTTTATCAGGGGTTTACCGTTACACTGAGATTGTCATTAAGCAACAACAATATGTCTGTAGACGTCAATAGACCTTTCCATTTTTAGCCATGCTCCGCCCATCTCTAGCTAAGCTCCACCCACACCTTGCTTGTGTTGGAATCGATCGATCTCTGAACTCGCTGACTATAAATTTCCAGAAAAATATACAGGCATAGCAACAGCGTCCAGTCCAATTAGTTTCAAAATATTCACAAACATGTTAATTAAATAATAGAGACATACAATACGTGTCAGAGTATTAAGAGTTAAAGATGGGCCAAATAGAATCATTTATCACGTAATGATTATGACGTCATCCTATACGCTACTTAGCTGATTATGGTGTCGTATGATGTCAGATGATAGATGGATACTCTATAAAGGTGAATTATCATTGTCATCAGTTATGAGGCTAACATAGTTTTGCCCTGTCACGCTACACTTCAACCTGCCAGGACATGATATAACCAGTATCAAGTACAGTCATAGAAGTTCTGAAGGAAATCCCAGTGTCGGTTGATAAAAGATAATCAACCGATACTGGGATCTTCTTCATACAAGCCCTAAATGCAGGGACACATTCACTGACAAACCACTCTTCGGCTATAGAAGGAATCCCACAATCAGGTACCAACAAGTCCATGCAAACTTCACCTAGCCTGATATCAAATGATTCTAAACAGAGTAGAACCATGTCAAAAGAAGAACTGCACATTTTGCAACAAAATGGATAAAGGGAAAACTTGTAGCACACACACACACATATCTAACATATAGATGTCATGTTAAAATGAACCGCTCAACAAGGAATGTAGTATATCGCCACACCTGCACTATTTGCAACAAACAATATGTAGGAGAAACAAAGAGAGAATTTCAGATCTCTATCAAAGAACGTTTGAGATGTCAACAAACACAAAGCCCCACCTGTCACACTACACCTCAACCTACCAGGACATGATATAACCAGTATCAAATACAGAGTCATAGAAGTTCTACGTTACGACCCCAAAAGCACTGAAGCCACAGCTTCACGCAAGGATCATGAATCTTACTGGATTCACCAACTACAATGGATTCTGTTGGTATTAATCATGCAGACTGGTAACCCCAACAACCTGTAGGTGAAACACCATATATTATAACGTAACCAATTAAACATTTATTAGTGCAAAATCGTGATTTAAATCAGTTTTGGCCATGACAAGTTTAATATAATCATCACAGCCATATTAAGACTGTGTAGCTTCATTTGCTGTAGCGAGGTCTAAATCTGGAGTTTACTCATTTCGAAACAATCATGCTTCAGCACAATTGTAGTTGAATCTCACTTTGCATAAATTTAGGTTCAGTTTAAATTGGCATAAATGTATGATGTGAATTTGATTTGTTTCCGAAAAAGGAAGTAATGTACATTGGTTAGTCTCTGAAACTGGTATACCAATTTACCTTTCCAGAGTACCCACCCATCATATGACATCATAATGAACTGCGTGATGTGTACAATGGCATCATAATGAATGACGCCATGAATGACGTCGATAAGTACGTCACGAACGCATATTTGATGACGGTTTATGCGTTGTTGTACAAATTGTTGGCTTTTACTATTTAATAAATATTCTATTGAATATTTTGAAACTAATTTGACTGGGCGCTGTTGCTGCCATAGGCAGCAACAGCACCCAGTCAAATTAGTTACAAAATATTCAACAGTTTCCCTGTATAGTTTTCAGGAAATTGAGTTAGGGCATTTGGGGATCGATCAAGCCCAACACAGTGAGGTGTGGGTGGAGCTTAGTTAGTGATGGGCGGGGAATAGCTAAAAATTGAAAGGTCCATTGAGGGACATAGGTGTTGAAATTTCAAAATAAGAATATTGACAAATTGATAACTGTTTGTGATGTCGTATTATGACATCGGTGTTGAAATTTCAAAATAAGAATACTGACAAATTGATAACTGTTTGTGATGTCGTATTATATCTATGTTCTTGAAAAATAAGTTAAAAGATAAATAATGAACTGGAATTAAATTTATACATCAATTTATGTTATCACCTGTCATAAAGTTCTGTACGTAACATGGACACAAACATCTGTTGAATTGATATATTTGCATTGCATTAAAAGACAATTTCACTGACAATGTATGTTATGTCACTGACAATGTATGTTATTTCATTCCAAAACGTCTAGAAATCAATTAAAGCAATATTTTCTTATGCGTTTCATTTTATTAATTTAGATGGTGGGAAGATGCATAACAGAAATGTTAGCATTTAACAATTCAATGTAATAACTATAGAAAAGTGACTAATACTGGACGGAAGTTCAATTGTAACAATATATACCCGTTCCCTGAGGACATTCTCAGTTAAATCAAGAAGGGATACCGGTACTGATTAAATTTAAATTCATGCTCAACGTATCCATAATGTTAATTTCTGTCATCAGTTCCGTACGTAACATGGACACCAAAATGCCTACATTTGCCACACAATTTCTATTGCATCATCAAATTTCGCACTGTAATTTTGGAAATAAAATATTATTTAGTTCGATTAAGAAATCTTTGCAAGTCAGACATTTTAAAGTTATTTATGACATTTAACCTGATATTGATCTCACATAATAAAGGAAATGAAATGCATTATCAAGTGAATGGGTGTGGCAGACATGTGAATAAGATTTATTTAAGATTTAAATTTTAATACTAAAATCAAATAAGAACTGTGTAAGTAAACTGAATTCTAATTAGTTGACATGTTTGAGCAAGATAATAATAGAATGTCAATACTATACATTTGAATTTCCACCAACGACATTCATCATGTTCATACCACCTTTTTGGTGTCAACATCAGCTTTTGTTACATATGGAACCAAGCTCAGGCAGAAGGTTAACTATGTACTATTAATAGTACATAGTCGTATAAATTAGTAGAAGCTACCACCATATGCCTATGTTCAAGTTTAATTTGTCGAGATTTATTTGTTTACATATAATGAGCTAAATATTTTGGAATGGTTCCGTACATAATGAAGGACACCAAATGCACTAATGTCATGTCATATACAAGCACCTCTTCCATCAGTCAAATAATCCAGAAAAGTTGTTTGAAATCGTATTAAACCAGAAAAAATAGATTATTGTTAAATATTATGCACATATTAGCTGTTAGATGTAATATTTGGCTATACGTAGTTTATTTTGAACTTGTACATGTATCTCTGTAACAAAGGTTCCTTATGTAACATAGTGGACACAAAAAAATTGTATTACTCAATTGGCTATTACTATGAACAATGAACTTGTCTGCTTCTCACATCAATTTTATCCTGGATAACATACAAAGTAAAATAACTGTTGCCTCTCTTTTTGTTAGACATAACACATTTGATACATTTATTACTTACAGTGTGGTTCCGTACATAACAGGATCTATGAGGACACCAAATTATATATATATATATATTTTTAATATATTTTTTAAAAGATAAGATTCTATAGCTTCAGATATCAAGGTGATTGCATATTGTGGGTAGTTTAAAACAACCCCTAGGATAGTTGAGCTAATTTCAGGATTATATGGCAATCAAGTGAATGGTTCCGTATGTAACGGGAATGGACACCAAATGTTATGTACGGAACCAAACCTTTGGAAACATAGATATCCTATTTTAAGTCAACAGTGGTAAATAAAATTGCATGGTTATAAAGGCATGGATAATACATTGTTAAAATCATGGGGAAATAGCACATAAATTTATTTATATTTCACAATTGATACCTCAGATAACAACTACTTTATTATGTCCCTATTTTGGTACATAAAATCAGTATCAATTAGGTATAACAGGTTCGCCAAAAGTTTTTTAAATAAGTAAAATTAAGCAAATTTTTGTTTACTATCTCTCCTTTGCCTTCTCATATTGGCTAGAATTTAATCAGATCTAATTTACAGCAATAGAAATTGCAGGAGAAGAATACAGAGTCTAAAGTATACGCGTTTCAGCGAATGACCCACATATATGACATAGTTTTTGATCACCTGGTCAGGAACTCTTCTTGGTGTGGAGCTGGTGTATCCAGTGGCATTCTTTTTATCTCCTCCATTTTGTGGAAGTTTCATCTTCGGGTCTGATGACAGGAACTGGTTAATTCTGAAGTTCATGTCATTCCTAGAATTCCCAGGTCTGTTGAAATGTCTGGATACTGGGGTATCGTATCTCATGTTTTTGTAGAGATTTGCGATAGAACTTAAGTATTCTTGGATGCGGACTTTGAAAGAGCGTAGTGTCTCTCCCACATATTGTTTATTGAATCTGTCACAGGTTAGAAGGTATACTGTTTCTAGTTTGACAGTTGCCTATTATCTCGGACCTGTAGGATAGCTTTGTGTGGGAGCTCGAGAAGAATCTGTCCTTCTGCATTTTGAGGCATATGTTGCAGTTTTTTGTTTTGCAAGGGAGTAGCGGGTTTCTATGGGGGAGAGGGTATTGGTCATCAAAGGCAACTTTGCTCTTACTATGGAGTCTTTGATGGTTTTGTTTCTCCTGTAACCGAAAAGCCGCAGTTCCGGGAATGCTATTCTGCACTTGTGGCTGGCTTCTAGAATAGGCCATTATTTTTTTATTGTCCTTTTGAGGAATATACTGGTTCTGTTGAAGTCAGATACGGAGACAGGTTTCTGTTGTGAAATGTCAATAGGTGTCTTTGGTGGTGGGTGTAGGAGGGTATCTCTGTTTTGTGAGTGTGCTTTGTCCCTGGTGTCATTTAGAATTTTGGTGGGATATCCTTTCTTTAAAGTGACCTAGAAGAGCTAGAGTGTTTGTGTCATAGTCTTCTATGTGGGTACACATGCGCCTGAGTCTTAAGAACTGTCCGTATGGAGAGGAGTCCCTGCAAATGGATGGGTGTTCTGATGTGTAGTAGGTATCCAGGCGTGTCTGTAGGTTTTGTATAAAGATACATGTAGAATGTAATTCAGTGGTCATCTTTGTTTCTGGCCATATTATTCTCAATAATATATTATTTTAATTTATTCAACTACCCCTTCCTTCTAAATTTTATACTCCATGTAGAGCATATATACATAATCCCTAGGCATTTAGAGCACTTGACATCTATACAATTTGAGATGCTTGGTAGTTGACATTAAGAATGACAGGTAAAAGGCACACAAACATATGCCTTGAAATTAAACAGCACCACAGGCCACTGACGAGTTCCGTGCAAGGAACGAAACGCCATAAGTCTGAATCAATCACTTGGTAATGACGACCACAGAGTCTACCCCCCGCACATAGCCCCACCACAAACCACCCCCCTGCCCGCAAACCATCCCCCCCCCCATTTCACCCCCCACCCCAAGGACTCGCCCACCAAACACAATCCCCAGGACGGACTAAAATGGTCTACATACTGTACAAATTTCTGAGGCACAAAACCACCGCCGGTAACAGTAACATAGATCGGCAAGAAACTTGGCAAAGTCACAAAAACCGGGCCATCAAATCACATTGTACCAGGCTTTTAGCGACCACAACCGGTCAAAATGACCACACAATCGGCAAGAACAAAAAACTGGTAAAAAATTCCCCACACAGAAATTCCAAGATGGCGGCCACAACCGTTGACATTACAACGGGCAAAAATTCAACCACCGAACTGGTAAAAACTCAAACCAACCACCATGACAAGTACAACCGGTAAAAAAGCTACAACCGGTAAAAAAACTTTAACCCCACCCCCAATCTCTGACCAACCAGTAAAATCTACAACCGGTAGAAATTTAACACTCCCCCCCCCCACCAAACGTCAATCTCTCACCAAGCCGCCATGACACTTGAACCGGTAAAACACACAACCAGTAAAAACAAACATAACCGGTAAAAAAAGAGACACCCAACAATCGGCAACCCCCCCCCCCCCCACACATTTGGCCCCAATCAAAGTCAATCCACAGGCTAAACCCAGGAGGGTATAAAAGGGGCTGAAAATTCAGCTTCAGACCATTCAGACTTCTGGACTCACAACCAATTCCAAGCATCAGGATTTTTACTTCAACCATTCTTGGTTTGCTGTCAAATTCTGATTACGTTGTTATCAAAGTAAAGTAAACATAGGCATCCTAAGTTAGTAAATTACTAAATATATGAACGAAGTTCTTCAGAATAATTTGATTGCAAGTTGATGCGTTAAACAGCTAAAATTCCATAAATTATTTTCAAAATATTGTGCAACTCTCCTCAGACATGCCAGCCATGAGGATATGACTAATTTGACTGGAGCAGGAAGGCAGCAACAACTTCCTGTCAAATTAATGTAAATAAAATTAAATCAGTAGGTACAAATGTATGATGTGATTTGTTATACACTGTGTACCTTCCTAATGCACTACAGTTTGTTGCGAAGAATTAAGAAGATATTAATTTATAGTGTCAGCATCAAACAGACATGTAATCTTTGTGTGTAATTGATAAAGTAATTACAGCCAATTACAAATTCCAATTACCCTATGTCTGTCCCCTAGTTGTTTTAGGTCAACCTACTGAGTATTTTCAATGCCCAAAACTTGTGTGATATTGCTATCACGAAATGATGTACATTTACTTCAGAATGTAAAAAGATTAAATAGTCTGATGCAGACCAGATAAAAGCTTTATTTATTCCTATTCATGCGTCTGTAAATGCAATTTGAGCTTTGGTTGACTGATTCTATTATTTTTAACACTCATGGCCAGGGAAAGTAGTTGTTATCAATGCTGTATGTATTTAGCACTCATAGCAGGAAATTTAAGGCTTGGTACCACGCCATTCGCACCCGGATGGAATGTACATTCTTGTATTTACTCGCAGACATGCATTAATTCCTGTTTTTTGTAGCTTATATCTGGATAAACGCGATTTAAAAACTCTAGCGACAATATTTCATTATGACATCATAGTTACTATGAACTTGTTTGTATTTCCCCCAAATAGCGAGGATACAGTTCTAAAGAATAAAGATCTTTGCTGCAAGAGACAACATGTCAGTTAATGTAGCAAAAGATGAAGAAGATCTGGAAACATAGGACATAACCTTTTGTCCAACATACAGTTGTATAGGGTCGAAATGTCCTAAATACGTATGCCTATGTATAATACATTTGAAGCCAATTTTTTTATCATGCTTGGAGGGCATTCTGCCTTTTTTTCTGGTAAATGGAGTCCATGATATACACAACAATGCGTATACCCTTGTTTGTCAAGTCCTGCTTCAAAGGCCTTTACGAATACAAATTCGTCCTATATATTTAAGCAATAGATGGTGTCTGTGTTCGCTTATAGGCAACACCTATTTTCATATTCCCGAATTCGGATAGTCATGTTCGCCACCTTTCAGTGAAAATCGGAACCCGTCACCCGGTTTATTTGACAGATGATTTAACATGTGTGCTTAAATATGTAAACAACGTCCAATACAATCGCTAAACAGCTATTTAACGCAAAATATTATTGTTTTCGTGCTAATTCCATTTACCGGTAAATATATGAAAATGAGTAGCTGTTAACACGATTGAGTCTAGATTTGTGGTCTGATTTGCACTCTAGCAGCGTTTTTATACCACAAAAATAAGTAACTATATACACAAACTATAGTAAACATGGTTATAGTAACACACAGTGTGGGTAGAAATGGCTTTGGATTGGATATAGACCTTATGATGATGTCTTTGACTTGAAAGATTTACTTAGGCGCCATATGTAGATACGTAATGTACCTAATTAATCCCAGGGGTGGGTGTTAGCAGAGGGGGTGGGTGGTTGTAAACATGACCTAGCTACCCCCCTGAAATCATTAGCCAGTAAATTAGCCTTAGGCTAATGGTACCTGATACTTATATTTGTCCACACCCAAATCTTCGTGCACATGCATTTACCACGGTTTAAAAGCAAGATGGATGGATGGACAGATGTATGCCCCCCAGCCCCCCCCCCCCCTCCCAACACCTCAAATAATTTTCCTATCCCCATTAGAATATATCTATCCCACTCCAGGATTCACATCTCGGCACCACCCTATTCTAAGTATGATTTCCAGGAAATACGTCTACATAAGCATTGAGCTGACACATTCTTGCTGCATCTTGTCCAGTTCTTGAGAGAATACCTACGAACTGGGAAATTAGTTTTTAAGAATAACTCCCGTGATTGGCTAATAAAATCCCAAAGAGAGTTAAATGAAAAGTAACCTTATGTTTCATACACATAAGATATTGAATATTTTAAAATTAATTTGACTGAAATCTGCTACTGTTCGAGACAATGAAGAACATGGGATCCCCGTATTATATTAATCTATCCACCAACAGACCAGGCTTTCACAACTTATTATTAGCCAATTAGCCAACAACCATTTCTTATTCAAATCTTACGTCTTTCACCAACAAATCCCTAAAAGCATATTCCTTACGATATAAAACGTATTCTGTTAAGTATTTTGAAATTAATTTGACTGCCAGTCATTGCCGCCTAACTTCCAGTCAAATTAACTTCAAAATATTCAACAGTTTTCTGTATGGCAGCATTGAAAATGAGATATGATGAATTCATCGGTGAAAGGGTTAACTTTTTAGCCCATGTTTTGAAATGTATACAACCCATCAGCGCCAAGTTTTGGCAACCATTTCAACTGAACACTTCATACCTTTAATACAAGATTATTTTTAATATTTTGAAACTAATCTGTCTGGAAGCTGTTGCTTCCTAAGGCAGCAACAGCTTCCAGTCAAATTAGTCTCAAAATATTCAACAGCGGACCTATATGCATACTTTTAATTTGAAATATTAGGATTTCAGGGTTTATTTCGTCACACATTTAACCATAATATAAGTACTAGTTACATAAATATTTACCGTAAGATACTTTTCAAAATTAATTTCAATGTTTCTCTACTTAGAAATTATGTATAATAATATGATTGTAATCATTAATAGCCACATATTTAGCAAATCCAGGACTGTAGCCTGCCGGGGGCAAGAGGGCAGTTGGCCCCCACCTCCCCCACTGCTGTTCTCAAGTGTACTTTTGAAAATACTCATTGCACTGGATAACCTGGGAGTACAGTATTTCTAACAGTCCACTGATTAAATTTGTTTGGCCTTTATGTGGCAAAGCAGCTTTTTTGGCCTTTATGACTGTGTGGCAAGCGGCCCGTGACGTAAATCGATCTCCGAGCAGGATGCAATGCCTGGATACCCTCGGAGGGCGTTTCCTGCACTTCTGGAGGTAAAAATGAACCATCTCCGGTGTCAAGATTTACTGCAGGAAATGCAGGAGGTAGCTTCTGGGAGCATCCAGACATTAAATATGATTAAATCAACGATTAAATTAAACTGAAAAAAACAACTGCTTGATTGTTTTGATTTTTTTCTTCTCAACTCCTTTCATTTGCACTATAAAATTTCTAAAGATTTTTTTTTCTTGTTAAAAGTTAGTGTAGCTATTGTTTCAGATAATAGGCCTGGTTATACAATATTATGCTAACAAAAGAACTAAGAAGCTTTGTCACTATCAGTACAGCTAGTGGAATCTTTCCGTAGTTATTTGACACATAAACGCAGCACTGACTAATAATATTTATAACAGTTTTGTGGATATTATTTTTAACTATCTTGACTTTGACTGCTTCCAGCCATTAGACAATGATTTCAATAGATATCAAGAAGCCCAAGGGGCCTGTATCACTCACCTGCATCATAGGCATTTCAACCCAAAAGGCCATCAACAATAAGTAGAACCCTACAGAGTTGAGCAGAATTATAACAAGAAAACAGAAGCCATGTTTCTTTATGTATCAACTACTTTAAAACTTAACGGCCCTTAGTCCCTTATCATATCTCCCAAATTTCGTCCCAATCAATTCAGCAATTCTGGATATGAAGTTGTTTTCATGAAAACCAGGTCATCCAAGATGACTGCTAAAGCATTAGGCAATCAAGTTCCATTGAACAAACTGGATTCAGCTGTTTCCGTAAATAACCTGTCATGAGTTTTGAATCAATTCCTCCAGCGGTTTCAAAGTGGTTCTAAAAATCGGACATTCTGGCCGACGGCCATCTTGGATTTTGACCGATCCGCTTCCTATACACAAAATTAGATCTCTATGCCATATGGATGTTTCCTGCCAAATATAATTGAAATAGGCCAAGTGGTTCTTGAGAAGCAGTCATTTAAATAATTCCCCATTGCTTTACTATGGCCCCATTGCTTTACCATGGGAGCCTATGGCGGGAAAACAAACTAAGATGGTAGCCAAACCATTCATCCGACAGTCTCGAAAGTGGCATATTTGAACTCGCCACACTGATAAGCATATATAAAGCAATTTTCGCCATCAAAATACATCAAATACAAAAGAAAAGCCAATATGACCAACAAACGCTAAATTTTGATTGGTTGATGGTGGCCATGTTTTTTAACATATGAACTTCCCTTGAACAAACTTGAATGGACCTTGGTCCCTAAGCATATTTCCCAAATTTCAGGTCTATCCCTTCAGCGAAAACTAGGTCATCCAAGATGGCTGCCAGGCAAATCGGCCAATCAGGTTGCCTTGAACAAACTTGGGTCTACCCTTGCAATAGATGATGTGTTTGAGTTTTGAATCAATTCCTCCTGCGGTTTCGGAGATATTTTAAAGTGTTTCTATAAATTGGCCATTTTGGCCGCCGGCCATCTTGGATTTTGGCCGATCGGCTTCGTTTGAATAAACTTGAATCTCTATGCCATAGGGATGCTTTTTGCCAAATATACGTAATTAAAAGCGGCCCAGTGGTTCGTGAGAAGAAGTTGTTTGAAGAAAAAGTTGACGGACGACAGATGACATACAGACGACGGACGGTCGCCATGGCATAAGCTCACTTGGACATTCTCAAAATTTACACGCTATCTGGCAAGTCATGGCTGCCGAACTCAATGGCAATGCACAATATAGCATACTAAATGCCTAAAATGAAATAAATCATGCATTCCACATTTGTTTAGTGTTCTTGGGCACAGACACTGTTTTATTACAAAACCCTGATAGGTTTAAAATGGGACCAGTTTTGGCAATGCTCAGATTACAGCTTTAACAAAAATATGCTTCAAACAATGGAGATAATTCACGGAATTCTCCAAAATGCATAAATCATTGAGATTCTAACATTTACTTCTACAAAATCAAGATATAATAGTAGGAATGAACGCCGCCCATAAAAGTGGACATTCCCTTTGAAACCCCAGTCAGCGCATCCAAGCATTTTTCAAAAGCGGACATTTTTTATTACAGATTCACACCTGGTTATGCAATCTTGTGTAATTAAAACATGTCAATTACAAAATAATGACAGGCAGAGTTGTATGTCAAACGTACGTCTTGAAAGTCTCACGGTAAAATTGCTTTATTTAAAACATCTAAACTCATTCTCTGGCCGTCTGCCGGTAGTAATTACACTATAATATATTCCCTATCCCCGTTTCTATTATTTGTAATTTATTACTCCAAGCATTTTGTCACCGAACAAACACGCTAGAATAACAAAATAACATACAAACCGCGTGCTATTCAAACACAACAGCAACCTCGCAAAGACGTATCTGATTGGTTGTTCATGAACTAGACCGTGGGAAAATACATTACTTTGCTGAATTTATCAATGAAAATTGACTAAAACGTAGTATTTGTTCGCGCCATTTTGATCACTTGCTAATTTATTAACAACGAGAAGCTTTGAAGTCGTTACTTTTTATTTTTCTGGCTTGTTTTAAGAAATTTCTTTAGGATTAAATCCAGTTTAAGTAATGACACCTTAAAATTATACTGTTTTAGTTTTTGTAATTCATTTTTCAACTGGCTACACGTCGGAAGTTCGCGGAAATAGCCTTTTACACGCATTGTTCACGTGAAGCATGGCGAGTAACGAGTCTGCACATCGGGTACTCGGTAATTATCAGAAGCTTTGGAATCGGCTATATTCAATGTCGTGTTATATGCATGTGTATAGGCCTGTTTTCGCGAGTAACCGAATATACGACTCCAACAGAAATAAAAGAGTACAACACTGGCCTCGTTTAAATACTCGCGGATTTTGTCTGGACTCTGTTTATCAACGCGCTCGACTGCCAAAATAAAATTTACCGTTTGCTGGTCGCACGCATTAATAGCAAGAACAATTCAGATTGAAAATAGCGCGCTCCAATGTCTCAAACAGCGGGTTATAGTTAGCGAGTCGACCACACACACCGATATTCCCGCGAATGATATTATGTCAAGAAAAATAGTGACCTAATAAAGTCGTGAAACTAAACAGTCGCAATAGCCATAATGTATTTCACCGTTGATTGTAGATGGAAATGAAAAGGAAATGAAAAAAATTCTTCTAATTTCGTGGCATGCCTCAACCTCAGATGACGGTATACTGTGGTATTTTTTCATGGTCCCGATACCGTCATGTAAATGTCAATACCGCCCAGCTCTACCACAGAGTTTGGATCACCAACCCTATTTTCTACAAATGCAATGCGCCGATTACCTCACAATTTAATGCAATGTCCGATTCAGTTAGCTGTTAAAAAGAGCTACTTGACGCTAGTCATACATGACGGGTTCCAATTTTCGGCGAACGCGACTATGTCACTATCCGAATCAGCGAACTTTTCAATTCAATTCAGGTAGATTTTTTAATAGAGGTATCATACCCACTCCAGTGGCGGTAATCCTCCACTCACAGCAGAGCTTCACTCGAGATAATTCAAGTATTTCTGTCAATGCAAGGGAAACAACTCCGTATGCTGTAATCATAGAGGTTATAGATAACTCTATGGGCATAATTTGATCGCTATCGCAACCACCCCCCCCCCCCCCATGGTTTTTCCTCTCGCAGTGTATCCCCTATAGCGATCCCAGGTTTGGGCCTCACCCATACTTTTGGCGCCCCCTCCACCCCCAGGTGAAGATATGTTCCTACACCCATGATCATAGCCACTCTATGGCTATTTAACTGCAAAGTAATATTTATTCAGTAATAAGTATACAATGGACAGATTCAATGGCGATTTTTAGGTTTAACAGTTTAACGCGACAGTACCTTAGTGCGATCAAATTACGCCGTACGGAGTTGTTACCCTTGCATTGACAGTAATATGTGAATTATCTCACTACCTCGAGTGGATCTCTGCGGCGAGTGGAGGATTACCGCCAGTGGAGGAGAGTATGATACCCCTTCTCAGATTTTTACTTACGATGAAGGCCCTCTTGCTCGTGTGAAAATTAGGCACATTAGCAATGACAGCACCCACAGGAAGCCCACAATAAATATGCCTGGCCCTACGCCGAGTACTCGTGCCATTGCTTGCCACTAGCTGTCACTGGAGAGTAAACACCAATAGGTTTTAAGACATGTTGGAACAAAGTTATATTAGCAACGGAAGCGGATTGAAACTTCTTATTCTTCTTCCGGTTAGACCGACAATAATACGCGGAACGGCGGAACCGCGGAACAGTCAAATACTTACGAATGTTTGATCTTGGTGTTGATCTTGATTAGTTATGGCGAAGCGTCCGGAGGACATTATTTCCGCCTCACATTTGTCAAGTAGCTTGTTTATATAGTAGTATAACTTTTGTAATAAAGCCCACATGGGGCCACTATACATAATAAATTTAAGTAAGCCAAAAAAAACCGCACGCACGCACGCACGCACGCACGCACGCACGCACACACACAAGGGGTAAGTAAACTAATGGGTGTCTCTGGCTGATATTTCATTTATCCTTTTTTCTGCTGCCAGGTTGCAAAATTTTTGCAACTTCCTTTATTAGTAAACCATTGGCTGTTAGTAGATACATAATTTTGTCTTTTGGTTCTAGTCCTAGAAAATATGGACATTCCCTAGATACAGCATCTAATAATGTTTTTCTTTCTATATCATAAAAGGGGCATTTGATCAAAAAGTGGGACTCATCCTCAATCTCTGCGGAATTGCATATCTTACATAATCGAGTCTCAACAGGCGTTTTGGTTGCATATATCATTCGTTACCGTTGTTAAATAGTCTTCTAGGTGGAAATTGGTTTTAAATGTTGCATATGTCCTAAGTTTATTTAGTTCTGCTCTGGCCAGAGAACTGTTCCATCTCTTCACAAATTCGTTTTTGTATACGATGATACAGTTTTCTATATCATGGTCAGTTCGTCCACTAAGCACCATTTGGTCCTCCACTAATTTAGTCCAGGAATTGCAATTATTATTAGCTAAATCCATTGATAGATTTTTTGCATTAGTGAGCAAAGAATTTGCTGGTTCATTATCCAAATGGTCCTTATATTTTAAACCTGATTTCAATGCAGTTAAACCTAGTAGAAATAATCCCAGTTCACCCTCACTGCATCCGTTGATGTATGCCTACCGACACCCAGGGTGTGCCTAGCAAAGCTTAGATGGACCTTCTCAGCAGACAAGTTATCAAGTTTCTTAAATATCTCTAGAAAAAATGAAGAGCATAAAGATGCACTCCATATCTCACTACCATACAAGGAAATTGGTTTAATAAGGGAGCTAAACAAGTTCATTGATATTTTTGGTGCTAGTGTTTCCTTACATACTATTGATTTCAATTTAAAAGCAGCTTTCCGCACTCTTACTCTAAGATTTTCCTTCGCCATAGTAAAGGATCCGCATTTACTAAAATCCACACCCAAGTACTTATATGACTTAACGCATTCAAGGTTGTGATTATTGAAAGTAAATCTTTCACTCAAAAGATGCCCATTTTTATTTAAAATTATAACATTTGTTTTTAACAGATTGACTTCTAGTTTCCATTTACTACAATACTCATTTAAATTATGCAGACATTGTTGTAATCCGTCTTTGGATTTTGAAAATATGACGATATCATCAGCATACATTAAGCACTGAAGTTTCCTTGCCGAGAGTTCTACAGGCTGAGTGTTCCCTTTGGCTAGTTCAGTAGGCAAGTCATTTATATATACTGTAAAAAGCATAGGGCTCAAGACCTCACCCTGTCTGACACCTTGATGTATTTGGAAAGAAGGGGTTATGCCATTTGACATTTTAATGCAGCTATATAATTTACTGTACATATTTCTCACCACAGAGTAGAAGTTACCACCAATTCCTAATTTCAGGATTTTATAAAAAAAGACCATGCCAACAGATTTTGTCAAAAGCTTTGGTAAAATCAACAAAACATGCATATAGTTTTCCACCCTTAGTTTTTGCATATGCATAAATCAATGTTTTTAGAACAAACATATGATCAGCTGGTCGTGAGCATTTTTAAAAGCCTATTTGTTCATCTGGTCTAAGTCTATGTGACGCCACAAAATTTACTAATCTTTCATTAATGATAGAACTAAATACTTTGGCCAAATTACTACATATCGTAATCCCACGAAAATTATCTGGCTTACAAGGATTCCCTGCTTTAAAAATTGATGTAATAGCACCCTCCCGCTATTTCTCTGGATATTTACCATTAGTAAGAAATTTATTAAATATGACTGTTAGTGGGGAACAGAAAACATCTGCCCTTGCTTTCAACATCTCATTGGCAATGCCGTCAAGCCCAACAACTTTATTAGCCTTTAATTTGGTCAATGCAGACATAGTCTCAGAGGCGGAAATTCTAATATTTAGTTCATTAAAACAGTGTTGGTTTTCCATTGTCTTAATTGCATCCTTTATCATGAACTTGGTTTTAGGTGGTGCGGTACCTAGCAAGTTCTTTGTAATAAGCGTACCATGTTTTTGCTTTAATGGTACCAGGTGGGCTATCCTTGTTAGCACACCTTAGTTCCTTGACCATTTTCCAATATGCAGATGGGTTACTATCATGCATCTTCTCAAGTTTTTGTGAAACGTCTGCCTTATATTTTCGCTTAATGTTTCTAACAAAGGATTTATATATTTTTTTGCTGTAAATAGATGTTCCATTATTGTAATATCATGCGGATGCTTTTGCAATAATTTTCCCAACCTTGTGCATTCTCTCTTCAACTCGACACATGACAGGTATGTACAGTAAATTATATAGCTGCATTAAAATGTCAAATGGCATAACCCCTTCTTTCCAAATACATCAAGGTGTCAGACAGGGTGAGGTCTTGAGCCCTATGCTTTTTACAGTATATATAAATGACTTGCCTACTGAACTAGCCAAAGGGAACACTCAGCCTGTAGAACTCTCGGCAAGGAAACTTCAGTGCTTAATGTATGCTGATGATATCGTCATATTTCGTCATTTTTGGTGAATTATACGTTTCTTAAAATATTTTTTCTTACACAAGGTTCTATCTGCTACCACGAGCAGATTATCTGTAAATATGGCAAGTAATGCATCCGCCGGAGTGGTGGCTTAAGTTTAAACTGCCTATTGTCCATAAGCCGACATTTCAACACTATGGAAAACGAAATCATTCAGTGGTCAGCTAGTGTCTTTACCCAATTATGGACACAAAAGTGGTTGAACACAGAGAGCAATGAGTGTTGAACCAGGACATAATCCACCGTACTACTACCATTATGCTGATGGCACATTAACTGGCCAGCACAGTCACTAAATGTCCTCCCATTTAGTATTCTTAAACCAGAGGATTTACACAAATCCACCAAATCATTGCCATATGCATTAGAGGTTGCATCTTGGTTCAGCCGTCTTCTCAGTGCTTTGTCTGTCTGGTAGTCTGTAGGGAGAGGAAGATATCTGCTATCATCTTCAAGAATGAATATATATTTACAGAGTTTTCTGAACTGCTTATAAGACCCTGTGATAGTTTACTTCTAGGTGTTGAGTGGTCGCAAGACTAGTCTTCTGTAACCACGCCCTCTTCATCTGACTCCCTAATAAGTAGGTGACTTCCGGTAGACAGGGGTGCTTTATAATCAAATAAAACATCTTGGTTTTTCCATGCTTTATCTAATCTATTTTAAACGCATTTAGACTTGGTGCTGTTACTACATTTGCAGGTAAATTATTCCAGATATTTACAATTCTAGATGGGAATGCCTTCTGTCTTATGTTTTTATTTGCCCTTTGTTTACTTAATTTGTAATTGTGTCCTCTCAGGCAACTTGATGTTTCACTTGATAGTTTTAATTTTGGTGCTACCTCTGGATCATAGATATCATTCAGTAATTTGTATACTTCAATCATATCTGCTCGATGTCTTCTGATTTGATTTTTTGATTTGATTTGATTTATTCCCTTGGTAAATATTAGAAATTACAATTATGATAACAGGGAGTCCACTGGAGGCTGTGCCTATTAGCTTGTGGATCACTGACATAGAATAACAGACAAATTACACATGATTTGACATAGGTAGACATAGGGCATTATGACAATATATTATATATAACCACAGACAAATAATATAAGATTTGACATAGAAAAAGAAAAGAAAAAGACAAAACATTTGACAAACACGGTTCACTTGCTTTTTCATTGTTTTTCATAATGTGGGTAAACATATTTCAATCATTAGGATGGGCTAGGGGATGAGGGGGGGGGGGCTGGAGTTTGTCCTGTTTTTATTATTATTATTATTATTATTATTATTATTATTATTATTATTATTATTATTATTATTATTACCTTCTTTCCATAGATGAAAGAGAATAATGTGACCATGTGAGTATGTGTGTGAGTTTATTTCTTAGTGTGTCTGTCATGTCTGGGTTTCTTAGAACTCTATTGATCTGTTTGGGCTCACGTTTTTTTACAGTGTAGTAAGTTATAGTGCAATAGTATTCCAGACGCTGGTCGTGGTCTAAATAGCAAGAGCTTGGATCCAGATATGATGAAGTTCTGGATTTGTGTATGTCTTGAGGAATGCTGGTCCAATTTGATTCAGATTTTAACACTGGGGTAGGTGTGGCCATACACCAGGATTCCAGAAAAACATTTTGACAGCCCTCGCAGATTGTCAGACAATATCTTGGTATTGGAACATTGTTGTTCCTTAACACGTAATGTGGTATGTTAGGATTGTGTATATAGAAGTTTTACAGCATCGCTGGGCCCAATGTGACCATGAACAGGTTGTTGTTGTTGTTGTTGTTGTTGTTGTTGTTGTTGTTGTTGTCATTGGAACACACATTCATATTATGAATGGGTAGAAATTTTCCTCCTCTTTTTGGTATATGAGATCAAAAAGTCAGACACCAGTAGAATCACCAAATCTGTAACATACATCGATATTGTGGTTGTCTAAAATAGTTGAAGTTAAGGTCTTACTTTGGTCCAATAAAGTATATCTGTTTGCCTCTTAAGGATTTATTATTTCCTGTCCTCCCATACATATGCAATGAACGTTTGTTGTTTCCATTGTGCAGCAAATTGCGCTCACGATTTGCAGAGTAGTGAATGTACTCATAGCGATAGCGAGCACGCTCTACACAGAGTATGGAGATCTGTTGAGTTGATGGAGCTTGTACGTAGCGAGTCCCATATCATAGAGCTTATCGAGATTTGGCACTATGACGAGCACACTGATACACTTTTCAAGGGATACATCGATAACTTTTTGAAAATTAAACAAGAAGCATCTAGGTATCCTGAGGATGCGATCACCAATCCGCAGACAGATTTTGAACATGAAGGAATTAAATTAGATAAATCTTTGATTGTTCAAAATAAGGACCTCATATCCCTGGCAAAACAGATGCTGAATTCTTTGTGGGGTTATTTCGTGCTCAGCCCCTACCCTAAGCATGAATACTTCAATTCGTATAGTGCCATGTTGAAGTTGATGACGGATAGAACGATTTCATTCAAAGATTTATGTGTATGCAACGACAGCACTCTGTTAATACGCTATTGTGAGTTGAACCAATTCGTATCCGCGGATAATCGCACCAAGGTTGTGATCACTGGGCTTGTCACGAGTCATGCCCGGATGCATTTGCTACATAGGCTCGAGTTGCATTTATCACGATCCAGATTCCATCGTACATGTTCAAAAACGTGATAAACGTCAGCTAATTTCTGTTTACCATGACAGACTCGGTTATTTCATGAATGAAGCTCCTTACCACAGTGAAATAATAGAGTTTGTCAGTACTGGCCCAAAGAGTTATGTGTACAGACAACTAGACAGACAGATGGTATTGAGAATGTCTGCAAAATTAAGGGCTTAACTTTAAATTACATGAATAAAGGGTTGGGTTTGATACTCTGTTAGCGACGGTCAAAGATCATAATCTCGAAACGTTCGCTCAGTATGCTAATACTATCATTAGAAATAAAGATCATAGACTTTTGAGTAAGAATACTGAGAAACATTTCGAATTTACTTACAAAAAAACCCAGATAATTTTTAATAACTATTATACTAAACCGTATGGCTTTCAGGGTATCCCTATGATATAATTGTACGACAGTGAGGTGGGAATGTGGAAGGTGGCTGGATTGGGGAGCTGGGGTGTCGAGCATAAATGGGGCGATGTGGGGAGTGGTTTGAGGGTGAGCGAATGGGAAATGTGGGGTGTGGGTTGGGGGTGGGTGTGGGTGGTGGGTTGAGAGACCGTTTGTATGTGGTATAGAACGCTAACCCATAACATAGAAGATTACTAGCATACCCTTCATTGAGGGGGAGTAAGTAATCTGCTTTATTATTATCAATTAGAAATGTGTGGAGGTCGATATATGGTTATATGGTGGGGATAGTGCCCAGCTCGACTAAATTATGTTATATTCATCTGTTGAACTGGTTTTTACAAATTATTTATTATTATTATTATCAAATCAACTTTCCACAATAGCCCTTCAGTAATACATGCACCATCTTCAAATCCGCAATAGTACGGAAATCTTTCACGACCACATAATTCCTAGAATGTGTTCGTACGTGACTATCTACTAGCCATCCACGTAAGTTCAACTACATTGTCGTTAGGACGTTTTTGTACCGATGACTATTAGGTACTCCGTAGCCATTATATTGTATCATTTTTATTAGGTACCGGTTATATTTAGGTACTGCAAGGTCGTCTGAGACCTTATTTTTATAGTTTATATAATTTACTGTATATATTTATATAGTACCTGGACCCGAGATTAAATTAGTTTATATTAAACCTGCTAAGGTAGTCACGCTAGAACCCTCCCTTGCAGGGATACCTCACAGATTATATCGATCAGAGATTGGTGAGCTACCTCTGGCGAATATCCAATCAAACAAACACCATACGATCTTACATACTTTTTGACCCCCCTTAGTAGCCAACGAGTACCATTGTTAGCTCTAATACATTTATGTCTCAATTCTAAATTAATTATAGACCGACATACCGGCAATACTAACAGCCGGGATGATATGGTGTGGTTTAACTTCGCATGGCCCCACTGGAACGTGAATGTTCCACCAACCCTAGAGGTCGGTCTGTGTACAATCCGAGAGACGTGAGTCCCAATCTGTATCCCCGAGATCAGCTTGCCATCATCCTCAATCCGACGCATCATGTACCTGTGGTGTCGAGGAGCACGAGGGATTTTCGGAGCAATGCGTACCACCGGATGCTACAGTAGCCATTGGCATAACGATTTCCACCAGAATATGGTGGTAGCGAGACTTGAAACTTAAAAGGAAATGAGAGCTACTCTTTTCATACCAGAAAATATTATTTCACGTAAAACGAGATGATAGCATATAGCTAGTTTGTATGACAAGTTGATAACAGAAAAATAGTCCCTCTGAAGTCGTCGTAAAATTCAAATCTGTCGCACACAAAATGAGATCACGGATTTGCTGATGTTGAGTGGACGAACCCCTGGATGGATTGAGTCGATTTCAATGTTTGTATCAAGCTAGTGATAAAGAGGTTAAGGTGCTAGCAAAATCAACACCATCTATTGTGTTGTTTTTACAGTCCACTACGGAGATAGACTGGATCCAGATCTGTCTAGTCTCCGAAGTGTAGTGTGTTTAATGGTCTAGTCATTGTGATGACATAATAAGATGGCCGGTCATTACATTAGAGGTGTATTCTCGAAGCCACGCCACTATTTTTAGATTGGGTTGGTTGTATGAAATGGACCAGTTCATGGCGTTGTAGCAGTATATAGCTTAGTGGTTCTCCAAAATCAGAGCAGACCAGGAAACGTTGATGTAGATTTTCAAACTATATTTGCTATATATTCTTAAATTCCCTGGTTACTGAAACCTGTAAATCATGTTATATTTATCGTTACCAATCTGGAGCACTGAACATTGCTCTGAAAGTGGTATTTCAACACTACGCTAAAGGGTGTGTGGGGTGGTGGGGGTGGGGGGGGGGGGATTACGAAGGAAGCAACTTGCTCCATGCAGGTTTGGCTTATTCTGATCGCTATGAATAATGTCAGATATTTCTGGCGATCATATCCAGATTTTGGCTAAATGCAATCCCAGTCACGGTCTCATGCCGAGGGATGTATTTGATCTGAATCGATGCATGCTAATGGGTCTTTCCATTTTTAGCTATTCCCCGCTCATAGTAGGGGGAATATATGGTAGTGGTATATATGTGGACGATATTCAAAGGCCTGTGTGCTTACAAAACCGATGACGGTTCTAGTACCGATATACCGTACAGCCCTAGTGGCATGTGTCACCCAGCTGGAACATAAGCATTTCAACTAAAAAGGCTATCGACTATAAGTAAACCCCTACAGTTTGGCCAGAACTGCAACAAGAACAGGTTGCATTAAAAATAAGATTTGTAGATTTCATGGACTGACACCGTCGAATATTCTGAAACGAATTTGATTGGAAGTTTGAGCATTTGCTCTATCGGGAAGAACAACTGGAAACTGATATTCAGCAGGTGTAGAGTTATATCCCATGGCAAATGTTGTATGCAAAATTTAACAGTCAGACAGTTCAAATGACATGAAGCATCAGACAGTGTGCGTTTATTTGTGCCAAAGAATTTCATAGATTGATAGATGTGGTATGTTCATTTTTCTCCGTGGCAAATTCTAGACATTTTACATGTCTTCCCCTCGAGAAGCACCCCTCCTCCCGGATTCAAACATTTCAGATAAATACACATCAAGAGTTGACATAATGTTAATTATTATGGACAATATTCAATGAAAAATGAAATCCTGACATTGCATGTTCCCTTAACATAACCACTGAGGAAGATCTGCAAGTGCAAGTTCAATTCCGTACAAAACTCTTCAAGGTTATGCCTGGAGAAGGGAACTTTTGATGAATTTTATGTTTTTCAAAGGTGCTAACTGCTAATAATGATGAATTTCTTCGAAGCAGAATCATAGCACTACTTCTTGAAGTAATATCTACAGTGACAAAGGAATTGAGAGAATAAGTTAAAGACTCTTCGAGATCTGGCACGAACAAGACAATTTTGAGTATTTCAGGGGAGATAATTCTGGAGAATATCAATAGATTTTATCGAAACAGAATCACAACACTGCGCATTGAAGTACTAGGAACATTGAAAAAACGTTGACCAAAATTGTTGAAGATCGGGCCCGAAGAAGACAATTTTGGTGAATTTTATGGCTCAGGGGAGATAACTCGGGCAAATATAGATTGATTTTGATGAAAATGACATGCACATCTTCAGATGATACTGATAACATTTACCAACTTTCACAGGAATCTGTATATATGAGTTGCATTGGCAAGAAATGATTACAGACAAATGGACAAACAGAGATGGACAGCTGGACTGATGGAGATGCGGATCGCTATATCACCACACCAGTAGTAGCAAAAATAATCTTGAAATTTTGCATGAATCCGTGCATGTATTATGAAGCTATGCATCATTTTCAAGATATCTAAAGGGGGATAACTGTAATGAATAATTTCTCGGGCACAAAAGGCACATGCACATCTGCACATGACACTGATAATGTGCACCAAATTTCAAGCCAATCCATTGGGAATCTTACGAGTTTCGTTGACAAGAAATAATTGTGAGAGATGGATGGACAGACAAACAGACAGACATACTGGACAGACGGATGGGTGTACAGCCATACAGATAGCACATGCACATCCTCACGTGTGAACACATACCAAGTTTCAAAAGAATTGTAACTGACCCGTGGGCATTGCGTTGGCAAGAAATGATTGGCAATGCAGTCAGTTCTACATCACCTTCAAGATTTTTAAGGGGATAACTCTGTAATGAAAAATTTCCAGGCCACGAAAAAGGAAAATGCACATCTGTACATGATACTGATAATAGCACGAAATTTCACTCCTAATCCATTGGGAACCAGGAGTTGCGTTGACAAGAAATAATTATCAGAGATGGATGGACGTGCAGATACTGTGGACAGAGGCATAGATGCACATGCATACGGATAGCACACGTGCATCTTCAGGTGGTAATGATAACACTTAGACAATTTTAAAGGAATTGCAACTAAACTGTAGGAATTGTTGCCAAGAAATGATAGGCAGCAATGGACATGCAGATATACGGATGGACATCCTGGACTGACAGGTAGACATAAGGGCATCCAGACAGCACATGCAGATCTCCAGGTGGTAATGATTAGATTTACTAAGTTTAAAAGAAATTGTAAGTAAGCCGCAGTAGATACATTGACAAGAGGACAGACGGAATAATGGACGGACGGACCCAATGGAAAGACAGACAGACATGCTGGTCGCTACAGTAAATTCTTGAGAAATGTATCTACATATTAGAGGTAATGTTTCAGACGAATGTTTTCAAGATTTTCTTTAATCCTCCAACAATGAGGTTGAAAGGTCTTAGTTTTCACCCGTGCTTGTCTGTCTGTTTGTATACAGGATATGTAAAAAGCATTGAAGAAAATTCAATGACATTTTGTGAGATCAGCGGGGGAGTATATTAAAGCAAGAAATGATTGTGAATTATGGGATTTTCATCAAAAATTCTTTATTTCTTCCATTATTATACCAACCTCATAAAATTCCATTGGCTACTGCCACCAATCTGACCCGGCTTATATAATGAAACTTGGTATTGCCAGATGTGTTTGCTATCTAAATGCTCTCACATGAATTTCTTTTATTTGGAAATGTATTAAATGTTACAGTTTTCCAGAACTTTTATTTTTCGATTTATTTTAGAAGAGGCCCAAGGGGCCTGTATCGCTCACCTGGAACATATGCATTTCAAGTAGAAAACTCATCAACTATAAGTAGAACCCTAGGGGTTTGACTAGAATTGTATCAAGAACACAGCGTATGAATACATTTTAATAGCTCTTAGTCCGTAATCATATATCTGAAATTTCAACCCGATCCATTCAGCGGTTCTGTAGAAGTCATTTACATGAAATCCAGGTCATACAAAATCCCCGATAATGAATTGGGTCAACGAAGTTAGTTCAACTGTTGCCCCAGATGAGCTTTCATGAGTTTTGAATCAATTCCCCAAGATGGTCACAGGGCAAATCGCCCGATTGGCTTCCTTTGACCAAACCTGAATCTCTATGGCCTAAGGATGCTTTCCTGCCAAATATACTTGACACTGTCCCACTGCTTCTCGAGGGGAAGATATGTAACATTTCCTATTTTGTTAGTATGGGAATATTTAGCGGAAAAAATATCCAAAGTGGACGCCAAACCATTTATCCAACAGTTTTAAAAATGGTAGATTTGAAATCATAATATCTAAAAAGCTAAATAAAACCAATTTCAACTTCAAAAGACATCAAAATAATCGGGGCTTTCAAGTACAACCCAAATTTTTAAAATCCAACAAGGGAGATAACTCTGGTTTGCCAGGGCACATTTTGCTGATATGCAATCCCCACCGAGGTCTTGTCATAAGGAGTTGACATTCCACATTTGAAATGAATCCATTCAAGCTAACTGAAGTTATCGAGCGGAAACCACATATTTTATGATTTTTCAAGAAACAAAGGGGGATAACTCCGGTGAGTTTGGACACATTTCGCCGATATGCAATCCCAACCGAGGTCTTGTCATAAGGAGCTGACATTCCAAATTTGAAATGAATCCATTCAAGCTAACTGAAGTTATCACGCGGAAACCACATATTTTACGATTTTTCAAGAAACAAACGGGGATAACTCCGGTGGGTGTGGACACATTTTGTCGATATGCAATTCCCTCCCCCCCCCCACCCCCCCCCCCCCCGAGGTCTTGTCATAAGGAGTTGACATTCCAAATTTGAAATGAATCCATTCAAGCTAACTGAAGTTATTGAGCGAAAACAACATATTTTATGATTTTTCAAATAATAAAGGGGGATAACTCTGGTGGGTCTGGACACATTTCGCAGATATGCAAACCCCACCGCGTTCTTGTCAAATTTGAAATAAATTCATTGAAGTTAACTGAAGTTATCGAGCAGGAACAACATATTTTACGATTTTTCAAGAAACAAGGGGCCCAAGGGGCCTGCGTCGCTCACCTGGAGCACTATACATTTTGGTCAAAATTGTTGGTCGGTGGTTTAGGAGTAGTCTTTTAAATGAGATTGTGGACATTTTTGCAAGTCCAATATGGCCGCCAAACACGCTACATTTTGATTGGTCCACTGCGGCCATGTTTCTATTTCCTTCCCTTGAACAAACTTTAATAGCGCTCAATGCCTAATCATATCTCGCAAATATCAGCCCAATCTGCTCAGTGGTCTTGCAGTTGTTTTCGCAAAAATTAGGTTATCCAAGATGGCCACCAAACCATTTGGCTAATCAAGTTCCTTTGAACAAACTTGGTGGAGCTCTTGGCCTAGATGATATTTCATGTGCATTTTGAATTGATCCCCCAAGCGGTTTCGGAGAAGATTTTGACATTTCTAAAAATCAACCAGAATCCAAGGTAGCTGCCGACCAAATTGGCTGATAAGCTTTGTTTGAACAAACATGGACCTCTATGCCCTAAGAATGCTTCCTGCCAAATATACTTGAAATCGGTCCAGTGGCCCTCGAGAAGACATTTTAAATTTACCATTGCTTTAGTATGGGAGCCTTTGGCCATCAAACCGCTTATTCGACAGTTTAGAAAATGGCAAATTTGAGCTCAGAATAGTCGAAAACATATATAAAACCAATTTTGGCGTCAAAATCCATCAAATAAAAAAATCCAATATGGCCGCCAAACACGCTACATTTTGATTGGCCAATGGCGGCCATGTTTTTTGATGGATCAACTTCCTTTGAACAAACTTTAATGGCCCTCAGTCCCTAATCATATCTCCCAAATTTGGGAAGATTTTTAAAGACGTTTCCTAAAATTGACCAAAATCCATGATGGCCGCCTGCCAAATTGGCCGATCGGGTTCATATGAACAACCTTGGATTCCTATGCCGCAAGGATGCCTCCTGCCAAATATAATTGAAATGGCCTAGTACTTCTCGAGAAGACACTTTAAATTTCCCATTGCTTTAGTATGGGAGCCTTTGGCGGGAAAATAATCCAAGATGGTCGCCAAACCACTTATTCGATAGCTTCGAAAATGACGAATTTGAGCTCAGAATACACAAATATATATATATAAAACCAATTTCGGCCTCAAAATCCATCAAATAAATTCAATATGGCCACTAAACACTACATTTTGATTGGCCCTCGGTGGCCATGGGTTTATTTTACGGATCAAGTTCCCTTGAACAAACTCTAATGGCGCTTAGTTCCTAATCATATCTCCCAAATTTTGGCCTGATCCTTTCATGAAAACTAGGTCATCCAAGATGGCCACCGAACCATTTGGTCAATCATCCTCTTGAACAAACTTGGATTACCTCGTGCCCTAGATGATGTTTCATGAGTTTTGAATTGATTCCCTAAGCGGTTTCGGAGAAGATTTTTAGACGTTTTCTAAAATCGGCCAAAATCCAAAATGGCCGCCGGCCTTATTGGCTGATCAACTTCATTTGAACAAACTTGGATCCGTATACACTAAGGATGCTTCCTGCCAAAAATAATTGAAATTGGCCAAGTGGTTCTTGAGAAGTCATTTAAAGGAAATGTTGATTGACGGCGGATGCATGGACGGTAGCCATGGCATAAGCTCACTTGGCTTTTCAAGGCCATGTGAGCTAATAAGGGGGGATAACTCCGGTGGGTCTGGACACATTTCGCCGATATGCAATCCCCACCGGGGTCTTGTCATAAGATGACATACCAAATTTGAAATAAATCAATTCAAACTAACTGAAGTTATTGAATGGAAACTAAATGCGGATGGATGTACAGATGCACAGATAGGGCCTGTTTCGATAGTCCACATCGACGATGTCGGGCGACTAAAACTCCAATATGGTCTCCAAACATGATATATATTGATCGTCGGTGTTAACTTCCCTTCAAGAAACCATAATGCCCTTTAGCCCCTAATCATATCTCCCAAATTTGCGCACTATCCGGTCAGCAGTTCTGGAGTTTGGGCCCTTAGCTCATAATTATATTTCCCAAATTTCAGCCCGACCCATTCAGCGGTTCTGGAGAAGTCGTTTTCATGAAAACTATGTCATCTAAGATGACCCCCGAAACATTTGGACAATCAAATTCTCTTGACAAACTTGGTTGAGCTCTTGCCCTAGATGATATGTCATGTTTTGAATCGATCCCCCAAGAGGCTTCGGATAAGATTTTTACAGGTTTCTAAAAATTGTCCCAAATCCAAGATGGCCGTCAGCCAAATTTGTCAAACAAATTTTTTTAACAAACTTTGATCTCCATGCCCTAAGAATGTTTACTGCAAAATATAATTGAAATCGGCCTAGTTGTTCTCGAGAAGACATTTTAAATTTCCTAATGTTTTAGTATGGGAGTTTTGGGCGGCAAAAAAATCCAAGATGGCCGCCAAACTGTTTATCAGAAAGTGGTAAATTTGAAATCACCATACCCAAAAACCTATAAAAACAATTTCGGCTTCAAAATCTATAAAATTAAAAAATCCAATATGGCTGTCAAACACGCTATATTTTGCTTTATCCACGGTACTCATGGTCTTTTTTACATATTAATTTCCGTTGAACAAACTTTAATGGCCCTTAGCCCCTAATTATATTTCCCAAATTTCAGCCCAACCCATTCAGCAGTTCTGGAGAAGTCATTTTCATGAAAACTAGGTCATCTGCGATGGCCCCTGAACCATTTGGAGATTCAAATTCTCTTGAACAAACTTTTGTTCAGCTCTTTCCCTAGATGATATTTCATGTTTTGAATCAATCCCCCAAGTGGCTTCGAATAAAAAGGTTTCTAAAAATCGGCCCAAATCCAAGATAGCTGCCAGCCAAATTGGTAGAACGACTTCCTTTTAACAAATTTGAATCTCCATGCCCAAAGAGCTGAGCTAAAAAGAGGTAATATATAAAATTTTTTAGGCCTATGCCTTTTTTGACGAATCAACTTTCCACGGATAAACGTTAATGGCCCTTAGTTCCTAATTATATCTCCTAAATTTCAGCCTGTGTTTAGTGGTACGGGAGAAGTCATTTTCACAAAAGCTATCCATCCAAAAAAATTATCCAAAATGGCCACCTTAACATTTGGCCAATCAAGTTCCCTTGAACAAACTTGTTTTAGCTGTTGCCCCAGATGATGTTTCATGAGTTTTGAATCGATCTCTCAAGCGGTTTGGCTGACGATATTTAGAGATTTCTAAAAATCAGCCAAACTCCAAGACGGCCATTGGACAAATTGGCCAATCGGATTCGTTTGAGCAAACTTGAATCGATCGATCGATCACAACACAGGCAAAGCATGGGTGGAGCTTAGCTAGAGATGGACGGGGCATAGCTTAAACTGGATTCATCCATTCTATGCGTTTTCACAATATCAATCGCCTTCATTGCACATAGACTGTTGAAATATTCATGGTCTTGTCAAAATCGCAACAACATTTACTTCTGCTTCACAATATTGTGGTATGATTACATCCAGTTGAAGTGACAAATTTCATTGATGATCCTTATGATAGCATGATGTCATGTGATCAGCTGTAGACTGGTTTCCGGTCTGTGTCTCAAATGCTTCATTTTGCGCATATATACACACAAAAGGTTTGCTCTTGCACAAAAGTAAAATCCACGGGATGCACAGATAATTTGGTATGATAACAGCTAAATTTCACGTCTATTCTCTAGTTTTTTCAATGTTTTAGGGAGGAGCAGAACATACAATGATTAGCTACGTTACATAGCTCACTGTCAAAGCATTTGTATTATTTGTGTATAGTAAATGTCTAATCCTGTGGTGCTTGGTAATGGGACAGTAAAGTTTATCTTACCTAACTCATATGTCGCTGAAATTCCAGATTCTTTTAATAATTGCCTGGTCACTCACAACCTGGTTCTTATTGTGTGAAATATGACTCATTAATTAGGCATCCATGAGATCAAGTGAATTTGTATCTTGCTGCTGAATATTTTAAAACTAGTTTGACTGGAACCTGTTGTGCATGGGCATCAACAGATCCCAGTCAAATTAGTTTAAAAAATCTATCAGAATATTCCTTACATAATAAAGAATTTGTCATTCTTGTCTGTAAGGTTTAATTAACCATTTAAGAATACTGAATGAATTATAATGACCATATAATCTTAGTTAAATCATGTTAGCTGTCATGGGGCTGCTGGATCATTTCATTAAGTCACAAACACATACATGCCAACACAAGAGGGGTGTGCATAAGGGAGCCCTCATATGTTTACTTTATTCCTGGATTACTTTTTATTACAAAAATATACGACATACATGATATTAATTACATTAATCATGTATTACATTGATACACATTAAACAGCTGAGAGAATCCATGACACATAGTCAGTTAGAATACAGTGATAATGTATCAAAATGTAGTAAATTATCTAGTATATATGTTTGAGGTTGACTTCATCAAAATTACCTGGAACCCACAGATTCTAGCTTGGGACATCCAGATTTCAGGATAGAGGAACCTTGGGACAATTCCCCAAATTGAAATGCCTGAAGAAAGACTGGTGCCAGTTCTATGCATCTAAATATTGTCATGTGGTGCAGTTGTAGCTTACCAAACTGATGTCACCAGTGGTCCCTACACTAGGGCTTCATGGTATTAGAAAAAATGAATATCAGTATCGATATCAATTTTCATAATGGTATACGTTTAATACTGGTATTATTCCGATGGGAAAAGTGGAGTTAGGCGTGAGTAGTATCAGAGACATGGATTATATGTTTCTGGTAGTATGATTCCATATTCAACATATATCAGCGCTGCTCAAATAGTCGCCGCAAATTTCCACAATAATAGCAAGAAATTACATGAATCTTGATATTAAACGCTAAATTTTAACTGTCTTCAGTTAAATCATATCCCAAGACGGCTGAAACTCTACCAAATCAACCCTACAAATGATTTGAATTTGCCACGAAATTGCAACTATTTCCATGTGGATATTTTTGAGATACCGGTAACTAGTGACCATCTCGTCACGTACACTCGCCCAGTGAAACTGTGATCAACTAAAGCTGTTGATATTTGACTGACAAATATGAATGTTATGAGTCAAACACCTTCGATATGAATGTAAAAAAACATTTTACTCATTTTCCTGGCTATCTGCATTGATGTATATGTTAGAATAATAAATGAACTTTCCACGATAGCCTGTGCTTTATAGGATGAATTTGCAATGGGACGAAAATGCCAGGAAACGTGGAAATCTCCGTGCAAGGGGTACAACTTAGCCATTATAACACTAAATAGACTACCATATGCTGCGAATACATATATGCCTAAGCTCGCTTTCATTAGAGTAGCTCGATCGATATCTAATGATACCTGCCAGCAAAAGAAGTGAATAAAGGTCGCGGGAATTGAGAAGGTTTTCTCATATTGTCGGGTTCCTCTTTACTTGGGCTGTTGGGCAGTCACTACAAAGGCGCACAATTCTGGGAAATCACTGACTAACCAGGCTGTAGTAATTGATATAAAATATCACTCAAAATATTCAATTCATATTAGGATTTTTCTAGCAAACAGCAGGCCGAAATTATAAAATATTAGCGCAGGAAAAGATAGGTTTTAGACATTTTTAAGTGCATTCTTATAAGTAAGCAACTTTCATAGCCGCAATCGTTAATTTATTAATTACTCTAACACTAGCCTCAAAATAACAATTTGACAGCTCTGGATAAATAAGAAAAGCGTGATCATTAAATACAGGTAAAATATCATTTCCCCATATGAGGAGCAGTAACTTATATCACTAGACAGCTATATACTATTGAAATTTTACTAATGGGAAACAGATTATATGCCTAACAAAATGTTATACCGGTTTTATCCTATATCGCGATATTTCGGTATCAACAAAATCATATCGGTACAACTAACAGTGTAGCTATGATACCGGTATTCGATATAATATTAGTATATCATGAAGCCCTAGTCCCTACAACTCGTCCCATTGTGAAGCATGGCGACTAGTGGTCTGTAGATAATGACAACTATGGCGCCATCACATAATACAACCATGCTTTGCTCTAGGATACACTGGGACATGTTGAATACGTGAAACTACTTTTACTGGATGCTGTTGCTCCCTTAGTCAGCACTAGCTTCCTGTCAAAGTAATTACAAACCAGAATATGCAGGTGATGGCATGCAAATCTCAGACATCATGACTAACCTTATCCACGATTCTCACTTGAGAAATGTGGACAATTCTTGTTACGAATTGTCACCTTTTTCGTATGGCATGCATCATACAAAAAGTAACTAATTCTCAGCAATTCTCAAGCGAGAATGTCGGATAAGGTTACTCAGGGTGTCCTAAATTTCCACATGTTCACCAGTTTTGACATTTTAGCCAACTCCCTCTAGAATCTAGAGTAATAATTATTAATTTTGTATGAGAACACATGACAAACTAGATTAGATTGGTATATAAATGCACAAATAATCTTGAACTAAGAAATATATTACCAAGTTCAGCACATGACACAATGAGTAGCAATGCCATAAATACTACTCTACCACATATGATCCCAAGGCATAATTACGCATTACCAGTAAAATAGATGCATATCTGCTGCGCGACCTCTCGTGGTGCAAATAATCCTTTATTGTTCGTTTAATATGGCTCCATCTAAAATTGCTCACAAAAGGTTTGGAAATAGCTGTATGTCTTAATTTAAAATATCAAAATATTAACGAGTCTTATAATTTACATAGGTGAACAAACTGCTCACATTTAACTAAACATATAAAGAAAATTGTATCTGATACTGGTGTTCCAAAACAGTAATGACATCATAATTTTGGCATACACACTAGGTTAGAATGCTGAGATGATGTTATCAGATTCTGCTGAAACTACATGTATACTTGTCAGCTTTTCCTGCCAAGACAATCACTGCTGCTGTCGGTTATTTATAATTTTGAAATACATTACTAGGTTTGAATACTGAGATGATGCTATCAGATTCTGCTGAAACTACATGTATACTTGTCAGTTTTGCATGCCAAGCAAATCACTGGTCCTGTCAGTGCAGATGACTTGTTAAGCTACAATAGAATAAAATAAGTATTCTGAAATCTGTATAATAAATTTATTGCTATATTGTCAGAGAGTGAAATGACAAGCAAGGGCCCAGTGTCTGTTTTATACACCTTATACATTGGCTCAATGAAATCTATATAGGGTTGCACAATTATACAATAAAAACGAAACTTATGGTTATTTCAAGACTACTGGCTTCTTAAAAATCATAGTAATATCAGAGAAATGGTTCGAGATGCAAGATTCTCATCTGATATATGCAATGAAACTAAATATTTCTATAATATAGAATACTATATATCCTGTATACATTCTAGAGAGCTGCATATGCATTGTCAGTTAATAGAAAGCAGACACAAAGTACATTAAAAAGCAGATAATTTAAAATAAGAATTGTGGGTAATTAAAGTTTTGAATCTCTTCCTCATTACCAAGAAACCTCAGAGCTGATAGAACAAGGAGAATACTACAATTATCCTGAAGAAATAAAATAACATAATTTATGTGATATGCTGCTGTCAGACTTAGAACATTTAAAAGATTTACCACGAACTACTTAGACTCTATAATCTCACTTGGCAAATGATTTTGGTACAGAAGTCAAGCGAGGATAATTCAATGTGCTACTCGCTTCTTGTGAAATGACTTTTAGCACTGAGCATAGTTCAACCAAAGTGTACCATGTAACAAACGAAATGCACTAAACCTTTAGTTGATTTGGAAGGCACCAACATCTAGGCATGTTATTTAAATCTTGTATTAAATTCTACTGCATAAACTATTTCAAAACCTACCTTTTAATTACTCTTAAATGTGATCGGTCATGAAAATTGACATTTTGCTCAGTGAACATATGCCCATTTGCAGGCCAAAAAGACCTTTTGAAAACATACCACTGGAATGACTCGCACCAGCATCGAGCCAGGCATTCCAGTGATACATTTTCAAATAGGTTTCGCATGGCCTGCAAATAACAAGTTATATCTGAATTTTATTACATATCCAACAAAGTATAATGACTCACAGTTCAAGAAATATGAAACAGGCTAAATCAGATAAGTAGGGCAGCAAAAATAAACAATCATCATAATAAATTTGATGAACAAAGAGATAATTTAAAGGAAACTTGGAAACGGATTAAATCATTCCTATGTAAGGAAAAATGCAATACAGAAGCATCACAGTTTATTTATAATAATAGCCATTAACGAAAAAATTAAATAGCAGACAAATTTTAATGAGCAGTTTACTAACATTGGTACTAAATTATCAAAAACAATCCACCCAAACTCGAGCATTCATGTAAAGGATTTCCTGACAGGTAGCTATCAACGCTCTATTTTCTTAAATCCACCAGATACTCACGATATCTACAAAATACTAATGCAAATTAACACAGCTAATAGTGCTGGAATTGATAATTTCAAATGGAAAATTTTTAAACACTATAACAGAAATACTAACACAATTGGAGTATTTCCATCAAGACTAAAGGTTGCACGTGTTACACAAAGCCAAAGATGCATCTGACTTTACTAATTATCGGCCAGTCTCAGTATTTCCATTTTTCTTAAAACTCCTAGAAAAGCTGAATTTTAGTAGAATTACTAAATATCTAAACAAAAACTCAATCATATATCCTTCTCAATATGGTGTCAGAGAAGAAAAACCCTCTACTATGCTTGCCATTGTGGATATGATTGAAAAATTATCTATCTCCCTTGAAAACAATGAACATACGCTAGGTGTATTCTTGAATACTACGGAATAAGAGGTACTGCATTGAACTGGATATAGAGTTACCTTTCAAACAGGGAACAGTGTGTACAACACAATGGGGTTATCTCTGAATATAAAAATGAAGTTTGTGGTGTTTCCCAAGGTTCAGCTCTTGGGCCTCTGCTGTTTTTCACATATATGTATGAATGGCATACCCAAAGTCTGCAAATATCTGTCACTAATACTTTTTGCAGACGATACAAATGCTTTCTGCAGCCAAAGGGAATATAGAAATTCTATACAAAAATGTCAATAATGAAATGGCGAAATTAATAGATTCGTTTAAAGTAAACAAAGTGTACTTAAATGTATCTAAAACTAATATATTATTCATAAAATCTAAGAAACTAAAAGAAATAGCTCTCCCAAACCTCTATATCGACAACCAGATCATTCAAGAAGCCCAATATGCTAAGTTTTTAGGAGTCTATCCCAATAAAAATTTACCATGGGAGAAGCATATTGAAATTATTACTACCAGGGTAGCAAAAAGCATTGGCATCATTCGCAGACTGAAACCCTATCAAACACCTAATATTATTAAAAACCTGTACTGCACAATGATACTTCCTCACATCACCTACTAATACATCTCAAGCTAGATTAAACAAGAGGCCCAAGGGCCTGTGACGCTCACCTGCACATTTGAACCATTTGCATTTAAATAGACATGGATAATTTTGGGAAAATCCAAGATGGACACAAAAAAACCAGACCAATCCAGATTCTCATTTGACATTTTGAAGTCTACCATAGAATCGTTCGACCCAAGTTTTGTTGAAATCGGACCATTGATTAAGGAGTAGCATTTTTAAATGCTTCCGGAGAATTTTCAGAAAATTAAAGATGCCCACCAAAACATTGACCTATCAAAATGCGGAATAATTTCTAGAGAATACCACCATAGGATCCTTCCAGCTACATTTGGTTTAAATTGCCCAATGGGTTAATGAGGGATAGCGTCTTAAATGAATTCCCATTTGCCAGAAAATCCAAGATGGCCACCCAAAAAAATCAAGCAGTAAAAATTATGTATACAAATTCTGAAGTGTACCAGACTAAGGTCCGTCCAGCTGATTTTGGTTATAATAATAATAATAATAATAATAATAATAATAATAATAATAATAATAATAATAATAATATCTGTCATAGCGGTAATCATCAGACTACCACTTCTACTACCACAGCCTAAAAAAATACTAATACATTGTCAATGATACCAAAAATATAGCAGTAGAAGGGAGAAACATGAACAATGCGGTCAAGGAATTTAATTCAAGTATCCTCAAGGCCGCCAATGAAGCGATTCCTCGAGGGTTCAGGAAAAATTACCGCCCCTACTGGACAACAGAACTGCAAGCAGCAAATGATAAACTAGACAAGGCCAGAGAAGATGCAGAGGGTAATCCCTGTCATGAAAACCACTTCACGCTACAACAAAATAAAGCCAGGTATCTAAAGACCAAGCTGGAGGCCAAAAGAAGAAGCTGGAGGGATAAGACGGCAGGGTTTAATTTAGAGAGAGACACCACAAAGCTATGGAGACTGACTAAAGCACTAAATGATGAGGGTGTCAGGGGAGAGAAGATTACTCTTGAAGAAGATGGACAAACACTGTCAGGAAAGATGGCTGCAGATGTCTTTGCGAAGGCATATGCAAAAGAAAGCAACATTTATATACCACGAATGCATCAAAAAGAGGTTAGAAAAGAGCAAAAGGAAAGAACAGACACCAACACTCACGATGCAATGAAAGTTGACATTAGTTTAGCAGAACTGAAGAAGGCCGTCCGCCAATTGAAGAAGAAGAAATCTCCCGGGCCAGATGGCATTACGAATGAAATGATCCAACACCTTGGTAATGCATCTCTCCGCAAGTTGTTAGACACCTTGAGTATGGATCCAGCTCATGGATGACAGCAGCTAAATCTCATCAACAGAACCTCGACAGAGTACAAAACCAGGCACTGCGCATCATCACTGGTGGAATGAGATCAACACCAATAGAAAAAATGGAGCAGACAGCAGGCATACCCCCACTTAGTAAAGGAAGGGAATGCAAAGCACTGATCCAAGCTGCAAAGTTCAAATCGTCCAACAACCACCCGATGAAGATCAGGCAAGCACAGCTGTCATTAGGAAGACTTAAAAGATCAAGTTTTGTGAAAGAGACAAAAGCACTTCAAAGGAAACGCCAAGAAATGTTGCCAGCACAAATAGAAAACCCAAACCACACCCTTGATCCTCCACCCTGGGAAAACAAACTAGAGAGCATAGCTATTCGCACCACAGTACCTCATCTCACAACCAAAGATGAACGCAGTGATGTGAGCAAGAAGGCCCTGACTCTAGCCATGCTGGAAGAAATGTACCCTCAGGAGACATGGATAAGGATCTACACAGATGGATCAGCCAAAGATGCAATTAGGAGCGGAGGTGCCGGACTGCACATACAGTATCCAAACGGACAACATGAGTCAGCTGCAATACCGACAGGCAAACACTGCACAAACTACAGAGCTGAAGTCGAAGCACTGGTCCATGCAGCTAATACCATCAGCAGAACAGCAGACCCTATTGCACAGATTGTCTTTTTATCTGATGCCCATGAGGCTATCACCAAAGGTAAGCTGCCACAACTTGAAGAAGCACTACAAACCATCAAATGCTTTCGGATAGCATTGCAGTGGATCCCCTCACACTGTGGAGTCCAAGGAAATGAGGAAGCAGACAAGATGGAAAAGGTGGCTGCAGAAGAGAATCAGACAGAAAACATGGTTACGCATACATAGATGAAGACTATCATCAAGTCACTCTATAGAACACCTTAATCAGAAGATGCCTACCATCATCTCTCGAGGCCAGAGCAAGTGACCATTTTTCGTCTCAGAACTGGACATAACAGACTAAACCAACACATGTACAGGCGGTTCCACCTTACGACATCGCCCGCTTGTCCTTGTGGAGAAGCAGAACAAACCACAGAGCACATACTTCAATGTTGCAGTACGTATCAGCTGCTGAGAGAAGAGATCTGGCCTTTGTCAACCTCCTTTCTTGAAAAGCTGTATGGGCCTGTGGAAGAACTGCAGAAAACCACAGATTTCATCTTGAGAACGGCTCTCCAAGTGTGATACCAGCGATCGAAAAGAAGAAGCTTATATATACAAACGGCGTCACTGAGTCAAGTATCCCCAGTTCGGAAAATGCTGTAATAACAGGATGAACATGTGCATACTGACCATCCCCCACCCCCAAAGCCTTAGTGTTTATAATCATCCCAAGATATGGGCTCTCAGTGTAGTTTCAAACACCTGGAATTTCCTACTTCTGCAATTTAAAAGGATGTGAGGTTACAGTCTGTGCGTGGTTGTTTGTTGTAAGGTGTCAGACCAGAGCGTAGGTGTATCAACAGTATGGTTATTGTTTTGATACACTATCCAGTATGGGAGAAAAGTGGCTTGCTTGACAAGTGCTGTCGATCAGAGGCAGTAAACGGGTATATCACCCTGACTTGATACCTACTCAACATTTTGTTAATTGTGGTGGGTGTAATGATAATTCCGGTTGTGATAAGTAACAAAGCAAAAGAGATATCTCTTTGGTCAAGAAGAATTTCCTCCAATCAGGGAGAGGTGTCGTGTCTGTTCTTCACACTGGTCTGGTGCGTAATTTTGAATCCCCTGCAGGCAGCATTCCTGACATCCAGAGCGGTGCTTTAGGCAACACTCTGGCGGTGAATATTCTGCAACAGGATCTCCCGTTGATTATATCACACATGTGATCTTATCACAAACTTTATATATATATATATATATATATATATATATATATATATATATATATTTCAGTACAAATCAATATACGTATATGATTGTGCAGTGGCTGTAAGATTGGCTTGGAGCCTGCCATTTTCTACTTTTGGTAGAATAAAGTCTGAACGATCCAACACGGCTTTCTAGGTTTCTTTTACAATAAAATCTTTAGCCATCCAGTTTTTTGGATGCGTTTGATTGGCTGAGGAAGGTTACTAATGGAGATGTCTATCCTGATTGTTCAAAATCTGAAGACCATCAGAACCATTATCGTCAAAATTAGTTAAAATGGTTTTAAGTTCTTTCCACGAATGGTTCCCTACATAGTGAAATTAGAGCGAGTTGCTCACTTCCTTTTCTCAGCTAGTTTACGCGAGTTACTTTCAGAAAGTGGATGTATGTATGGGTGAGCGCTCGTGGGTTCAGACTTTGATGTTTTTGTCCTTTCTGTGGACATCTTCAGACGTCTTATAGAGAAGGTGGTTGTTTTGTCTCTTTGTAAGATATGCCCTTTAGAGATGGTCGTATGGGGTCACGCTAAGTCAATGTGTGTTTTCCATTTTTTGGAGAAAAATCGCAGAATATTTTCGAGTACCCTCCAAGTTTCAAAAAAGTGTATTTCTCCTTTGGGTTGGGAAATGGGAAATGATGTTTTGAAGATATCTAGATGGTGCAATTGATTCCTGTGTATTGTCCCTGCGTTTGTGAGGGGGGAGCACAGGGACGCACATGTGCAGGGACGCCCAGGCGCCGGCACAGGATGCACTATGGTGCGCTTTGGATGATGTGTGCCAGCGAATTGATTGATTCCAATGGGTGCCAATGTAGTTGGTGGATCCAATGGCTTTCCTTGGCCTTTCTCCACACAGTTGATGCGTCCTCTTCTGGGTCTGAAGAGAGGATTTGGAACATTATATATAATACAGATGGATAAGGTGACAATGAGGGTCCATCAGGGACGGGCGTGCCTGTGGCGAGGATTGGTGGAATATGGGTGCTTTGGACATGAGAGTCATGAGGTATTTGGACATTTCCTCATGACTAATGGGAGTGGAATCGAGTAGGAGAAATCAGCGCACAGTGGCAGCGGGGGAAAGGGGGAAGGGTACAGTGGACTGTAATATTTAACAACGAAACATAGGTAGGGGAGCCCAGGGAACGGTACTGGATATTAAAAATAGGGACATCACAGCAGTTCGAGACTCCGTTGTCAAGGGTTGCCAATCGTGTCATCCTCCACATCAGGAGGATCTGGCTTAGATTGGGGTGTTAGTGATGGTGGCGGTTGAACAGCTGATTTTTGCTGGACTATGTATGGACTTTTCCACTTGTAGCTAAGCTTGCAACAGGTTCTCTCCGGCAGAGTTGGGTTGCTTACCCATACACGATCGCCGATGGCATATGGCTCACTATATGCTCGGCGGTGGTGTGCGGCTTTCTGGCATTTGTATACGTCAGGAAGTGTGCTCTCACACTTTCGTGAGCACCCTCCAACTGTTGATGTAGAAGTTCTACATACTGAGATGGAGAGTTCAACTCTCCGGGTGTTTGCAGTAGGGCCCTGCGAATCTTAAATTTCTGCTTGAATTGAATATTCGAAAAAATCTGAATCAAATCGAATTTCGAATAATAGAAACGAAGGCCTATGTGAATTCAAGTGTCATATCGTTTAGACTAATTTGTGGTTCGATCATAGCAAGAAATATGAAAATGCAGTAACCTAGATAGAAAAGCTGGGTGTGTATGCATACACTGGGCAGGAATTGAACTCAAACGAGATAATTTCTCAGAAATTAAGAAACCAGTACCATAAAAATATGATGTTCCTGCGCTGTAATTCATAGAACACGTCAGACATTACTGCTAGTCCCGCTGTCGAATAACTGATGACATGTTTGTTCTGCCTCCATGAAAACATAAAATCGCTCAAGCATGTGCAAGGAGCTGTCAGAATTATGCCTACATTTTGCAGCCTGTAACCATTTATTTAGGATATTTTGATGCGTACATTTTTCCTTAGCATTCATAGTAGGCTTGCACGATTTTTGCTTTGAAACATTGCGATTGATTTTCTAAAAAAAAATTGTGATTTTCGATTAAATCATAGGTCCAAATTTCCACAAGTATAAACTGTGGTAACGTGACACGCCACGAAAACTTGGACTTGGAATTTCTAGAAAAAATAGTACGAAATTAGAACGCAATGTTGTGAGACAAATTCTTACCATCTTATGTCTGTGCTTAATGTATACCTTATATCCATCATCGTAGGAGTGAAATTAATTTGGATTTCCTAAATATTGCGCATTGTGTCAAAATTTGACGTAAAATGTCATCGGAAAAGATATAAATCACGCGATGTATCAGCTTCCGCTTATAGGCTCCCTTTGTAAGATGAGCTTAGGTCATTACCCAAGTAGCGCAAAGACGCTAATATTAGTACCCGGGGAGATACTGCGCAATCCACATACATAGGACAGTAGCTTCGAGTAGCTACATGTACGAGAGTGATAGCGTAAACTTGTCCTATAGTGAAGTTTATAGTTGCTTTCAGAATGTGCGATTTACATTTAAGAGTAATCAACAGAACGCACATTTCAAAATACAACAATCTGGAATGTTGCTGCTTTAAGGTGCATATTCACACCAAACTGTTTCAAAATAAAATGGTTAAAATTGTATACTTTTAGAGGCTTAAATTGTGGGTATAGATGTAATGAAATGAAATAAAACTTAACATATGATGATTTCCTTATGCACAAATTAATATAATTTTTTACGGTGTCAAATTGAATTAGAGGCACAAGTCCCTAATTTAAACTCACAATTAAAAAAACTATATTAATTTATACATAATGGAATCATCATATGCTAAGATTTCTTTCGTTTCCTTACATCTATGCCCTCAATTTAAGCCTCTAAAAGTATAAAATTTTAACAATTTTATTTTGAAACATTTTGGTGTGAATATGCACCTTTAATTAGACATGCCAACCGAATCAAAAAGGAAAAACTATTACAGTGCCTGAGATTTCTAACTTTAGAATTAAAAAGAATTATGTTCACTGATTATTGCCTAACACTCTGCAACTAAGTATATATTTGGTATTTCAAGACAGGGTCTGCTACGAAAGAAAGAAAATTATATGGCGATTTTATGTAGTAATTAGCTGGTTTTCTCAATGACAAAGGTGGTACCTCGCTATTGTTAGCTTGTTTATCGTAGCGCTTTGTGTTGTGATTTGTAGTTATTCGACATGTGCATGGCACGGCGGGATATAAGCACAATGAACACAGGCGTGAAACGATTATAATTGTACTCATGTAACTGATAAAATCCGATGGAAAAGTACACTTCAGATTTTAAACAAACATGAAATTTTCGACGATTTTCCGATTTCCCTCAATTACATCACAAAAATCGTGATTTAAAAAATAAATCAAACTTCATGATTAAATAGAAAAATCTTGCAAGCCTAATTCATAGCATGGTCTACACATAGAATCTAATATAGAATTATGGGTAAAAATAAGATCTACCTTCCTGAACATCCATTTTGACAGTTATCTAAGCGACCAACATAAAATGATCCAAAACGGAATCGCAATGCAAAGGATTGCTTGAATGCCTGAGCAATTCAAATGAGATAGGTCGCTTCTTATGTTGGCAGGCCGGTGAAAATTAAACATCTTTTGTGATTGAAGGCGTTCTGTTAAACTATATAAAATAGTAATATACTGGAAGAAATCCTAAACATGAATGGATTTTGCAACATTGAGAACGAAATATTGCAAATTAATCGGATATTATGTACAGGTTTTTAAAAAAGTTTGAGTAATAATTTCACTATATCCTAATCAGCAAATTCATTCGTCATTATATATATTGGTGAAATTTGTGTTCACTTGGGCGATTTAGTTTGGGATGACTTGATTACATTATGATAATTGGATGGCAACTCAGCGAAGTAAAGTTAGTGAAAACCATTTTTTTTTTACAAATGCACTTTCCGATACAAATTTTCAAACAATAAATGCCAAATTCTCACAATAGCATTGTTTTATGTGAATTTATTTGAGAGTACGTGTACATGAGGCATGGGGCGAAGCCCTTTGGGCTTAGGGCGTGAGTCCTTATTCAAAGGGCTTGCAAATGTGCTTAAGCCCTTTAGTCCAAAAAGGGCGTTCGGCTTGTGCTTAAGCACATTAAAAATACCATGTTCTTTCAAGCACTTTTTCAAGCACTTTTTCAAGCACTTTTTCAAGCCCTTTTTCAATTTTCACCTTGAATCAATACTTATAGTTATCAAACATATGCCATTGCTACATATTACGGATAATCTTTTGCTGCTTATTTTGAAATTAATTTGACTGAAAGTAAGGCAACAATATGTTTAGACAAATCATTAGATAACACTTAGTAGCTTTCAAAGCCTACCTAAAACATTTTGGTGAATTCAGAATGAAATGGCCTAATTACATCTAGTCATTATTTTAAAAGAATTGCCACAAAACCTGTTAAATATTTGGAAACTGATTTGACTAGATTAAGCTGTTGCTGCCGTGACAAAATTATTAACAAAATTCTCAGCATGATATTTTGTACATCATGTGCTATCTGGCCTGTCATGCCTGCATAGCTGCAAAACATTAACCCATTTTACTCCATATCCACATTACTTAAATATTTGTTACATGTTATATCTCAAAAAGCTGGTTAAAAGGGACATCTACAAATACAGACATCTCTGAATAGCTTGAAAGCAAGTTATATCTGTTTCAGTCAATTTCCTTTCAAAACCTTCAACAGGGACAAGATTTAGCAACATTGAAATCAACGTTTTGAAAATTCAGAATGATATAGACTGAATGATTGGTGGTGTTAACTGACCATTCTTAGCTGCTCTGCTTATCTGATCAATACAAAAGAATGAATTTCACACATCCCTGCTACCACACCTCTCACAAGATATATACCATGTCTGTCTTGTAATTACACAAATGTAGGTAATGCTACTGAATAGGAATGTTCTTTTAATGTAGGCTCCCACCACTCCTCACAATGCCCCTCTTTTGATCTATCTCTGCCACTAGATAAGGCATGATAAAATAACTTCTTTACAATATAAATTATATTCTGTCAAATATTTTGAAATTATTAGTGCAACAGATGTTGCTGTCATCAGCAATGGCTACATGTCAAATTATTTTTGAAATATTCTGCAACCTTCCCTCTATGGCTGCCTTGAAAGTAAGATATTTTTCAAGGAAATAATTAACCATTTAATGGTTAAAATATGGTCAGAAAAGGCTGCCATATACAGACCAAGAGAAGACAATTTTTGAGAATTACAACTAGAATCGATCCAGTCATTCCAGTAGTAAGATTTAAGAATTAACCTTAAATTTGTCTACAAATGGACATTTCTTAAGTCCACTGCACAGGCCATTTCCGTAGGCTTTACCGGTACAGGGTTAAACCTTACAGAACACGTATGAGAAATATGTTATGATGAATGGAATATTTTGTTGAACATTTTGAAACTAACTTCATTGGGAGCTGTTGATCTATGTCAACAACATATTTCAGACGGTTAAATGGATAAGACTTGGAACTCGTGAATGTACACCTAACTTAAGTAGCCTTGTCCCTTTTCCTGTTACATGTTAGTTGCTAATTGCTGTTTATTCTCATAATACTACAAAATATTGCTGAGAGTCGATTCAACAGCACTATTCTCAAAATTAATAAACTGATGTGATGATCATTTTGCTTATTCTCTACATGTATGTATATAGTTTTGACCAGCCCTTAAATCGAACATAATTATCAATTGGCTATGTAATTTCCTCAAAAGTGCTTAAGGTCTTATGTATAATCCCTTTGCAAAGGGCGTGTACTTGTGCTTAAGCCATTTGAAAACATGGAGGGCTTGTGTGTGTGCTTAATCCCTTTTTTAAGTGCAAGGGCTTGTGCTTGTGCTTAATCCCTTTCAAAAGGACTTCGCCCCATTCCTGATGTACATATCATGATATTGCTTCTCATTGTAAGCTTTGTGTCAATCGAATACTTGAAGCTTTGCAGGGCCCTAGCTCGTGGCATGACTATATCTACCGCCAGTGAGAGATTGCAGCCTAACATCCTATGTACAGGTGTAGATCCAGTTCCATCATCACGAAAAGCAATTGCAAGTCCCAATCGCTTTTTTTGGTCCGCATAACGGCCAAAATTGGGTAAATCATTCCACCATTCCATCGCTGCATGGACGGAATGACGCAGTGCAGGCTTTGATGATGCGAAGTAGGTGGCAGAGTTCCTGGAATAGCCTGCTCTAAAAATTCGTAGCTTGATCTGAATGCAGTTCTCTGGGTCCCCAAAGCGGGATAATACGTGGTTCACCAGAATATCGAAGATGGTAGTGGCTCTTGGTTCGGGAGGGCGAAAGCTTCCACCCACTTGGTGAAATAATCTTGAAAGACAAGGATATAATGGTTCCTGTGGTCAGAGGTCGTGAGGGGTCCCATCATGGCAATGGCAACTCATTCAAAGGGGATGCCTACTATGTAAGCTTGTAAAGCATCAGTACAGGTTTTCATGAGGCTTTGTTGGCAAGGAACACATTTGGTGGTCTACACATCTATGGATGCATCTATTCCGAGCCAGTGGAAACGTGGTCGAATCCTCTCGAGAGTGTGATTGTGCATGAAATGTCTAGCACAATATTATTATTATTATTATTATTATTATTATTATTATTATTATTATTATTATTCACCATTTTTCTGACCAGTTCTCAATTTTTATCAGCTCATCTCTAACCCGGGCAACTTCTAGTTAATAAATATTTTTGCGTTGTTAGAGTATCATCAACATTGTATAGGGAGGATCGGCATAAAATGGTTCCCTATGTACGTGTATAGGTGAGTGAGTGATAGCCGCGGCGCACGTGCGTATGTGCGTGCATGCACGCTGGCTCGTGCCTGCATGTGAGCGTTTACGCTGTGTGCGTTTACGCGAGTAACCGCGAGACTCAAATTTGTAGGAGCGCAGAAGGAACAAGTCCGGGTTGAATACTTGCCACGGTAAAATCAAAATTGATCAAGAGGTTTAACCAATAGTGGGATCAAGGAGGTCGGTATTCATGGTGCGGCGCCCCCCCCCCACCCACCCCCACACCACCAACGCATTTGTAAACATTATATTCTAAGGCCATCTCCTGCATTTCAGGATATAAATTTCGACATAAGCTACTGTTGCTTACAAATTTACCCCGTTTTGCGCAGTTTCTGCTGAAAAATAGTTGACTAAATTGAGAAAATCTGTATGTCAGCAGGCTACGACCATATAACGTGCAGTCGATGGCACCCCATCGCAAATACCCACGCTTTCATTAACCTTCTAGCCTGACAACTGTACCCCTCCCACAAGACCGGGGTCCAATATAACAGTGATTTCACGAACTGGAATCGTGTATGGGTAACTCAAATATAACAAATTTGGTTGAATTCCACCAAACCTTTGCGGATGAAATTGCTGGACGGGCCGAACTTAAGGTTGTGCAACAAGTGCATTCGCACACGACCTCAAATTTCCAGCCCCCACCACCTCCCAAAGTGACACACAAATCGTTTTTGTATTTCTTTGCCCCTCACACATAGATGACATAACTATAAGACCGGCGTGGCCAAATCCCACAGCCCTCTAACCGCATAACACCGCCCGACCCCCCAACCCCCCCCCCCCCCGCCCCCACCCCAAGCGGTTTTACGTTTGAAACACAACCGGAACTTTAGATATTTCTCTGGGGTGGGGGGGGGGGGCGGAACAAGAATTTTCAAAAACTTTGCACAGGGCTCTCTCTAAGTTCGGTCCTGTGAGAAATATCTTTGCTTTACAAATACACGGATAATACTTAATTTTACGGAGCACTCAAATCTGCAAGAAAGATTGCGGATTGAAGATGAAACTGAATAAGTTTAGCAATTTTACCTAGCATTTTTGTTTGTGTACGTACATGGTATCTTGGAAATTAGCCAACGATCATCACGAGACTTGTAATGGCATAAAGCTGAGTATGTCAACTATGTTTCATTTTTCTCTATCATAATGAGTAAGGGTTTAAGTATTGGATTTGCCCTAATTTGTGCAAGTTTTAAAACACTGTGTCACTGTGAGATATGACCGTATATGATATAAGCCCTACCATTCCACAGAGGCATGGAAAATTTCGAGCTGATAGCAAATATTTAATAATATGCGCCAGACTAATCATAATCTCTTAGGCCTACGCGATTTCAGAAACTACTCATACTTCCCTAATCAAATAGGAATTAAAACACACATGTTGTGGATATCGGATTGTCTTACGGGGAGTCATGACCCCGGGGACATCTTATATTTGCAGGATAAGACCCCAGTGAAATTATTGTATTTGAATACCAGATGAGCTAATGAACGGATAACTGGATGCATCAACAGGGGCATCAGTCGATGCGAAACTGACGCGAAACTATAGCCGAAACATTGAGTGAAATTGGATAGAATGGAGAAGGACCTAGGGTTGTGAGTTGATGGTATATGGCGGTAGTTAAAAGATGAAAGTTGTTGCTGTAGCAGCGGCACAACCTTTTATAGTATTCAGCAGAAGTTATGACCAATAGTTTCCAAATATTCAAGCAGAAGCGTCGGTAGGGTGCTACGGACAGAGTACAGGTAGCGTAAGCTGGATGACTCATAGAAATGACGTAGAGACCGACTTACCGTGGGACCGTGATAACGGTAACCGAGTTTCTGTAAAAGCGACCAACAACACCAGATGCTGGTGAGTCAGGCGGGCCACATGGTCACTACGTCACCGCTACGTCACAGCACCCTTGTAAAATGCAGGCGCAAGCCTAATGAGCAAGGGGCCGGACCAGGACGTAATAACGTCCGGCGCCAGGTAGAGTAGAAAACGAGACGAAAAACTGACAGAGGGCGTCCGTCAAGTAAGCTCTTAAGCTTGAGATTAGAAATGGTTGCCAAAGCAATATCCATCATTGAAGCCGAAATCCGACAGATCCCATCACTCAAGAACCAACTGATACTGCTTTGCCAATGTTCGGGTCTATCTTCGGAGTACGGAAATGGCCGAAATGGATTGGTCAAAAGTTTTGTAAGAGTAGTAAGCAAAACGAGGCAAAGCGGGGGCTCCAAGGGTAGGGTGTAACAACCCGAACATGACCGTGACATGGCGAAGCAGTACATAAGGGGAACTTTCAATTTTGATCAGGAGTCCGAAAATTATTGCGCTTAGGTAAACCTAGCCTCGAGTCCGTATAGTTCTGTGGAATTGAATTTGTCGAAATTCAAACAAGTTCTTGGTGAATGGCTTTAAGTAGCCAAGAACAGTATTTGACGAAAGTGATTTAGCGAATCGTGAAACGCAACTTTGGAATGATAGAATAACCAGTATTCGTATTATATAAAATCAGTTACTTCTATAGACGCGAGTGACAGTAAAAGTTACTCCAAGTATTTGGTGGTAGTATAAGCCACCCATAATTGCTAGGGAAATATTTATAGTAAAGATATTAGTAAAATAAAGTTTTCACTTCGATATCCTCGAAGCAAGAGTTTGGGTTGTTGCTAAGTAATTCTGGAATCGACGGAAGACCACCGTCACGAACCACCGACTTCTACACCAGTCAGATCAGGCCCAGATACGAACATAAATATCGTGACTTCCATCTATACACGAAGCGAGCTCGTATCGATCACTTTCCTCGTCGGTAAGACCGGTTGTCGCAGCAACCACACATACAGGCCTTACCGCCGTGGGAAGCGAAGCGTTAATAAGTAAGAAGAATAGGTATCAGAAAACTTCAATGTGTTCAATAATGAACACATGCGCCTTGATCATGGGAGCAAATTTGATTCTTCACGGTGAAATTCTGTAAATAAAGTGAACATGAACATGAGTAATAACAAAAACACACATTTTTAGTCAATATTTTAGGGAGCCCTCCCGAACACCGATTTTTAGTCAAGTTCGTGTAGACCAATATCTAGACCTATCAAAGCCAGTATAGACGGTGGCCTAGACACTGGTCTAATCGACGTTATTTTAAAGCAAACCGTGTATATCTGGATTAGGTTATAATAGTAGCATAAATGGACTATAAACTACACAATTATTATTGACCATATCGCACCTGTTAAATAAGTAAATTTGATGTAAAAAGGCGACAATTGCTTGATCTATTAGCAAAACGTAATTGTTTTTAATTACCCCCCCCCCCCCCCCCCCATAACGTCACGTCAAGGAAGTAAGAGGACGCTACGCCGTAAAAGCTGCGCAAAATTGTACGCGCGTTATAACGTAATTCCAATTTTGCTATATCAATTATATTTGACACCTCTCGAGGCGGACAGTTCTGCGGTTATGAATGCTAGGCTACGAATTTTCCTCCTCATACCTGCGTGTTTTATGGTGTTCTTATGTGTGAACTTCTTAGCGACAGCTTGATATGCCTGGAATCATATCAGGATACTTATGCGGCAGAATTAGAAAATCAAATAATATTTACCCAACTGGAGGCTGAAAACAACGCGGTCAAGCGCATTCGGCCCATTAATTCGCTGTTACGATTATAAGTGGATTCACACTAGTGTATTTTGCATAAATTCAATAAATAAATGTAGTTATTATATGTATTTTAGAAGTACAATTGCAATATGCTTATTTTTAAGTCTATGTAATGTCAGCGATTACGTGAGACTAATAGTGTAGGCATGCAATCCAGCTTCATAGTTAGGCTTATATAGTTTATGTGTATGGTACTACACATACTTGGGTCATACAATTTCATTGTTCTAATATTCCCAATTTAACACTATTTAAACCTCTAGTCTCCTAAAGGCACTATTAAGCTACCTAAGGTAACCATTCAATGTAAATACGTGCGCGTAGATTGCGCTATTCATTGATAAAGGAATTGTCCCAAACAGAGTATAATTATGTTTGTCATATTATCCATAAACAAACATCAGTCAAACAAACCACTCAGGCAGGCAGCCAGGGCTGACAATCAGGCAGGCAGGGCAGGGCAAACAATCAGGCAGCAAGGGCAGGGCAGGCAGGCAATCAGGCAGCCAGGGGAGGGCAAGCCTGCAATCAGGCAGCTAGGGGAGGGCAGGCAGGCAGCCAGGGGATGGCAGGCAGGCAATCAGGCAGCCAGGGGAGGGCAGGCAGGCAGCCAGCCAGCCAATGCTGGCAGCCAGTCAGGACATGAAGGTAATCAGACAGCCAGATCAAGGCAGGCAGGCAGCAAGGGTGTGGCAGGCAGCCAGAACAGGGCAGGCAGTCAGGGCAGGCAACCAGAGCACGGCAAGCAATCAGGCAGCCAGGGCATTGCAGGCATGCAGCCAGGAATGGGCAGGGCAGGACACGCAATTAGGCAGTAATCAATGCAAACAGCCAATCAGGAAAACAGGCAGCCAGGGCAGGGCAGACAGGCAATCAGGTGCCATGGCAGGCAATCAGCCAGGGCGGCAGCCAGACAACCAGGTATGTGGCAGTCCCGGCGGCAGACAGACATCCACCTATGGCCCCATCCACCACCCACCCACCCCACTCAGTCAGCCAGTTAGTTGGTCGGTTGATCAGCCAGTTGGTCAATTGGCCTGCCACTCGCTCGCTCACTCACTCACTCACTCACTCACTCACTCACTCACTCACTCACTCACTCACTCACTCACTCACTCACTCACTCACTCACTCACTCACTCACTCACTCACTCACTCACTCTCTCTCTCTCTCCCACCCACCCACCCACCCACCCACCCACCCACCCACCCACCCACTCACTCACCCACTTCAGTCACTCACTCGTGAGTGAGTGAGTCGGTGGGTCGGTCGGTGGGTGGGTGGGTCGGTCGGTGAGTGAGTCAGTGAGTTGGCCAGTCAGTGAGTCGGCCAGTCAGTGAGTTGGCCAATCAGTGAGCCAGTGAGTGAGTGAGCCAGTGAGTGAGTGAGCCAGTGAGTGAGTGAGCGAGCCAGTGAGCGAGTGAGCCAGCCAGCCAGTCATGTACTCTGTAGGTTGGTCGATTACTCACTCATGCAGTTAGTGAGTGAGAGAGTGAGTGAGTCAGTGAGTGAGTGAGTGAGTGAGTCGGTCGGTCGGTGACGTAAGTACACAACACACTGTAGAGACCATGTCATAATCCCATCATGTAGTCTCAGCTACGCTGGGGCTGCCTGATGAACTAGCCTTTTTACTTTATTATTATTGATATTTTTCTTATTATTTTAGTTCCCACGTCAGTACGTCGGGACGACTTGTGGGTCGGCGAGAGCTGCCCGTGCGGATCCGCGATAATGGGCCGCAATTATATATTTAATCAATATACACATATATATGTGCATCCCTTTATTTACCCGGGATGCACATGCGATTTAAAATAATAATCTGTGATACTCTTTATGGGTATTTCTGTGTGATTAATATACTTACATTTTACATATATATATATATATATATATATATATATATATATATATATATATATATATATATATATATATATATATATATATATATATATATATATATATATATATAGATATATATATATATATATATATATATATATATATATATTTATATATATATATAAACTTGTAATTGTTGGTACGTTGGAGCTTGGGTGTTCCCCGCGGAAAAATAAGTATCCGCATCCAAGGGAACACCCATGCGAGCTATTGTATTACGATGATGCTAATATGATAATAATAATAAATAAAGAGCACGCACCGCAACATAAAAAACCCAGAAAAAGACCTGGATAAATAATTTCAGGTCAAAAATTAAAACTAAAAGTATGCCTCCCCTCCCCCTACTATTTGGCACCTCTATGTGCTCTTTTCTTAAAAACATGCGTCTCTCGCGTCACTACTCCTCTCGGCTACGCGCCTACCCGGGGAGTCTATAATTCCCGCCTAGTGTGCCTCCACGTGTTCGATCCGTGATGCGTGATCGTTTGCCATGGACGTCAAACTAGGAGGGGGTGGTTTAGCGTGGATCGACCGGACGGGTACGGGCCGTCCCAGCAAAACTGGGTATGGACCGGCCGTTCCAGGTTTGTTCTAAGCCCGCCCCCCTGGGTAGGACGATACGCGTATATAAGCCTTATGAGAGAGGGTCTCGTTGAAAACGGCTAAGTCCGTTATACCCCGTAGTGCGCATGTGTGCTACAGCGTCCATAACAACACGAATTAGGATTGGAGGCGAGTAAATATAAGCTTATAGTATAACGAGTTTGCACTCGTAATTTATCAAAACATAACCGTTCTCGTTGTTACTGGTACGAATTAAGACCGGAATAAAACGAGCATTACAAAACTTTTTACTGTTTCAAAATCGGTTAAGAAATGGCGGAGATATCCATGAAAGCTCCCGGTTAAATTATACTTATAATATTACTTAAAGTCGTACTCGCGTATATATGACAAGCTAAATACACAGTGGGTTGTACATGTGATAGTGTAGCTCGCGGGGTAGCGTCGGGCCGTTCCGGTGTATGGTGTCGGCTCGCCGAGTCACATGTACACGACGAGTGATGACACTGGCTAGCTCCCGGTCTCAGGGTTACGGATCCCCTGCGACACTGCCCTATGGGTAACAAAGATCGGCTCCTAAGGCCGGTGGAACTCAATCGTTCCGGTGGGGCCGTGCGACCATCGTCGCGAATATTGAACACAACAGTATCAGCCAATACGTTTGTGTCACCTGTATGCCTGTCCATAGCAATTTCGTGATCTATGGACTTACAATATTTGATTGGTGACCTAACTTAAATAAGTCTATACAATTGGTTTACCTAAAACAGACTGTCAAATTTGCTAGATAAAAATGAGCATATGAAAATATAAGACATAGAGACAGCCTGATGAACTTTTAAATGCGGGACTCCCGGAGGTACCACACAGACTCGTAGGTCCGCAGAGGTATCCCCGCAAAGGAGACCCCCGTATATGTGATCACTAATTAACTTAATATAAGTTATTATACCTCTAAGCTGAAGGGAAAGAAAATTATCTTTTATAGTGGTGAAAAGCTATGTGCCTCACACGGGCATTACTTCTGATGCTATTTTTGGGTGAGAAGTAGTAGCCTCGCGTTGGCCGTCATCACTGAATCCTTGCGAGAGGCAAGTGCCTCGCATGAGCCTCTGTCACAGGAAAATGCTGATTGCTGCCACTGCTTAAAGTGGGAGAAAAGTATTGGCCAGAAAGGGCCCACTCTAATATTCAACCAAAATGCTATAGAGTAAAGACCATACCTAGTGAAATTATGACTATAATGTTGCGTGCTGTTTTACGTGAAGACGGGACGAGCGGTTCCCGAAGGATTCCCACGTCACCGTCTTATGTAGTTTTAAACATGCTGAATTAGTAGGTGCCGCTTTTATTTATGCGGGCCTTCTATGCCTAACCTAACATTTAGTTTTTAAAGTCAAGAACTAGTTTAGGCCACAAATGACGGGTGCCCTACCTATCGTTTTAGATATGGCTGCCATTGAGAGAGGATGTCCTAAGACATCAACACTCAAGACAGAGGGCATACATGTTATCTTGCAAGACCTCCGAGCTTGGTGGGAATCCGGACATCTTTCTCCATAACCACATAAAACGTCACAGGACAATGGTTACTTTTCACAAAAGCAAGTTTAGGTGACTAATCTATCGTTACGGTGGGGGTAGGAGAGACGAATACCCACCATGAATGTCCTTCCCGTGAGGGCGTGGCAGATCCTAACATCCTGCCCAGACATTCCTACAGAATTTGGTGGGGATGCACATCTCGCCCGTCACCAGGTCCTATGGAGCTAACCTTTTAACCTGAGGTTAGGTTTAAACGCAAGTTGCCCAGTTATGCACTGCGGTGCGGGGGAGACTTCCTAGAAGATGAGAAAGAAATCAATAATTATAATATGTTTTCGCAGTGCTTCCTACATTGGCAAGGATAACTAACTACTAGGTATCAGAAGACACACGGGAGGTGTGTGTGACACCACACCGTGGCCACCACAGCTCGGAAACCCCAATAGTTTCCCAGGGTCGGATCGTAAGGCTTAGTGGAACATGAAGCGAGACAATAACTTATAAATATGAGGCCCATTAGGTATGTTAGCCAACTTCACACAACATTGCCAGAGTGTGGGGCTAAATTATCGCAACTACCGGAAAAGAGGCATACACTATGTGTCTCTTGACGAAGAAATTGTCTCTAATCATATTATACCTATCCTGTTGAGCTAAATAGACATGCTTTTAGTCGGTAGCATGCCAGGCTAAACAGAGTTATAGCACGGACAGCGACCTCAGTGAAAAATTGTTGGTGGCGGGAGAAAGTGATGCATTTATAAATGTTGCTGTATAGTGTTTCCTACGTGCACTGCAGTCCTATGTGTTCTACAAATAAACAAAACATGAACGAATAGCCACTTGCCATATATACAACTAACCAGTACAAGTAATACAATGTGAAATGATCAGAATAATAAATATAGTACAGGTTGGTAGACCTACTACGGTGCGGTTAGTAAAAACACCTTACAGTAAAATAAAAATAACTATGAACAGATAAAGAAATTATAACTAGCGGTTCTAAGACAGTTACGGTTCCTTTTAGTCATCGGGACCGTTTACAAAGATGGATAATAATCATTAAAGGTGTAATTAACGGAATAATTAAAGCTGCTAAGTATAGTTACTTGAATAGTCAGTAGCCATTCTCAATGACGGGCTATCGTGTTACTGAAATTGATACATCACCCTTGGTGTGACATGAGTCGACACATTCTCTGGAAGCTGGAAAGTCCCCGCATGTCAGTTCCCGCGAACAGGATTCCCGCATGCAGTCCAGAACGGGAGCGGAGCAAACTCAGGACAGTAATCACGATATAAGAATGTCTAACGAACAGTCAGTCAGTTCTACAATAACATTACTGCTAGGAAGAAAGTTCCCATACACCGACGGTATGGATGAGAGTTAAGAACAACCCGTTTATCAGCAGGGGTTGTCTAATACGTATGAAGATGCATACTAAGCTTAACGGTGCGGGGTATGTCAGTTAGCTCTTAAAACGTACCGGGCAAAGTTTACTTGCTGCGGTCAAAAAGTTTAAATAAACCTACACGACATATCAGTGCGGGGAGGGGGGGGGGGGAGGTGGTTGAATAACCACTTTTTTTTTGCGTGGCCGGCAAATCCGGTGAGTTATCCACCAAAGAACATCGCTGCCTCTACATCTGTAGAATCACATATTCAGGCCGGGAAAGGCCTCACCGCAAGATTGTGTTCCGAGTCAGTTCTTGATTCAGTCGTGAATAATATTGTCAAAAGTTTCCAGAAATTAACAAAAAGTTACAAAATTCTTTAAGATGCGGTCCGTTGGGTGGCTGCCGCAATGCTACGGGAAAGATACTGACCAAAACCGAGGTGATCTGTTTAATAACTGTCTCGGCTGATCGTAGCTGCTTTACAGATCCAACCTGTTCGGCCCCTGGCCGAGGATGCTCTCAAACTCTGGATTCCATCTCCTTTTATAATACTCGTGGCGTCATAGGCGCAGGCTTCAACCAATCATCGGCCGAGCAATAGCCAATCAGCGCACAGCTAATAATGACGCAGACGAATGTTCTAGAACTTCTGCGTACACATGGTTATGACGTCACGCCAAGATTTTGACGATATCAAAGGGGGGTTCCGTGGATAACTCAGCCATTTCTTAACCGATTTCGAAATGGTTTACAGATTTGGAAAGCCCGTCGAATTCTGGTCTTGATTCATACCAGATTCCGTGGGAACAAACAATTATAAAGGATTACATTGTACCTACTCGGTACAGTAAAAGTGCTATACTATCTTGGACGTGATATATGCGCTCTGTCAATGCAGTGGTAAGCACGCGCATGCACGTTTTAACGAACTTAGTCGTTTTTACGACGAAATCTCTCTCGTAGGCTCATATACGCTTATAGCTCTACCCAGGGGGGGGGGCGTGTTCATGGAACGAATCCAGGACGGGCGGCGCGTACCCAGCTTAGCTGGTACGGCCGGCACCTGACCGGTCGATCCGAACTACAATAGCCACGTCATCACCTATACGGCACCCTGATTGGTTGGCGCTCGACCGCTGATTGGCTGAGGCATTGGGATGTGACATCACCAAATAGTATAAAAGGGGAGGAAAATCGAGAATCAGGAGCATCACCGGTGCAGAAGACGGCCCGCGTAGGACAACTGGACCACCTGGATGACGGATGTAACTGCTGACCTACTGTCATTTTCGCCGCTGTCATACGGACCCCAGCACATGCACAGTTGTAGGACGTCCTCGACTTCCACAGTTTTTGTAAACCCTCGGATGGCCATACGAGGGTAATAAACTAAATTTAAAGTTACACATCCCGCATCCGAACTTTCCTAAGGTTTTTTTTTGTGAAATGGACGTGCGGGCCCGGAATGTAATTCTACGGGACGTAGAGCCATGGTGCTCCTTGGAGGATGTCTCACCGGATCTGCCAACCATGCTGAAAAGTGGACTTCAACCTCTGCACTGCATGTCGTGTGTAATAATTTTAACTTTTTGACCACAGTCTGGTGGAACTTTGCCCGGTGCACCGCAAGAGTTATGCAGCATATCCGGCACCATGTACTTGCTTAATTAACGCCCTCTTTGTTACGGGGAAACTTCAACTTTCTGATTTCCGTCGCGGGACGGAAAACTTTTCAACTACAGTAGAAATTATGTCAGCTAAGAGACTATGTAATAGATATTTCCTGAACCGCTTGGTTTCACTGTCCTGAGAATGTACCGTATCTACCCTACCTGGAGAAGTCACTTGTGGAACCAGCCTCCGGAACCAGCTTGTGGAAACCTGCTTGCGGAAATCTTCCCAGTTCCAGAGAATGTGTCATCTCGCGCTATATTAATGTTAGCGCCTCAATTTCAGTAACTCCTGAGCCAGTTCCTTGATAATGACTATTAGATATTCAAGTAGCTATATTATTGTACAATTAATTATTTCCGTATGTGACACTGATAACTAATAGGTGCTCCACCAGCCTTAGGAACGCAATTTATAAGTTTTATCTGTGAATATTTTCCTTGTTTATTGTGGATGCTCTCAACTAACGGCACCGTCTTAGGTTTAATAACCTGTGATATTAATATAATTATGACTGTATGTATCATATGTCTCCGTTAGTTGTGTTATGGCAGATGACCATCCAGTTAATGTTTTGTTTATTTATGAAAACTCTGGACTGCAGTGCACTAGGAGATACTATACAGCAACAGATTTATCCGCATCACGAACCCATCCAGCAACAATTTTACACTGAGGTCGCTGACCTTGCTCTAATGGTGTGAGCCCAACATGTTACCAACTAAACCTTACTATTTAGCTCGATAGGATAGGTTTAAAGTGGTTAGAGACAGTTTCTCCATCAGAGACGCATAGTGTACACCTCTTTTCCGGTTGTGGTAATGGAGCCCCACACTCTGGTAAGGTTGTGGAAAATTGGCCAGCTACCTATAGAGCCTCATATATATATATATATATATATATATATATATATATATATATATATATATATATATATATATATATATATAGAGAGAGAGAGAGAGAGAGAGAGAGAGAGAGAGAGAGAGAGAGAGAGATTGTCTCTTTCCACGATCCACCAGCTGCAAGGCTTCCTAATTGTGTGGACGCCCATCTGCATGTTGACAGGATCCGACCCTGGGAAACTATCGGAGGTTTCTGAGCAGTGATAGTTAAAGTGCGGATTCACATACATCTCCCCCATATCTTCAGATACGTATTAGCTAGATACCTTGCCAATGTAGGAAGAACTGCAAAATAATAATAATAGTTAGTTATATACCGGCCCACAGTGGAACTTCTGGGCAACATGGAACTTAAACCTAACGACAGGTCAATAGTTAGATCCGTAGAACTTGGTGACGGACGGGATGCGGATCTTCATCCAACTCGATGGAGTTTCTTGGTGAGATCTTGGAATCCGCCACGCCCTCTCAGGAAGGACACTCATGATGGATATCAGTCTCCCTATCCCAGCCTTAATGACATGTGGTGATAAAAAATGCTTGTCATATGTAGCCATCGTCCGTGTGATGTATTATGTGGTTACGGTGCAAGGTGGCCGAATCCTTATCCGATTTGGAGACCTTGTCTCATAACATGTACGCTTGCCATCCTTGGAGGTAGATGCTAGGCAAAGCGACCTATGGGGAGTTGTGCATCTGCGCCTGATGGGCGACTATATCTAAAGTTAGGTAGGAATCCCTGCCAATTGTGGCCAAAGCTAATTTGTGTTTCTAATAACTAAATAAGTTAACGGTGTAGCAGAAGGTCCACAGAAATAAAGCGGTACCTGCAAATGCAGGACCTTTGGAACTACATAAGACGGTGACCTGGAAATTCTTTGGAAATCGTTTGTCCCGTCTTCACGTAAACCTGCACGCATCACATTAATTATGGCTTCACTAGGATTTTTCAGCACTTAACATTTTCTGCTGAACAAAAGAGTGGCCCTTTTTGCCAACTCTTCCTCCGCTTCAGCGTCGAAGACATTTTCCTGTGACGGAGGTCCATGCGAGGCACTTTCCTCTCGCAACAACAGTGTTATTTTTGTGTGTTGGAGATGGGCAATACCCAGTGACAGAGGCCCGCACGAGGCACTTCCCTCTCGCAGCAACAGTAAGATCTTTTTGTGTGTTAGGGGTATATTGGCTTATAGTAAGCTACCCAGTGAGCTCGTTGTGGAAGGCTTCCCTTGCGGGGTACCTCTGTGGAGTTAAGGATCTGTGTGATACCTCCGAAGACACCACGTGGAAAGGACACCAGCCGGCTCTATATTTTGTATTATTGTGCTCAATTACTGTCAAACGATTCACACTGTTTGTTTAGTGCACAATTAATTATTGTTTCACATAATTACTCCGTATCTCTAAATTAGTATGAAGAGACACACCGGTGACACAAACAGTTGGGAGGACACCGTGTGGTTTAACCTCGATGGCAATGCTCGCACGGCCCCACTGGAACATCAATGTTCCACCAGCTCTAGAGGCCAGTCTATGTACTTCACGGAGGGATGTAACATGGGAACCGCAACCCCGAGATCTACAGCTAACCAGACCTCCCGTCCATCGTGCACTTGCGGTGCGATGGGCGGAATCGACCTGGCGGACCAACGTGTACCCCAACGACCTACAATACGACCTAGGAAAGGTGTGAAAGTACACCTTCCATATATACGAGTGTGTGTGTATATAGATATAGCAATTCAGGAAAGTTGTAAAGCTACATCTTCAATAATTTCTGTATAAAGTACATGATTTGGGTACAGTGTAAAATCGCTCTTCCATGCATATGTATGTATGTATGTATGTATGTATGTATGTATGTATGTATGTATGTAATTATATATATTAACAGTTTTGTGAAAGGTGTAACATTACACCTTCCATTAGTAATCGTATAAAGTGTATGATATGGGAATGGTGTAAAACTACACCTACCCTATGTGTAAGTGAATATATATATATTTAAGTGAATATACTGACATGATATTAACAGTTCTGGGAAAGGTATGAGATTACACCTTCCTTCTTGAACAAGTAAATTATTAGTATGTTTTTCCACATCGGATTGACCGGCTTGACTTCTGAGTCTTTTGGCAGAACATGATCTTCTACAGGTATGCAGGAGACTCTGGGCATGTGGGTTGTTTTGATGATAGTTTGACTGAGGGTCGAATTGTTTCCGAAGTGCAAAGCAGCCTCCTGATATATTCCGGAACTAAGCTAGGTCCGTTTGTATATATGCATATGTATTCATAGTTGACCCTGTATAGATGTGTACAAAGCATAAATATATAAGCATATAACATATAACAATAGTATTGTCAAGCTGTAGATTAGTTGAAAGTACATTACGAAAATTTGAAAACTAGGAACGGCTGACAGGACAACGGCCTATTATCGATACAGCCAAAATTGATATGATATGATATGGCATAATATATACAGATTATGTATATCAAAGTTTAATCTGCGTAGAGGAAGTAGTGTGTAACCAGTAGAGTCAGTTCTTCGTTTTCAAGCTATAGTGACATATCACACATATAATAATAATGATTTGTTTATATTTTGAAGCTTATTATCTGACAAATCTAATTATACCAAAACCCGCTCAAATGCACAATATTTTATTTTTAATTACACAAGATTGCGTAACCAGGTGCAAATCTGAAGTAAAAATGGACGCTTTTGAAAAACACTAGGAAATGCTGAGTTTTCAAAGGAAATTTCCACTTTTATAGGCGGCACCCATTATTACTATTATCCTAGCATCTAGATCGCATTATCTAGTAACCACACATAAATTTTCAGAATGCTGACTGCTTGGATGGCTTCTCATTGTTTCAATCACAATCACCCTACCCACAAAATTCTATTAAAATGTGATCTAATTCCGTGGTATTGCGGATTGGCTACTATAAAATTAAATATCAGTTATAGTTTTTGTCCTAATCTAGATTTTGTAGAGGTAAATGTTAAAATCTCAATGATTTATGCATTTTTTCGAATTCCGTGAATTATTTCCATTATTTGAAGCTTATTTTTGTTAAAGGTGCAGTTTGAGCATTTGCAAAACTGGCCCCATTTTAAATTTGGCTCTAATATATTAGTGTTTTGTAATAAATCAGCTTCTGCGCCTCCACTGTAATACAAGCACACTAAACAAATGTGGAATGCATGATTTGTTTCATTTATTGGCGTTTTAGGCACCTTGACTTGCCCGATAGCTTGTACATTTTGATGGAGGTTCCAAACTTTATTGCCAGAAACTAGCCAAATTTTGCACATATTCCCCACGAAACTTATGCATATACTTTTCACTGGTTGGTATGAGTTTGGTGATTGGCTTAAGGAATGTATAAGTTTTAGCTAAATGCCATGGGGTTTGGTTGCCCATCTTATATTTCAGTCAATTCCATAGTACATTCTTATGGTTAATTTTTCTGGCGGCCATCTTGGATTTTCCAAAAATTTACAGAAATCATTTAAAAAAGTACTTCTCCAATATAAATGGCATGAGTTCAACGAAACTTGGATGGACTAATTCTATGCTGGTAGGCTTGAAGACTTCTAACAAGAGATTTGATTGGTAAATATTTCCGGCGGGCATCTGGGATTTTCTGAAGATTTCTGGAAATCAGTTAAAATCCTACTCTTCATTAACCCCTTGGGTGATTTCAAGCGAACTCAGCTGGGAAGACCATAGAATGGTATGCTTCAGAATTTATATACAGAATCTTGGTGGGTCTATTTTCTCAGTGGACATCTTGAATTTTCCGAAAACTTAATTGTTTAAAATACTACTCCTCATTAACTGCATGGGCAATTTCAATCAGACTTGGCTGGAAGCTTACTAGGCTGGTGTGTTTCGGACCATGTATACAGAAGTTTGATTGGTAAATTTTTCTGGCAAACATCTTGGATTTTCTGAACATTTCTGGAAATCAGCTAAACGCCTATTCCTCGTTAACCACTTTGCAGATTTCAAGCAAGATCGGCTGGAAGGCCCTCAGACTGGTATGTTTTAGAGCTCATATACATAATTTTGACTGATCAATTTTTTTGGCGGTCATCTTGAATTTGCCGGAAAATGGCGGGAAATCATGTAAAATGCTACTCCTCATTAACTACTTGGGCAATTTCAATCAGACTTGGATGGAAGGATACTAGGCTGGTATGTTTTAGAACCTATACACATAATTTTGATTGGTTAATTTTTCTGGTTGCCATCTTGTATTTTATCAAAACTTTTAAAAATCAGTTAAACTCCTACTCCTCAGTAACCACTTGGCCGATTTCAAGTAGACTTAGTTTGAAGGACACTAGAGTAGTATGCTTTAGAACGTGTATACAGAATCTTCATTGATCAAGTAATTTGGTGGCCATCTTGAATTTTCTAAAACATGGCGGGAAATTGTTTAGAACACTACTCATTAACTGGTGGGACAATTTCAACCAGTCTTGGCTTGAAGGATACAGGCGGATTACAGTTTTAGATATTGTACACAGAATTTTGATTGATCAATTTTTCCGGTGGCCATCTTGGATTTTCTGAAAATTTCGGCAAAACAGTTAAAATCATACTCTTCATTATCCGCCGGAACGATTTCAAGCAAACTCGGCTGGAACGACCCTAAGGAGGTGTGCTTCAGAGCATCTATAAAGAGTTTTTATTGGTCAGTTTGCTCGACAGCCATCCTGAAATTTCCGAAAAATAGCTGAAAATCGTCTAAGACGCTACTTCTCATTAGCCGCTTGTTCCAGTGGCGATCTTGTTCGCCAAAATGAGATCTCATGAACTGCGGTATGGCTCAAGCTGAAACTCATTAGATTTAATTTTATCGATAACTAAGTGTGATTAAAGTTTGTTCCAGAGAACGTGGTCCTTGATAAAACATAATCAAAATTTGCGGTTTGATGGCTATAGTGGATTTTTATATTGGCTGGATGGAACCTAAGGGTTCAATCTGATTGTGTGGTCCGCATTCATCATTAATTTCACAATAAATAGTGATTGTATTGAATTCCCAATTTTGTATTTTATGTCTTGTTACTGATGAATTTAAAGACTATGTCTGTTCAAAAGCTAATGGTTCAAATGCTTATGGTTCACAGCTGAGCGTTAAGATCCTTGGGCCTCATGTCTATTAGCGTAGCCTCCCAGACTGGACCTTCAGCATGAAGGTTTCCAGTAGTATATATATTAGTGCCTCTGGATCATCCGGACACCACCCTTACCCATAGCGTGTGCAGGTCCAGAATCCTGCCCACTATCCATATGAGAGGACACCCCCTCCCACCCATGTCGCCAAGATCCCAACCTAGGCTACCGATGAGACATCAAGTGGTCTGATACACGACCCCGTTGTTCTGTCCAGGCATCGCCGCAGGCTGTTTACAACACAATAGAATACGTTCATGCATACCACAGCTCACAGCTGGGGCCGGCCCCACCCACCCCAGGCCAGCCCCACTGAACAAAACCCATTACCTTAAACTGGTCCAAACTCCATTTAGAGATAAGCATCCATAGTGATATACCAACCACACATTACATGGTCTAAACATCCAGAGATGGGAAGCTTAATATCTTTTATACTCATACTCAACTCATGATTCAAACTCCCTTTTTACAGATCGAAAGCCTAGGTGCATATCCACGAGATGGAGAAAGTATTTCATGAATTGACAACAGTATTTCGTCTTGGCCATATCAGCCCAGCCACATATGCAGATGGGTTGGCAGCTCTCCATTCAGGGTCGTCTGACAAGCCAACCCCAGCTTCATGCAGGAAGCCCACAGCCACAGCTGAGAAGCCAACTCGGACTCTGCATAGGAAGCCCATCCAGGTTCCTGAGAAGCTAACCCCAGCTTTATGCTGGAAGCCACAGTTACGCCTGAGAAACCAACTACGACTCCGTGTAGGAAGTCCATCCAGGTTCCTGAGCAGCCAAGTCCAGCTCCACGCCGGAAGCCCAAAGCCACGGCTGAGAAACCAACTCCCGACTCCATGTAGGAAGCCCATCCAGGTTCCTGAGAAGCCAACCCCAGCTCCCCTACCAGAAGACCACAGCCACGGCTGAAAAGCCAGTTCCTACTCCACGCAGGAAGCGACCTCCTGAGAACCCACCATAGGTGGAGGTCTTCCAGGAAGATCAGGTTCCAGACTTTGTAAAGAGTCATACACCGTTCCGAACTACCTATGGGGGTGGGTTCTCTCTGCGAATGGTGAAAGGGATCCTGCATTGTTGCGGACACACAGCCAGGACAAGATTCCAAGAAAGCTGGTGGAAGAGATCCTCGAGCTGAAGGGGGTGAAGTTCTGCCTCGCTCTCAAACTAATCCTGCATAAGGAGAATGATGGGATGGAGATCAACACAGATACTCTGTTCTGGTCTAAGCAACATGCCCTCATGAAGGCCAGCAACATTGGTGTGGCTGTGAAGAATGCCAAAGCCAAGCTGCTGCACGGTCTCGAGAACTACACTCGTGAGGGGTCTGGTTGGATAGTAGACCAGGTTGATGCACTGTACCTCAACATCGCCACATACCAGGCCCTGCGGGGTCCTACATCGATCTCCCTGCTTCGGTCAAGCGACCGCATGCTGTGGTTAATGAGAAGAATAAAGATATTCACTGTTTATGGTGGTCTCTCCTGGATGGTAATCACCCTGCACATGTCCATGTAGACAGACCGTCAATGCATGTGGCCCACTGGGACAGCTTCAACTTCTGCAGCACAGACTCCCCAACTCCTCTCAACCAGATGAAGCATGTCAAATGGCAGAATAGTCTAGCAACTAATGTCTTCAGATATGATAAGGTGTTTTACCCTCTGCAGCTGAGCGAGGCTGACCCATACACTCCAAGGACGAATTTGCTGCTTAACGAGAAGGGAGACAAGCAACACTTCACATGGATCAAGGACCTGAATCGCCTGCTCCATGAACAGAGTCGATACGAATAAAGGAAACACGTCTGCGAGCGGTGTCTCCATTGTTATTCCTAGGAGGACTTACTCACCCAAGACATACCAGAGTCCAGAGGCTGGTATGCATAAGGATGCCTGCAGATGACCATAAGATGCTGCAATTTACCAACTATCACAAGCAGCTCAAGGCACCATTTATAATCTATGCCGATTTCGAAGCCCTAACAACCAAGTTTGAGGGTCCAAAGCCGAATCCAGCACAGAGCAGCACCATGAGATCTGTGGCTTCTCTTATATCGTGATCCACAGTGATGGCGTCAGCAAGCCACAAGTGATGAATCGAGGAGCAGATATGGCAAAGCCGTTCCTAGATCGGTTGGCGAAGGAAGAACAAAAAATAAAGGCTGTACTCACTCGCCACATGCCGATGGAGATGACCAGAGATGACTAGCAAGCTCACAGAACTGCAGTCAGCTGCCATGTGTATGAGAAACCCCTAGCTCATGACGGAATCACCGACAGCGTCTGAGATCACTGGCTAGTACTTGGGAGCAGCACACTACCTGTATTCTCATGCTACGTCTCAGCGCCACTGCAATTCGGTCATGTTTCATAACCTTCGAGGGTACGATTCCCATCATCATGAAGGCCATCTCGCAGGTAGAGGGGCCGATAAAATGCACCCCCAACAACATGGAGAAGTACATCTCCTTTAGCCTCTGCAGCCTTCGGTTCATTGAGTCGGCCTAGTTCCTCTTCACCCCGCTTGACAACTTGGTGGCCAGATCCAGTCTTCCCGCTCACCAAGCAGTATGATCCCACCCAGGATGTGCTACTGCTCCGCAAGGGTGTGTATCCATATGAGTACATGGGTGGGTGGGATCAGTTCAATGAGACCTCTGTATCACCCATGACTGCCTTCTACAATAAACTCACTGGTGAAGATACATCCGACGACTATAATCATGCATAGGCTGTCTGGGCACAGTTCAGCTGCCAGACCATGGGAGACAATCACAACCTCTACCTGTGGTCTGATACTCTTGTTCTTGAAAACAACTATGAGAACTTCCGCACAATGTGCCTCCAGCAATACCGTCTGGGACCTGCTCAGTACTACAATAGTCCTGGGTTGAGCTGGGATGCCCTGCTCAGAAAGACAGGCGTATAACGCATAACTGGAGCCGCTCACTGACTATGGCATGCATATTTGCATGGAAAAAGGACAATGGGGTGGTGGATGGTCAGAAAGCGCTATGCCAAGGCAAACAAGCCACTCATCCCTGGCTATGACCAAAAACAGGCGGCAAGGCACATCATGTACCCGCTGGCGCCAGAGTGGATGACGGTAAAAAAGAGTGGTTCCCAGAGTACCAGTATGCCTCAGTGGGAACAACAGCCAACACAATGGGGGGGGGGGGGAGGGGCAGAAAAGCTGGTACCTAACCTGAGGGACAAGGAGTACTATGTTTTGAACTATCGCAACCTCAAGCTCTACCTGGATCTGGGAATGAGGCTACTACCACCACCACTACTACTACTACTACTACTACTACTACTACTACTACTACTACTACTACTATGCTAAATATAATAAATTTGTTATCTATGTGTCAAAATGCTGTTGAATACTTTCAAACTAATTTGACTGAAAGATGGTGCTGCCTAAGGCGGCACACGTTTCCAGTCAATTTTATTTCAGAATATTCAACAGCTTACCTATATCATGACACTAAAAGTGGGATACTGCGATTACAGTTTCCAATGGGTAAAATATGAATTGTTTTTGATTTTGAGGCCACTTAGTTTTAAGGGGCCCTGGGATGTAGCCCTGTTAGCCCTTGCCTTAATCCCTTGCCTTTGCAGCTAGGAAGTTTAGGACATTAATTTGCTAGAAACAGTTGCTGCCTAGAACACTAGAAAATCTCAGTCAAATTAATTTCAAAATATTCAACTGCTTACAGTTATAAACCAGCTGATTCTACTGGTGATGGTTGCATTAAAATTAAGATTTGTAGATTTCATGGATTGGCAGCATTGAATAGTCTGAAATTATTTGATTGGAAGTTTGAGTGTTTGTTGTCCCGGGAAGAACAACCGGAATGTCAACAAAAGTTAAAGCTTCCAATCAAATAATTTCAAAATATTCAATTATTGCATGCAAAATCCAGAGTGGATTTCATATATGTACTGTCAGACACCACTTAATATTTTGAAGGGTGTTTTATTAAATGTCTGACTACTACAAGTTACTGAACTACAATGTCAAGGGACACTAAAGTTGAAAATCCTTAAAATTTTGAAAACAATTTGACTGAGTTGTTGGTGGCTTAGCCATCAACAACTTTCAATTAAATTGTTTTCAAGATATTCAGCAGGTGTAGAGTTACATCCCATGGCAAATCTTGTCTGCAAAGGTTCAGCAGTCAGACAGTTAAAATGACATGAAGCATCAGAGTGTGCGTTTATTTGTGCCAAAGAATTTTCATAGATTGATGTGATTTGTTCATTGTTCTACGTCGCAAATTCAAGGCATACTAACAAGTCACCAGAAGATGACATATCCACTACCCACCTCGCTTCGCGGATTCAAACATTTTAAATAAACACACATCAAGAGTTGACATAATGTTAATTATTATGGGCAATATTCAATGAAAATCCTGACATTGTATGTCCCCTTAATATCCGTTCAATTTCATTCAAAACTCTTCAACATTATGCCAGGAGAAGAAACTTTTGATGAATTTTATGTTTTTCAAAGGTGCTAACTCAGGCTAATAATGATGAATTTCTTCAAAACAGAATCAAAGCACTACTTCTTGAAGTAATATATAGTGGCAAAGGAATTGAGAGCATAAGTTAAAATCTCTCCGAGATCTGGCATGAACAAGACAATTTTGAGAATTTCGGTGGAGATAATTGTGGAAAATACCAATAGATTTTATCGAAACAGAATCACAGCACTGTGTATTGAAGTAATAGGAACATTGAAAAAACTCTGACCATATAGCTTCAAAACTCTTGGAGATCAGGCCCGAAGAAGACAATTTTGGTGAATTTTATGTCTCAGGGGAGATAACTCTGGCAAATATGGATTGATTTTTGACGTAAAAGGTACATGCACATCTTCAGGTGGTACTGGTAACATTTACCAATTTTTACAGGAATCGCAACTAAATTATATATAGGAGTTGCATTGGCAAGAAAGGATTACAGACAAATGGACAAACAGAGACGGACAGATGGACTGGAGATGTGGATCGCTATATCACCCCACCAGTAGTAGCAAAAATAATTTTGAAATTGTGCGTAAATCCATGCAGGTATTATGAAGTTACGCATAATTTTAAAGATATTTAAAGGGGATAACTCTGTAAATAATAATTTCTCAGGTACACAATTCCACATGCACATCTGCACATGATACTGATAATGTGCACCAAATTTCAAACTAATCCATTGGGAATTTTAAGAGTTGCCGTGACAAGAAATAATTGTCAGAGATGGATGGACAGACAAAATGGCAAATCACCCGATTGGTTTCCTTTGAATAAATCTGGATCTCTATGGTCTAAGGATGCTTTCCTACCAAATACATTTGAGATCGGTACAGCGCTTCTTCAGAGGACGACATGTAAAATTTCCTATTGTGTTAGTATACGAGCATTTGACGGAAAAAAGATTCAAGATGGACGGCAAACCATTTATCTGAGTTTCAAAAATAGCAAATTTGAAATCCTAATATCTAAAAACCTATATAAATCCAAGTTCGGCTGCAAAATCCATCAAATAAAAAATCCAATGGCCTCCAAAACGCTATATATAGATTGGCCCAGGCCGATAGAAACTCTAATGGCCCTTAGCCCCTAATCATAGCTCCCAAATTTGGGCACTATCCATTCAGCGGTTCTGGAGTTTGGGCCCTTAGCCCATAATTATATTTCCCAAATTTCAGCCCGACCCATTCAGTGGTTCTGGAGGTCGGTTTCTTTTGCGAAAACTAGGTCATCTAGGATGACCCATGAACCATTTGGACAATCAAATTCCCTTGAACAAACTTGGTTCAGCTTTTGCCTTAGATAATATTTCATGTTTTGAATCGATCCCCAAGTGGCTTTGTATAAGATATTTAGAGGTTTCTAAAAATTGGCCGAATGACTTCCTTTTAACAAACTTGGATCTCCATGCCCAAAGGATGCTTCCTGCCAAATATAATTGGAATCATCTCAGTGATTCTTGAGAAGTTGCTTAAAATAAAAGTTGATGGCGGACAACAGTCAGTCTCCACAGTATAAGCTCACATATCCATTCTGGCCAGTTGAGCTAAAATAAGTAATATATTTTTAATATTAGATCCATGCTTTTTTGATGAATTAACTTTCCATGGATAAACTTTAATGGCTGTTAGTCCCTAATCATATCTCCTAAATTTCAGCCTGTGTTTAGTGGTACTGGGGGAAGTGATTTTCTCAAAAACTAGGTCCTCCAAAACGGCCACCAAAACATTTGGCCAATCAAGTTTCTTTGAACAAACCTGGTTCAGCTGTTGCCCCAGATGATGCTTCATGAGTTTTGTATCGATCCCTCAAGCGGATTGGCAGAAGATAGAGATTTCTAAAAATCAGCCAAAATCCCAGATGGCCACCGGCCAAATTGGCTGATTGGATTCGTTTGAACAAACTTGCATCTCTATGGCCTAAGGATGCTTCCTGCGAAATATAATTGAAATTGGCCTAGTGGTTCTCGAGAAGACATTTTAAATTTCCTGTTGTTTTAGTATGGGAGTTTTTGGTGGCAAAAAGATCCAAGATGGCCGCCAAACTGTTTATCCGAAAGTGCTAAATAAAAAAATCCAATATGGCTGCCAAGCACGCTACATTTTCATTTATCCACGGCACTCATGCGGTTTTGTTACATATCAATTTCTGTGGAACAAACTTTAATGGCCCTTAGGCCCTAATTATATTTCCCAAATTTCAGCCCGACCCATTTAGCAATGAAAACCAGGTTATCTAAGATGGCCCCCAAACCATTTGGATAATGAAATTCTCTTGAACAAACTTGGTTCAGCTCTTGCCCTAGATGATATTTCATGTTTTGAATCGATCCCCCAAGTGGCTTCGGATAAGATTTTTAAAGATTTCTAAAAATTGGCCCAAATCCAAGATGGGGGCCAGCCAAATTTGCTAAAATTTCAACCTGTGTTTATTGGTAGTGAGGAAGTCATTTTCCCAAAAATTAGATCATCCAAAATGGCGACCGAAACAATTGGCCAATCAAGTTCCTTTGAACAAACCTGGTTCAGCTGTTGCCCGAGATTATGTTTCATGAGTTTTGAATCGATCCCTCAAGCGGTTTGGCAGATATTTTGAGATTTCTAAAAATCTGCAAAAATCCAAGATGGCCACTGGCCAAATTGGACGATCGAATTCGTTTGAACAACCTTGAATCGATCGATCGATCCCAACACAGGGAATGCATTGGTGGAGCTAAGCTAGAGATGGACGGAGCATAGCTAAAACTGGATTCATCCATTCTATGCGTTTTCACAATATCAATCAAATAACAACATTTACTTCTGCTTCACAATATTGTGGTACGATTACATCCAGTTGAAGTGACACATTTCATTGATGATCCTTATGATAGTATGTTATATCCACAGCTCGTGTCTCAGATGCGTCCTTTTGCGTATATATGCACAAAAAGTTTGCTCTTCCACAAAAGTTAAACTCATGGGATGCACAGATAATTTGGTATGAAAACAGCTAACATTCACATCTATTCTGTAATTTTTTCAATGTTTTAGGGAGGAGCAGAATATGCAAAGATTAGCCACATTACATCGCTCACTGTCAAAACATTTGTATTATTTGTGTATAGTAAACGTCTAATCTTGTGGTGCTAGGTAGTGGGACAATAAGGCATATCTTACCTAACTCATATATCTCTGAAATTCCAGAGTCTATTAATGATTGCCTGGTCACTCACAACCTGGTTCTTATTGCTTGAAATATGACACATTAATTAGTCATCCATGAGCTCAAGTGAATTTGTATCTTGCTGATAAATATTTTGAAACTAGGATGACTGGAACCTGTGGCGCATAGGCATCAACAGTTCCCAGTCACATTAGTTTTAAAAATTCATCAGAATATTCAATACAGTACAAAGAATTTATCATTCTTGTCTGTAAGGGTTAACCATTTAAGAATACTGAATGAATTATAATGCCTATACAATTTTAGCTGAATCATGTGAGCTGTCATCGGGGCTGCTGTATCATTCCATTAAGTCACATGCAAACACAAGAGGAGTGTGCATGAGGGAGCCCTCAGATGTTTATTTTATTCCTGAATTACCTTTTATCACAAAAATATAACACATACATGATATTAATTACACTAATTGTATTACATTGATACACCTTAACCCCTCTTGTGTCAACAGCGCCTCAAGCGCTCAATATACCACTTATCTAGGCCTATTAATTAACCATTTAACGGCCAAGATTTGTAAAAGAGTGTTGCTCATTAAATGCAATCCATTTGCAGGGCAACAGAAGACAGTTTTTCAAGTTTTCCAATGGAATTTACGAAAAAGTTGCAATTGTCCTGTAAATGAAGGCTATTTCAACATTATATGGTCACCGAGCCATTCATTACAGCGGTAAATTTTCAAAAGTTAGTCTTCTCTTGGCCTGCAAATGGAGGCTGCTTTGGCCAGTTTTAACATTAAACTTTTAGTTAACACAAGAGGGGTTCAACAGCTGTGAGAATCAATGAAAGATAGTCATATTGTGATAATGTAACGAAATGTAGTAAATTATCTAGTATATATGTTTGAAGTTAACTTTATCAAAATTACCTGGAACCCGCAGATTTTAGCTTGGGACATCCAGATTCCAGGATAGAGGGAACTTGGAGACCGTCACAAAATTTAAATGCCTGGAGAAAGGCAGGTGCCAGTTCTATGCATCTAGATACTGTTATGTGCAGTTGTACGTTACCAAATTGATGTCACTCGTGGTCCCTAAAACTCATCCCATGGTGAAGCATGGTGATTAGTGTTGTATGGATAATGACAACTATGGCGCCATCACATAATACAACCATGCTTTGCTCTAGGATATACTGGAAAATCCAGAACATATAGTGACATGTTGAAAACCTGAAACTACTTTTACTGGAGGCTGTTGCTCCCTTAGTCAGCACTAGCTTCCAATCAAAGTAATTACAAACCAGAATATGCAGGTGATGGCATGCAAATCTCAGACACCATGACTAACCTTATCCACGCTTCTCACTTGAGAATTGCGGAATTGTTGTGAGAATTGTTGCTTTTTTCGTATGGCATTCCTCACACAGAAAAGTAACGATAATTCTCAGCAATTCTCAAGCGAGAATGTTGGATAAGGTTACTCACCTGTTCACCAGCTTTGACATTTTAGCCAACTCCTAGAAGAATCTGGAGTAATAATTATTAATTTTTTATGAGACCACATGACAAACCAGATTACATTGGTATGTAAATGCACATTTTTCTGCCTAGTGTAATTAACGTTACTAACTAGTATGTGTACTCATATGATGGATAGAACTACTGTAGATAGAAAATCTCTTGCCACACATGGAGCAGCCATAAGGTTTCTCCATTGTGTGAGTTCTCATATGATCAACTAAATTAAGTTTCTGTATAAATGCTTTCTTACAAATAGAGCGGTTAAAAGGTTTTTCTCCTGTACAAGTTCTTATATGATACCTTAAACTAGTTTACTGTCTATACATCTTCATAGATATAGAGCAGGTGTAAAGTTTCTCATGCAAGTGAGTTCTCGTGTGATACACTAAACTCCATTGATGTGTAAATTTCCTCTTACATGTAGAGCAGCTATAAGGTTTATTACTGGAGTGAATTCGCATGTGGCACACGATATAATGTTGCTGTGTAAATGCCTTATTACATATAGAGCAGCTATAAGGTTTATCACCTGTGTGAATTCTCATGAGACGCAGTAAGAAACTGATCTTTAAATGTGGGGTTGTTTTTTTACAAATAGAGCATCTATAAGGTTTCTCACCTGCAGGGGGTTTCAGGTGATGCACTAAATACCTTTTATGAGAAAATCTTTTCGTACAAATTAAGCATACACAAGGCTTCTCATGAGTCCTCCTTATCTGACACATTAAATCATGTTGACATGTAAATGTCTTCACACACACAGAGCAAGAGTAAGGTGCTTCATCTGTATGAGACTCCATATGACACACTAAAGCATTGTCTCCAGCAATGATTAATTAGACCCAGAGAAGCAATAATGTTTCACTCCATATGAGTTCTCATAAAACGTGAAATCATTCAGAACATGGCACAATGAGCAGCGATGCCAGAAATGCTACTCTACCCTATATGATCTCAAACCATAAGTATGCATTACCAGTAAAATAGATGTATATCTGCTGCGTGAACTCATGTGGTGCCAAGAATCATTTATTGTTCATTTAATATGGCTCCATCTGGGATTGCTCACAGTAGGTTTGGAAATAGTTGTATGTCTTAAGTTAAAACATCAAGATATTAATGGGTCTTGTAATTTACATAGGTGAACACACTGCTCACATTTAGCTGACCATATGAAGACTGTATCTGATGCTGGTGTTCTAAAACAGTAATGACATCATAATTTCGCCATACACACTACGTTAGAATGCTGAGATGATGTTATCAGATTCTGCTAAAACTACATGTATAATTGCTAGCTTTGTCTGCCAAGAAAATAGCTGTTCCTGTCAGTGCAGAGGATTTGTTAAGCTAAACTAGAATAAAATAAGTATTCTGAAATCTGTACAATAAATTTATTGCTATATTGTGAGCAACTAAAATGACAAGCAAGGACACAGTGTCTATTTTATACACCATATACGTTGGCTCAATGAAATCTATGTAGGGTTGCACAATTATACAATATAAACAAAACTTATGGTTATTTCAAGACTACTGATTTCTTTAAAATCATGGTTATATCGAAGAAATGGTTCAATATGCAAGATGCTCATCTGGCATAAGCAATGAAAATAAATATTTCTATAATATAGACTATTTTATGTCCTGTACACATTCTAGAGAGCTGCATATGCAGTCACTTTATAGAAAGCATACACAAAGTACATTAAAAAGCAGGTAATTTAAAACAAGAAATGAATCTCTTCCTCACTACCAATAAACCCCAGAGCTGATAGAACAAGGAGAATGCTACAATTATCCTGAAGAAATAAAATAACATGATTTATGTGATATGATGCTGTCAGACATAGAACAATTAAAAGATTGACCATGAACTACTTAGAATATATTTTCGCACTTGGCAAAGGATTGTTGTATACAAGTCAAGCGGGAATAATTTATTGTACTTCTTGCCTCTCGTGAAATGGCTTTTAGCAATGAGCATTGCTAAGTTCAACCAAAGTGTACCATGTAATAAAGGAAATGCACTAAACTTTTAGTTGATTTGGAAGGTACCAACATCTAAGGCTTGCTCTTTAAATCTTGTATTAAATTCAACTACATAAACTATTTCAAAACATACCTTTTAATTACTCTTTAATGTGATCGGTCATAAAAATTGACATATACACAGTGAATGTATGCCCATTTGCAGGCCAAAACGACCTTTTGAAAACGTATTACTGGAATGGCTCGCCCCTGCATTGAGCCATGCATTCCAGTGATATATTTTCAAAAAAGCTTTCGCTTGGCCTGCAAATGTACATTTCTAAACGCCATTCTGGCATTCCTCATTGATATGCCTTTCTTGTTATGCCTGATTAATTGGCTAATCATGTTTATTCTTAAATAATCGATCGTAATCACTAAAATCAGTAATCACTCAAATCAATAATCGAGACATCATATAACAGGTTATTTATTTTAAGCATCTTTGCTTATATACTGGCCACTTGTTTGTGCTCCATAAGGTGGTCCCTCAAGACAGGTTATAAGTATGTCATTTCTATCCTTTCCCTTTGCTTGTATATTTGTGAAAAAGGTCAACGAGCATTGAGTGTATTAAACATCTACTTCATATTCATAGCACAAGTAGACATTGTGAAAAGTAAGATATCTAACAAATTTGGTGTTAATCCATCAACAAATTGCTTCATTTCTTGAATTAGGCAGATGACAGACAGATTGTATCGCATAAGCTCATGGGTGGCCCTGCATGCGTGGGGGGGGGGGCGCAAAGCCAAATAAAATTTGTTTTGCAATCTGACATAACAAATTTGCTTACAGAGGAGATTGCATGCCAGACTGAATATGCATGTTTGACCTTCTGACACTGTATTTTGTCACCCAAACCATCACACACAGTCAGACATGCAGGCACAAGGGGGGGGGGGGTATCAAAACAACAATTTCATCTCACAATCCGCAACTATTCTGGTAACTGACATTTTATTGTATTCAACCAAATGGTTTCAGAGGAGACAGCATCATGGACAGAATTTGTATGATACCAAAAGTGTTGACCCCGCTCCTAAACGCCATGGGGTAGAGCCAAATATACGTCTTTTAATCTGCACTCATATGGCTAACTCACAGAACAAATTTGACTGAATTTCGACACACAGTTTCACAGAGGGCTAATCATCTATAATTAGAGGCTCAAGTGCAAACCATTGTGAAATTAATTACCGTTATTTATCTACTTACATTATTATATAGAAGCAGCCTAGCAATGCAGGAAAATGCAGTGAGAAAATATAACTATAAAACACATAATGTTAAAAGTGACACAGTCAAACCTGTTTGAACAACCACCTAGCCTTTGGGCCAGTATCAGGAACATTCCATAATAGTGGTTTATTGACCGCCTGTATTAATAAACACCTTCTTCTGGCTCCAAAGAACACACCCTACTGCAGGATACATATTTTATGAGATTCTGCCTAGATAATAGCTACTTATTTGAGCTTCATAAGGTGGTCCTTCAAAACGGGTTGTAAGTACTCAATTTCCACTCTGTGATACAACCGTTCAAAGTGAAGGTTATCCTTGGCCACTTTCAGGCACAGTCATAGTGAAGACAGAAAGCATAAATGAGCTGTATATATATATATTTACAAATATATGCATAGAAATCATGCTGAAGACAAAAAAACTTAAAATCACATAAGGCTCCTTAACCATTAACCCTTTAATGGGCAAGCAAGCGAAAACCAGCTTCTGTAGTGAGTCAGTGATCTTGAGGAAATCTAGACAAAAATTTGACAATTTAAGCTGCAAGGATGGCATACAAACTACAAACCTTGTTTACAAGGTGTTGCCACGTCATATTTATAGCTGAAACAGATATAGCCAAAAAGAGTATCTCTTCAAAATCTGCTAATGGCGACACAGGTGATCTAATATGTACTCATATCATATGACTGATACATGTAGGTGCAAACTGTATGAAATTACAGACCAAACACAACCTGCATTTTAACGCTCAGTAGACCATGAAAGGTAGGAGACGGTGGCATACTTTTTATACACAACAGACATGAAGTTATAGTACATAGATAATGTTCCTTCAAGCACTCCAAACCGTGGTGGTCAGTGAGGTGTATCTTTCCCAAATGATTATGAACAACCGCATTTTGCATTTCTTTAGATTTATGAATCAAATGACAATCAACTAATCAGAGCTAAGTAAAAGATATTTTAATAACTGTATACAACTGAAATATTCAAGTTAGGATCGTATGAGACTACATAAAGTAATATGCCTAAAAATTTGCTTTGCATAGGTGTGTGTGTGGGGGGTGTGCGGGTGGGAGACAAGGAGTGACAGAAAAAGCCTTTATAATATAAATGAAAGAGTAGTAAATTAAAATGTTATCATATTAGAATGGCATTTCAAGCTTGACAGGACTGATTACTATTCAATCAGACAGGAGTTAATGACCGCTTCCCGGTGTGACGTCACAACTTTAGCTTGATAGCTGAAAACTTTTGGTTGTCAAGATGGTTGCTATGTGCTTATCTCTGCTTTGGCTGGGCCGATTTAAAAAATGCAAATAACATTTTGTTCTTTTAGTAAAGGAGAATATATATTTTGATTGTCAAGTTAATCAGAGCAATCGGGTAGCTAGTCCTCACAACAGCTTTAAGCTTTGAAGTCCAACAGACCTGAAAGCTGGTCCAAATGATCAGACAGGTTTGAAAACCCTAGAACAGACTCGAACATCATGCAAATTGATCAATTACCTCGAGTGGTACACATATTTATCCAACAAGAGGTTAGACATGAACTTCACTATGATGCCTGCCATTGACCTTATATCGAACTGAACCATAATCCAAATGCACGGGCATGTTTGAAATTCATACAATAAAGTCTAAGGTCATGCAAATTGATCAATTCACTCCAGAGGTGCTCTGATTTCTGCACCGGGAGGCTAAATAGACAATGACCTTGACCTTTCTCGATGACCTTGACTTCATATCGATAAAACAGATTCCAAATGATCGGGCATGTTTGAAAACACAATTACATCCAGATGTGCTCATATTTCTGCACCGAGTGGTCAAAAGTGATGTTGACCTTGTTGAATGACCATGACTTCCTGTCGACCTGAAACCTATTCCAAATGATCAGGCATAATTTAACAACATAAAGAGGACTCTAACCTTATTGAAATTGGTCAAGTAGGTCCAGAGATATTGCATTCCCTGTAGTTTCCATGAGCGACGGCGGCTATCTTGGAAATTTTTTGCCATACAGGGGTCACAGGTGTCGAACAAATTGTTACCAAATTTTTTTCTCCGTTTCAGACCCTTATGAAATAAATTCAACCACCATCTCAATTTAGGCATTCAATTCCTATGGGACTGTGTTTTTCATACATGGCAATCTGTAATATTGGTCTAAGCATCTTACAGAGCCACGTTTCAGTCTAGAATGTTTATATTATCTCTCCTCTCCACAACAGTTGATACTTTTCATCAAAACTTTTGAAAAAATTGTAAAAGGACAAACTATTACATACAGTGAAACTTTTTATAATACATATGCATTAGATATTATCATATTCAACATTATTCACATGTGCTTGAATAGTATGTCTTATATGACCTGCAAAAGATATGCTATGATATGGGAAAATCTTACAACTTCATTTTGAGAAGAAAATACAATAACAGACAGAAACTTTAAAACACCCAAGCCTTCCTCAAGTTCACATGACCCAACACACATCGTATGTTCATCAAAACTGTGACTAAAAGACCCCGCTGACCTTTCGTCTACAGGTGTCTGGAGCATTTCTGGTACGCGGTACATGGATGGTAGTTTATGTAAGCATGACTGCACATGAAAGGTTGGAGTCAGTATATATATATATATATATATATATATATATATATATATATATATATATATATATATATATATATATATACTGAACCAAAAAAGTTTAGCAACACTGAGAATATTACTGTATAAATGTTATTTAACAAAAACAATAAATTGATTCAAATATATTATTTAATTGATAGGTCATTTTCCAATTTGAACAACAGTCTCTTGTTACTGTAATGCTAGCATCGCGCCTTTAACATGGCATCATTCAACGGAAGGGTCCAATTTAAATAATGACACTGAACTGTCAATAGCGGTTGTGACCTCCGCGCACATTAACCACCGCCGTACATCGCTTTCTCATGCTTCGAATTAAGCACCTGATGTCACGAAGAGGAATCGCATCCCGTTCCTGGAGCAGTGCAGCTTCCAGCTCCCGCATGTTGTGAAGATGTGGATGGTTCTCACGCACCATATGGCCAAGACTGTCCCACACATGTTCGATAGGAGACAGGTCCGGTGATCGCGCTGGCCAGTCCAACACCAGAACGTTGTTAGCCTCAAGGAAATCACTGGTGACCCTAGCTGAATGATGACGGGCGTTGTCTTGCAGGAGCACAAAGTCTGCATGATGCGGCATAAAAGGGATGACAACAGGGGCAACAACTTCTTCACAGTAACGTTGAGCCGTTAAATTTCCGCGAATCACAGATCTGTTTTGCCATTTTCATGGATTCCAGCCCACACCATGACACTGCCGCCACCGAATCTGTCGTGCTGAATGATGTTGGCTGCATCATACCGTTCTCCTAAACGTCGCCAAACCCGTTGCCTACCATCCGCCACATCCACACAAAACCTTGACTCATCACTGAACAAAACGTGGCTCCATTGTTGAGCACGCAATCGCTTATGAGTTCTTGCCCATGCAAACCAATTCTCGATGTGACGCTCGATGTAAGCGGAACAGCAACAAGTGGACGACGGGCATGCAGTCCAGCATCATGGAGTCTGTTTCGCAGTTTGTGCATGCACTGTAGTGCTGGTAGGGGTGTGCAAATTACGGGACAGCCGCGGCGCAGTCTCAAACCTGTGACGTCGTGATGACGTCACTAAGTAGCGGTCTTCTCGCGGTGTTGTTGCTCTCGGTCTGCCAGATCGTGGTCGGTCATTAACATGTCCAGTTTCCTGCTAACGTTGGCGGAGAGGGGAAATGGTTGAGGCGTGAACATTAAAATGTCGAGCAACAGCGCGAACTCTCTGCCCAGCAGCGAGTCTTCCCATTGCTTCATGGTGCTGATTTTCGGATAGCCCTGGGCGGCGGCCCATGTTCGGTAGGGTAAACTTTTAAGCGTTTTCTGTTAACGTTCGTTATCTGCTTTTGCAATATGGTGAATTTTTACCTTCGCTACCCGCCAATGTGGGCCAGTGCATGAAAAATGCATTTTCACATGCAGTAAGCGTGCGGCCGAGAAATGCAAGAAATTCTTCATGATCAGCGAGACATTACATTGACGAAACATGCCTGCAAATTTGGTTATAAATGGACGCATAGTTTTAATACAACAAACCAAACTTCACTGTTGCTAAACTTTTATATATATATATATTATATATATATATATATATATATATATATATATATATATATATATATATATATATATATATATATATATATATATATACCTGTGCAAAAGTTAAGCACCAGCAAAAACAATAGAACGTAGAAACATGATGGTACAACTAGGCTGCCATACTTTTTGTCCCCGCGTTAGCTGACATAATTCCAAGTACGAAATGCACATGCATGCATGACTTCACGCCGCTTGATGTCCGTGCGTTGCGGGAAACAGCACACGTGTTCAGTTATGTAAAAGTCCAGTTTGAGGTGTAGAACATTACATACAGATTTAGGCGACAAGATTAGGAATTTTGTGTTCATGACCGTGGTTTATTTGTACAGAGAGAATTAGCTCTTGATTGTGAACCGCTATGGCAAGACGAAGGTTAAGTGATCGTGTGAAATGGCAAATCATAGGCATGCATACCACTGGTATGTCATGCAGAGAGATTGGCAGACAGCTGAACATTAACCATACTGTAATCAGTCGTTTGATTGCAAAACATGGGCAAACTACCGAGGTGAAGGACAGGCCTAGATCTGGAAGACCGAAGAAGACTACTGTCCGTGATGATCGAGCCCTAGTATGCCTTGTTAGGAGATCTCCATTCACCAATGGGAAACGAGCAATAGAGTGTCAATGTCTACCGTCAAAAGGAGACTGTATGCTGCTGGCATGAAAGCTAGGAGACCTGTCAGACGTCCTCTCCTCACTGCACACCACAAAGAGGAGCGTCTGAGGTGGTGCAACGAAAGAAGACACTGGAACATGAGATCCTGGAGACGGGTACACTGGTCCGATGAAAGTCGGTTCCTGCTTCATGCCACAGATGGTCGAACTCGTGTATGGAGGTCCAGACGCACGGCGTACGACCAACGTAACATCATGGAAGAAGTTCCATTTGGTGGAGGTTCCGTTATGATATGGGGGTGCATCTCATATGATTGTAAGCTGGATCTGTTGACTGTACCTGGAACACTAAATGGACAAAGATATCAAGATTCCATACTGGATAGAGTTGTGGTCCCTCATTTTGTAAATCATGCACCTGGAACCCACCCTATATTCATGGATGACAACGCCCGACCACATCGTGCTAGAGCTGTGCATGAATAATTGCGCCAGAATGCCATCGAAACCCTACCATGGCCAGCAAGGAGCCCTGACATGAACCCTATTGAGCATATCTGGGACATTCTGGGAAACATGGTGAGGAGGGATCCTCTTGTGCAGAACCTACAGGAATTAACAGACGCACTCCATCTTGAATGGCAACGAATACCACAATGGCGTATCAGTCAGTTGGTGACCAGCATGAGACGTCGTGTCCAGGCCGTCATCCAGGCACAAGGTGGATATACCCGGTATTAATAATGACCGTCTCAAACTCGTGCACAGATGTTAAACTTCGTTTTCAGACACCATTAATGACAATCTAGCCACGTGTGTCAACTGTAGGGCAATAGTTGTCAGTTGTGTCAACGTAACCATATTCAGGCCTCGTTTTCAAGTTCAAACAAAAACATACAGTGTTTCCCCACCATCATAATCAGCATTCCTCTAGTTGCATTATTACCTCTTGCACTAAGATGGATGGGTACATAAATGTTTATGCTATTGCTTTCTTCATAGCACATGAATATACCCCCGCATGTGCGTAAAAATAGGGTGGTGCTTAACTTTTGCACAGGTGTATATATATAAATATATATATATATATATATATATATATATATATATATATATATAATCATACTTTCGCGAATATATTGCGTACTAATAGATAACACGCAGGGCAAAATTTGACAAAATGAGCACAAAAAAAAATTATACAGGTATATAACACGCAGATCAGAAAGATTGCAAAACATATTTTTCCGATGAACGGAAATTGGTAACTGTACTGCTAGATGCAAAATAATAATAATCCCTTATCGGCTAAATATTTGGTTATTTGTATTAATATTAACAATATTTATTTCATACTTTAATCATAATAGAATGCAAAAAAACCCCATCTTTGAGCGAGAAATACATTCAATATACAGGGGAATCCAATACGCTAGCAAAATCATCGTCATCTAATTATCATATTATCATACAGGGGAAGTCGCGATATCATCGTCATCCAATTATCATAATTTACAAATATTACATAGAATACAATTATTAGAGACATTATAGCCCACAATATTGGTTATTGCATTTTTGCGTTCTCTAAGTACTGCTTTGCAATACATGTCCCATACCTAGTGATATAAATCTTGAGCTTGACAGTCAAAAACTGCATTAAAAATTGGACAGAAGCAGCTGAAACTCGAATTTGATTTGTAACTTCTCACAACAAAGCGTTATACCAAGTTTCAGTTATATATGGTGAAGGAGAATGAAAAAGCTGATATGTTTGTATTTCATAAGTCGCAAGGGGACATAACTACATCAAAAATTGACACAGGTAAAACTCGAACTTGCTCTGTAAATTCTCATAACAAAGCAATGTACCAATTCTCAGTTGAAAGGGGTCAAAACATCATGGAAAATTGATGAAAATGTCTGAAACTCAAACTTGCTCTGTAACTCCTTATACTAAAGCGGTGTACCGATTTCCCCCTAAATATCTTGAAGGCGTGCGAAACACGTGTGGAAAACTGATAGTTTTGTATTTCATAAGTCAAAAAGGGGGAATAACTCCATCAAAATGTGAAACTCGAACTTGGTCTGTAACTTCTCATAATAAAGCAATGTACCAATTTTCGGTTGAATACCCTGAAGGACTGCGAAAAAAACTAATATTCTTCGTATTTCATAAGAAGAACTGGGGTGGGGTGGGGGGGGGGGGTGTATAACGCCTTGAAAAACCTTGCATGCCAGGTGAAGTAAAAGTATTTTAATGCATTTGTATCGGCAGGGTATTCTGTATACTGACGTTGGTAGGATGACGCAGAAGTAGCTGGCCAAAAGGAATGGTATGCCCCATCTCATTCTTGCTCTCGATAGGTGGGGGGGGCGATAGAGGTATATATCCTCATAACGAGGCAGTGTCCATTCGTCCTCGGGTGCCGTTGCGGTCCCACATCGGGCGCCAGTTGAGGCTGGCTGGGCGCTGTCACCGCGGGTGGAGTGAGCGTGGTTGTAGGCGGAAAGGGGCAGCAGGTGGCATTAGTTTCCGGTTTTCCTTTCGTGCCTGTGTTCGAACAGAGCTTTTATTTAAGTGGCTCTCTTGAGGACTAGTGTTTTGGAAGAGGGTAGGAGTCGAGTGATAAATCACAGTGGCGAATTCTTCCTATTTTTATTTCAATGGCTCCATGCACAATATTTTTTCATCAGCCAAAATGGTGCTCAAAGGGGTAGTGAGAGAACCAATTTGCTCCCTTGTTGTCTTGGTTAAAATGTCGCCTTACCTCTTAAGGTCGTCGCTCAAGTGGCAGGAGGGCCTGTCTGGCGGAGGGGGATACCATCTCTCAAATGGTTGCTGCCCTATTTACAATTATCCAATCAGGAGTCGTCTATGTCAAGCTGTATCCAAGCCAGAGGTAGGTGATCAATGGCGCAGCCAAGTGGCTGGCTTTCTTATTCAGGTCAGGTTATATTATTTGTCGAATTCATGGCTGCCTTTCTGTTGAACAACTTCGTGCTGGCCATTTTTGGAAATTCGTATTCTCAAGCTTCTCAGAAATACTGAACATTCCAGGGGATATTGTGATCAGAAGACATATTTCCGAGGAAGAATTCGTGCAAAGATAATATATTCTAAAAAAGTGTGTATACAGTCAATGGTATGTGGCCACATCCTGCCCAATGAGAACAAAACAGACTATTACGGAGCTACTTCCAGTGGACAGGCGCATGTACAGAGGCAAATTGGGACTTAGTTGATCTTACCTCGGTCTGTGCCTCAGGGGATTGCCATCCAACGGGAGTAGTCATCGCGTAGCCCAAGGGGACATTGCTTTGTAAATGTTTGCTTACATATAGAGCAGCTATAACTTTTTCCTCCTGTGCGAGTTCTCATATGATGCACTAAATGACGTTGCTGTATAAATGTTTTCTTACATATAGATCGGCTACAAGGTTTTCACCAGTGTGAGTTCTCATGTGAGCCACTAAATAACTTCGCTCTGTAAATGGTGTCTTACATATAGAGCAGCTATAAGGTTTTTCCCCAGTGTGAGTTCTTAAATGACGTACTAACATATTTTGTTGTGTAAATGTTTTCTTACATATAGAGCAGCTATATGGTTTTTCCCCAGTGTGAGTTTTCATATGAACGACTAAATCACCTCGCTGTGTATAAGTTTTCTTACACATAGAGCAGCTATAAGGTCTTTCCCTGGTGAGTTCTCATGTGACACATTATATTATTTCGCTGTGTAAATGACTTCTTACATACAGAGCAGCGAAAGGGTTTTTCCCTGGTGTGAGCTCATATGTGAACAATTAAATTATTTTGTCGTGTAAATGTTTTCTTACATACCCGGATAACGCAGCTTACTGGGCCAATGCCGGGGTGATACTGTTCCGATACTGAACGTATCGGCCCGGTAAGCTGCGTTATCAGGGTATAGAGCAGCTTTACGCTTTTTCCGCGGTATGAGTTCTCATATGACGTACTAAATTACTTCGCCATGTAAATGTTTTCTTACACATAGAGCAGCTATAAGGTCTTTCCCCGGTGTGAGTTCTCATGTGACACATTACTTTATTTCGCTGTGTAAATGACTTCTTACATACAGAGCAGCGAAAAGGTTTTTCCCTGCTGTGATTTCTTATGTGAACAATTAAATTATTTTGTTGTGTAAATGTTTTCTTACATATAGAGCAGCTATACGGTTTTTCTGCGGTGTGAGTTCTCATATGATGTACTAAATGACTTCGCTGTGTAAATGTTTTCTTACACACAGAGCAGCTATAAGGTTTTTCCCCGGTGTGAATTCTCATATGAGCCACTAAATGACTTCGCTCTGTAAATGGTGTCTTACATATAGAGCAGCTATAAGGTTTTTCCCCAGTGTGAGCTCTTAAATGACTTACTAACACATTTCGTTGTGTACATGTTTTCTTACATATAGAGCAGCTATATGGTTTTTCCCCGGTGTGAGTTCTCATATGAACGACTAAATCACCTCGCTGTGTATATGTTTTCTTACACATAGAGCAGCTATAAGGTCTTTCCCCGGTGTGAGTTCTAATGTGACGCATTATATTATTTCGCTGTGTAAATACCTTCTTACATACAGAGCAGCGAAAAGGTTTTTCCCCGGTGTGAGTTCTTATGTGAACAATTAAATTATTTTGTCGTGTAAATGTTTTCTTACATATAGAGCAGCTATATGGTTTTTCCGCGGTGTGAGTTCTCATATGACGTACTAAATGACTTCGCCGTGTATATGTTTTCTTACACATAGAGCAGCTATAAGGGTTTTCCCCGGTGTGAGTTCTGATGTGAGCCACTAAATGACTTCGATCTGTAAATGTTGTCTTACATATAGAGCAGCTATACAGGTTTTCCTCAGTGTGGATTCTCATGTGATAGCCTAAATGACTTCCCTGTGTAAATGTTTTCTTACATATAGAGCAGGTATAGGGTTTCTCTCCTGTGTGAATTCTCATGTGACGCACTAAATTACCTTTACATGCAAAGCTCTTAATACAAATTGAGCAGAAGTAATGTTTCTCTCCTGTATGAGTACGTATGTGACCCATTAAATCCTGTTGACATGAAAATGTCTTAACATACACAGAGCCGGAGTAAGGCGCTTCTTCTGTATAAGACTCCATGTGACACATTAAAGCATTGTCTCCAGCAAATAATTAATTAGAAACAGAGCAACCATAGTCTTGCTCCATGTGAGTTATCAGGAAATTGCGCAGTCTGGGATTGCTCACAGTAGGTTTGGATAAAGCTATATGTCTTAATTTAACTGTCGAGTTATTAACGAGTTTACAATAATCTACAAATGTAAACACACTATTTGAGACTGGCTTAAGTGAAGAGTATCATATCTGCTGCTGGTGTTGCTAAACAATAATGGCCTTATTATATTGCTTTACACACCGCATTAGAATGCCGAGATGAAGTTATGACACTCTGCCAAATGTAGAATCTTCGGCTGTCATAAAAATCATTGCTCCTATCAGCGCAGCAGTCTTGGGCAGCTAAAATAGAAAATAAGTATTCTGAAATCAGTATGATAAATATATTGCCTTATTTTCAAACGCTAAAATTGACAGCTAGAACCCAACAAACTTGGATTACTTACCTTACATGTCAGTTTACTAATGTGTATATAGATTTGCACAAATATGTAAGACAAGAGGTCCAAGGGGGCCAGTATCGTTCAACTAGAAGATTGAAGTTGCATATTCACACCAGAATGCCTGAAAATAAAATTGTTTAAGTTGTATACCTTTAGCCCAAGGGGCCTGTATCGCTCACCTGGACCATAGGCATTTCAACTAGAATGGTCATTAACAATAAGCCTGAACAATCTGAACAATCTAACGTTGCCATAGATGATGTGTTATGAGTATTGAATCAATTCCTCTTGCGGTTTCGGAGAAAATTTTTTAGTGTTTCTAAAATTTGGCCATTTTGGCCGGCGGCCATCTTGGATTTTGACCGATCCGCTTTGTTTGAACAAACTTAGATCTCTATGCCCTATGAATGCTTCTTCACAAATATAATTGAAATCGGCCCAGTGGTTCTTGAGAAGAAGTCGTTTAAAAAATTCCCCATTGCTTTACTATGGAAAACAAACCAAGATGGCAGGAAAACCGTTTATCCGAGTCTCGAACATGGGATATTTGAACTAGCCACACTGATAAGCATATATAAAGCAATTTTCGCCATCAAAATACATCAAATACACAAAAGTCAATATGACCAAGAAACGCTAAATTTTGATTGGTTGATGGTGGCCATGTTTTTTAACGAACAAACTTGAAAGGCCCTTGGTCCCTAAGAATATTACAAAATTTCCGCTCTATCCCTTCAGCGGTTCGGGAGAAGTCGCTTTCGCGAAAACTAGGTCATCCAAGATGCCCACCAGGCAAATTGGCCAATCAGGTTGCCGTAAACAAACTTAGGTCTACCGTTGCAATAGATGATGTGTTATGAGTTTTGAATCAATTCCGTTAGCGGTTTTGGAGAAGATTTTTTAAAGTGTCTAAAAATCGGCCATTTTGGCCGGCGCCCATCTTGGATTTTGGCCGATCGGCTTCGTTTGAACAAAATTGAATCTCTATGCCATAGGGATGCTTCCTGCCAAATATAATTGAAATCGGCCTAGTGGTTCTTGAGAAGTCATTTAAAGAAAAAGTTGACGGACGACGGACGGTCACCACGGCATAAGCTCACTTGGCCTTTCAGGCCAGGTGAGCTAATAATTGAATTCAGTTGTTCTCATGAAGACATTTTAAATTTCCCATTACATTAGTATGGAAGCGTTTGGCAGGAAAATGATCCAAGATGGTCGCTAAACCATTTATCCGACAGTTTCGAAAATTGCAAATTTGAGGTCAGAATACCCAGAAACACATATAAAACCAATTTCGGCCTCAAAATCCATCAAAATAGAGAAATCCAACATGGCCACCAAACAGGCTATATTTTGATTGGCCCACCATGCCATGCTTTTTGGATGGATCAACTTCACTTAAACAAACTTTAATGGCCTTTAGTCCCTAATCATATCTGCCAAATTTCGTCCTGATCCCTTCAACGGTTCTGAAGAAGTAGTTTTCGCTAAAACTAGGTCAACCAAGATGCCCGCAGATCCATTTGATCAATCATGTTCCCTTGAACAAACTTGGTTCAGCTATTGCCCTAGATTATATTTCATGAGATTTGCATCAATTCCCAAGAGGTTTCGGGGATTTTTAAAGATCTTTCTAGAAATCAGCCAAAATCCAAGATGGCCGCTGGCCCAATTGGTCGGTCAGCTTCCTTTGAACAAACTTGAATCTCCATGCCCTAAGGATGCTTCCTGTCAAATATAATTGAAATCGACCAAGAAGTTCTCTAGAAGACATTAAAAATTTCCCATTGCTTTAGTATGGCAGCTTTTGGCAGAAAAATAACCAAAGATGGCCGCCAAACCGTTTATCCGACAGTTTTTGAAAATTGCACATTTGAGATCAGAATACCCACACAATTTTCGGCCACAAAATCCAACAAATCGAAAAATGGCTGCCATTTTTTTATTGATCCACAGCGGCCATGTTTTTTGACAGATCAGCTTCCCTTGAACAACCTTTAATGGCCTTTAGTCCCTAATCATATCTGCCAAATTTCGCATATGCATATAACATAACATTGAATATAAGCGGATTCCCATGATTCTGATAATTACGAGTACCTAATACGCAGACTCGTGATTTGTCGTTTTTCACGTGAATAACATGTGCTCTTTGCGATTTCCATGAAATTCCTACATATCAAGTCTCTCAAAATAAATTGAATAAATGGCACCTTGGATTCGGTCGTTGACTTCAAAGGTTTCTTTCTCCCGAGCTAGTCCAACCACCCTATGAAGTTTCAAAGCAATCAGATAAACGGTAATGGACTTATCATGAGGAAACCAAATTTTCACGATGGACACCCTTGGTTGACAGTGTAACGCGCGGGGGTCCACGGTGTCGTTCCATTCCATTGCAAGTGCACGATGTGCAGGAGGGCTGGTTAGCTGCGATTCTCAGGGTTGCAGTTCCCGTATCACGTCTCTCAGTGAAATACAAAGACCTGCCTCTAGAGCCGGTGGAACACATATGTTCCAGTGGGTCCGTGCGACCATTGCCACCGAGGTCGAACCACACTGTGTCGTTCCTGCTGTTTGTGTCACCGGTGTGTCGGTTCACACTAATTTAGAGTTATGAACAAGATGGTAATAATTAAACAGTCACAGAATTTAATAGCACTATACAAACAGTTTTATGCGTTTGACAGTGAATGAGCACAATAATACACAACATAGAGCTGTCCGGTGTTATTTCTACGTGGTTTCGCCGAAGGTACCACAAAGATCCTTGAATCCGCAGAGGTATCCTTGTAAGAGAGCATGGCAACGAAGTCACCAGATAGTTTAATATAAACTAGTATACCCCTAGTACACAGACAAAGAAAACATTGTTGTTGCGAGAGGCCAATGCCTCGCATGGGCCTCTGTCACAGGAAAATGCCTTCAATGCCGAAGCGGAGGAAAAGACTTGGCAAAATGGGCCACTTTTGTTCAACAGAAAGTGCGGAAAATCCTAGTGAAGTGACAATCATGGTGTTGCACACTGGTTTACGTGAAGACCGGACGAGCGATTTCCGAAGAATTGGCTTACGTGAAGACGGGACGAACGATTTCCGAAGAATTCCCAGGTCACCGCCTTATGTAGTTCCAAAGTTACTGCATTGGTAATTGCCGCTTTATTTATGCGGGCCTTCAGCTACATCCTAACCTACCAATTAGGTGTTAGTAATGAAAACAAGTGGTAGGGATTCCACCTAACTTTAGATACATTTATCCGTCGGGCGCAGATGGTCAGCTTCCCGTAGGTCGCCCTGCATAGCATCTACCTTCAAAGGATAGGGTGTGTACATGTTACGGAACAAGGCTCCCGAATCAAATAACGATCTGGTTACCTGGCCACGCAACCACATATAATATCACTAGGACAAGTTTCACAGTTCACATAAGCAAATATTAGAAAGCCCCATGTCATTTATGGTGGGGATGGAGAAATGGATATCCACCGCTAGCGTCCATCCCGTGAGGGTGTGGTGGGTTCTAAGACCTCACCCAGACACTACAATGAGTTGGATGGAGATCCGCATCTCGTCCGTCACCGCGTGCTATGGAGCTAACATTTGACCTGTCGTTAGGGTTATTTTCCATGATGTCCTGCAGGTCGGTATTACATTTTAATTAATATTATTATTTTGCAGTGCTTCCTACTTTGGCGGGGGATCTACCTACTAAGTAACCGAAGATATGGGGGACGTGTATGTAAATCGGCACTTTAACTATCACCGCTCGGAAACCTCCGATAGTTTCCCAGGGTTGGATCCTGTCAACGTGCCAATTCGGAATCCAAACAATTAATAAGCCATATGGCTGGCAGATCGTAGAAACAGACAATAACTTTATATATATATATATATATATATATATATATATATATATATATATATATATATATGAGGCCCTATGGGTAATTGGCCAATTTTACACAACCTTGCCGGTGCGTGGGGCTACATTACCACAACAACCGGAAAATAGGCGTACACTATGCGTCTCTAACGGAGAAATTGTCCCTAACCACTTTAAACCTATCCTATCGAGCTAAATAGCCAGGTTTAGTCGGTAACATGTCAGGCTCAAACATTTAGAGCATGATCAGCGACCTCAGTGTAAAATTGAGGTTGGCGGGAATCGTGATGCAGGTATATATGTTGCAGTATAGTATTTCCTAGCATACTGGGGTCTAGAGTTTTTATAAATAAACAAAACATATTAACTAGATGGTACCTATTAGTCATCAGTAACAATATACAGAAATAATTATTAAATGTTCAATAGTACAGCTACTTGAGTACCTATTGGTCATCGGTACGGAACAAGTTCATGAGTTACTGAAATTGAGGCGCTAACATATAAATAGCGCGAGATGACACATTCTCTAATGCTGGAAAGATTTCTGCAGGAAGACATCTGCAGGCAGGTATCCGCAGGCAGGTCTCCGCAGGCTGACTTCTCCAGGCAGGTCGTATACGGTACACTCTCAGGACAGATAACGGAAAAGTTCCGAAAATGTCCACTAGATAATCTCCTAGCTGATACATAATTTCAGCAGTGGTTGTAAAGTTTTCCATCCGGCGACGGTAGTATGAAAGTTAAAAGTAACCCATTAACAGAGAGGGCTACTTATATGATAATTATGCATGTACAATAACTGGCACACGGTGCGGGGTACGTCGCATAGCTCTTACGGCGCACCGGGCAAAATCCACCCAGACTGGTCAAAAAGTTAATTAATCACACACGACATGCAGTGCGGAAGTTGAAGTCCACTTTTCAGCGTGGTTGGGAGATCCGGCGAGTCATCCACCAAGAATCACCATCAGCTCTACATTCCGTAGAATTACATATGGGCCTGAATGGCCCGTCCGCGGAAAGACTGCCTTAGAAAGGTCTGGATGCGGTAGTTATTACTTTAAGTTGGTTTATTACCCCCGGATCGCCCTGAGGGTGTACAAAAACTGTGGAAGCCGAGGACTCCTTGCCACCATGGATGAACTGAAATCTGAATGGCACCAGATGATGTGGGAATCACCGTAGGTTAGCAGTTGCACACGTCAATCCCGATGGTCCAGTCGCAGGCCGGCTTCCACGCCGGTGATGCTCCTGATTCTCGATTTTTCACCCCTTTTATACTACTCGTGATGTCAGAGGCAAGCGCTCCAGTCAATCAGAGGCCGAACACTATCCAATCGGCATGCATCTAGAGGTGTTGACGTAGCTATCACGTGCACACCACATTCTCTATTCATTCAATGCATACACGTCAAAGCAATATTTCGAGTATAATCTAGCGCAAGCTTTGACAATAACTCAGCCATTTCTAGACCAATTTTAAAATAGTAAAAAGTTCTATAATACTCGTCTCATTCCGGTCCTAATAGGTACCCGGAACGACGAGAACGGTGCAGTTTAAATAAATCACAGGCACCGACTCGGTGCACTATAGGCACACTCTCTCCAAATTCTGACTTGTGTTGTCAGGGAAGCTCTGACGCGTGTGCATGTGCACTATGCATTCTAACGGACTTGGCCATTTTTAACGAAAACCTCTCCTATAGTGCTTATATATGTGCACTGTCCTACTCAGAGGGGTGTACTTGGAGCGAATCCAGAATGCCCGTTCCGTACCCAGCTTAGCCGGGACAGTCAGTACCCGTCCGCTCGATCCGTGCTATACCACCCCCTCCTAGTTTGACTTCTGTGACAAACGATCACGCATCGCGGATCGAACGCATGGAAGCACGCTAGGCGGGAATTATAGACTTCCCGAGTAGGCGCATAGCCGAGAGTAGTGACGCGCAAGACGCGTATTATCAGAGAAGAGCACATAGAGGTACTAACATTTGGGAGAGAGGCATACTTTTCATATTTGACCCGGAATTATTTTTCCAGATCTTTTCCTTTTTTGCTTTGTTTAATAGCACGGTGCATGCTTACATATTCTTTAGTTTTACTCATTTACTAAACAATACCTCGCATGGGTGCTCTCTTGGATGCGGATAATCAGATCTCCGCAGGGAACACCCAAGCTCCAACGTACCAATTACAATAGAACAATATATATATATATATATGATCACATAATAGCATATCACAGATAAAAACAGTATATAGATTACGTATGCATCCCGGGTATATAAAGGGATGCATAAACATATATGTATATTAGTAATTAATGTGGCCCGTTATTGCGGATCCGCACGGGTAGCTTCCGCTAACCCACAATGCACGGGTAGCTTCCGCTAACCCACAATCCGTCCCGTCGCACTAAGGCGGGAAGGAAAATAATAGGAAAAATAGTAATAATAATAAATGAAAAAGGCAAGTTTATCAGGCAGCCCTGGGCAGCGTTGCTGAGACTGCATGACAGGATTATGACATTTTTGCTGCGGTGTGTTGTATACTTACGTCACACACGACGTGTTTACAACACAGGGATCCGCAGCAATTATTTGTGTGAGACACAGCTACGCAAGAAGTTTGTACAGCTGTGTAGGATGACCGTAGTCAGCCTAGGGACGAGGTTTCAATTTTAAAAACATATAATAATAAAAGTATTTAAAAAATAAACATAATACAAGCGTAAATATTTTCTTTAGAACCCTATACTGAAACAGCTAATAGCTTAAGGCATAGATACATTTTTGCAAATTACTTAATCCTGCATTCATATTATACCATATTGCATTTATTTTGAAAACAGTGAAAACCGGGCTGTTCTAAGATGCAACAGTTTTTAGCAACCTCATTCTGAAACATCTGCTCTAGACTGTTGATTCTATGCCAAAACCTTTTCGTTCATGAGATATAGATGTTTTCATTCTTAAAAATAGCTGACATGTTTTGGAAAGTGTTGTTGCAGGCCCTTGCTTTGAGACAGCAACAGTTTTCAGCAACACCATTCCAAAAGACATGCTAAGCTGCAGACTCTATTCTCTCAAGTTAAATTATTTAAATTGCTTAACACTTTCCAGACATGCCACAACAAATTCTGATTACGTGGTACGTATTCTGTGAAATATTTTGAAAATAATATGACTACAAGCTATTGCTGCCTGATGCCCCAACAACTCCCAGTCAAACAGCTTCAAAATATCCCAAAGCCTACTGGTACAATTATTTGGAAATAGAACCACTTTTCAGGGGTTAAAGGCTAAGACTTACTGATTAAGCTGAACAATCAATTTCAGACTAAATTTCAGATTTATAGGAATTTCCATAAAGATGAATGTTTTATATTAAGTTCTTTAAACATTTTAGACTTTTCAAAGACAAAATATCACTGCTCAAACAAAATCTACTTATATCTGAATATTACAGTATGTTAAATTGTAAGTAGTAATTTAAAAAAACTCTGCTAAGTTATATGCCTGACGCTTTCTCTAGTTTGAGATGAGTCTGGATGCCAATTGCTAGTTGTGGCCAGCTTTTATATGTTCCCGATGCTGGTAACAATGCTACATTGGTCACAGATACGGCAAATGTGGTGTGCGGGTATTAGCATTTTATAGCGTTCCCCCGCTTTGACTGTAGCTTAGCCGCTTCCTGTAGCCGCTTGCCCACAAAACCGTGCGGTGATTAACAGATTAGTTATAAAATCCAAAGTTCGTGGCTGCGTTAAAATGCAAGAGGATTGCGTGGGATCTTAAAGAAGTTCCCATGACCATTGGCTATACTGTTGATATAGTCAAAAAAGTAGAATGGCATTGCTGGTGATATTTACCCCATTCCCAGTGATCCAGACTCATGGCGTTTAATGCTATTACATATGTTTCAACACGTTCAAACATACTAGATCGCAATATCTTTTTACAATATAAAATTAACCATCCTGTTACACACAAACCGTTTGTAGTCAATTTATCATCTAGGGATATCTCACCCAACCTGAGGGAGACACTCAACCTCGGCTTGGGCTTCAGTCCTACGGTCATAGAACCAGATGTAGGCAAACTGCATAAGGACCTAACCCGTTTCTTTAGAAGACTACGCCTGAAACTTCATTTCCAACATCCTCCACACATGGGCAATGACAGCTCCAATTACGTCACACCTAATGATGTCATAACCCACTCTGATGATTTCTCAGATAAACTATCTAAGAAATTCAAAGCTCGCAGCACTTGGACACCACGTCCTGGCAATGATGCCACGCTCGATGCTTTCATTAAAGCAGTCAAATCTGATCTGGTCAAAACTATACACAGAAGATCTAAATCGTCTAATCTGTCCAAAAAACAGAAGGAGGAACTCCATCTCCACTCCACAGACACAACTGTGGTAATTAAGAAAGCTGATAAGGGCCAAGCCACTGTCATACAGGATGCAGAAGCATACAATGCTGAAGCACTCAGACAACTCAATGATGCTAGGTTTTATGAAGAACAAAATATTGATCTAACCACACGCCATGCAGAAATGGTTGAAACAGCCATAACTTCTATGGTTCTAAATGGAGAAATCTCAACCGATACAGCAAACGGCCTTCGAGCTGACGAACCACGCAAAGCAAGGTTCTACCTCCTACCTAAGATACACAAATCCAATAACCCACAACTGGTCCCAGGTAGACCGATCATCAGTGGAAATGGAAACCCTACTGAACACATCAGTAGTTTTGTGGATGAACACATCAAAACTCACCTACAAGACATTCCATCCTATGTCAGAGACACAACTGACTTCATCAACAAAGTTGAAGGCTTTGGAACAGTCCCAAAAGACGCCCTCTTAGTTACAATGGACGTCACCTCACTCTACACGAATATCCCCAACCTTGAAGGGATAAAGGCTACGGCTAAATTCATCAGAGCGCATGGCACCCCCGGGCTTAGCTAGCCTGAGGTCGCTTTTATCTCTGTTCAAAATAGTCCTAACCTGCAATAATTTTACATTCAACAACAAAAACTATCTACAAATTGGTGGCACCGCTATGGGCACGAAAGTAGCACCCAGCTATGCCATCATCTTCATGGCACAACTAGAAGCAAAGCTACTAAGAGAGCCCCCCCCCCCCACCACCATCCGCCACTGTACCTATGCTACATTGATGACATATTTATGATATGGACCGATGGGAAAGCAGCACTGGAAATGTTCATTGACTATATGAACAATGCACATGACACTATCAAATTTACAGCAGAAATCTCATGTGAATCCATCAGTGTTTTGGATACAACTATCTCTATCCAAAAGGACCACACGCTCAACTTTAATCTGTGCAACAAACCCACGGACACACATGGCTATCTACATTACCAGTCAGCACACCCTGACTCGACAAAGAATGCCAGTCTGTATGGTCAATTTCTTAGACATATAAGAATCTGCTCCGATACAGATGATTTTGAAAAGAACGCACGTGACACAATCATGCATTATGAGGCACGTGGATACCCACTAGATATCCTAATTGACAGCTACAACAAAGCACTTACACAGGAACGGGCGGATCTCCTAGCGCTGAGAAATACCAGGATTCCAAACAAGAGAATCCCTCTAATCACACACTATCACAAACACAGCATCCAACTTAAGAAAATCATCAATAGGCACAGGAGTCTTTTGAACACCAGCGCCAAATGTAGAGACACCTTCACAGAGAAGCCTCTATATGGATATAGAACGAACCCCACACTGAAGGACCAACTGGTCAAAGCGCAGTTCATGTACCCCAACACCAGGGGATACCGGGGTAGCTTCATCCCAAACAAAATTGAAAAATACCAAAAACATAACTGTGTTTTCTGCAATAAACAACAAACAGGAAAGAACTTCCAAAGTACACACACACGTCTGAAATACAACAATCGCATACTGCTCCAATAGAAACGTCATTTATCTCTTAACTTGCTTCTTATGCAAAAACAATATGTTGGAGAAACTAAATATGAGTTCCAAATACGCATTAAAGAACATCTTAGAGATGTTCAGAACAACAGAGACACACCAGTCGCTCAGCACTTTAACCTCCCAGATCACAATGCAAACTGCATACTATACAGAGCCATAGAAGTTCTTCGTCACGATCCTGACAACCCGGAGGCCACTATAATGACTGTAAATGTGGAATTCTGGGATTTCAGGTTCAAATGGATAAATATGATAATTCATTGGTTTTGATTTGGGGCCCACTTCCCTGATAATGCAGGTTACTAGGGCAATATTGGCCCAGTAACCTGCATTATCATTCTTGTTTTAGTAAATGTGATATCGAGAATCACTGATAATGAGAAAGTTATAGATTGTCGCAAGAGAGCCGCAGACACAACTATATATATATATATATATATACATCCTTGACTTTTAGTCTTGGTGCGGTGGTCCAGTGGAAAGATGCCTGGTTGCTGATGCTATGCGGAGTTGCAGGATGGCGGTTCGATCCCCCGACCGGGAGATGGTGATCAACAAATTAAACTAACGGGTGCAGCACTGTCGGCTAAGTTAGCACATGGAAATTGAAGCCGCACGTTGCCAGTGCGTCAATAAAATAAAAATACATATACTGCCAGAGCCGTGCTGGAGTCAGAGTACAATAGGCGTAAAAGCCTAGGATTGATTGTGACAGATGCATCCACAGATAGTCCCATATGAATCGTCAGTGTGTCAGTATATCGGACATGTGAAAGCTGGTCGGCCAATCCTTGACTTTTAGTCTTGGTGCGGTGGTCCAGTGGAAAGATGCCTGGTTGCTGATGCTATGCGGAGTTGCAGGATGGCGGTTCGATCCCCCGACCGGGAGATGGTGATCAACAAATTAAACTAACGGGTGCAGCACTGTCGGCTAAGTTAGCACATGGAAATTGAAGCCGCACGTTGCCAGTGCGTCAATAAAATAAAAATACATATACTGCCAGAGCCGTGCTGGAGTCAGAGTACAATAGGCGTAAAAGCCTAGGATTGATTGTGACAGATGCATCCACAGATAGGCCCCATATGAATCGTCAGTGTGTCAGTATATCGGACATGTGAAAGCTGGTCGGCCAATCCTTGACTTTTAGTCTTGGTGCGGTGGTCCAGTGGAAAGATGCCTGGTTGCTGATGCTATGCGGAGTTGCAGGATGGCGGTTCGATCCCCCGACCGGGAGATGGTGATCAACAAATTAAACTAACGGGTGCAGCACTGTCGGCTAAGTTAGCACATGGAAATTGAAGCCGCACGTTGCCAGTGCGTCAATAAAATAAAAATACATACATATACATTTCGTTAATCTCTGGTCACGAAAAAACAATACTGTTGAAGATAAACAATCCGATAAACTCGATCATCGATGCGTGTCTTTGTTTACAATTTTCGAGAAAACTAACTGCAAGCACTGTCAGTAATAAAGCCGAGTTAAGATGCTGAAGCGGTCAAATATATAGGCATCACACAATCTGATTGGCAGTTTCGTTATTCCGTGTTATCTGTCTACTTTTTAGTCTGTGGCATACAGGAAATGTGCATAGATTGATGTATTGCACACACAAAAATATGTTATTTTCTAAACAGTACGCCATCTTTGCTAAATCTCATTAAATATGTGTATATTCTCGACCAATCAGAGGGTGATACCCATTTCCGAAAACGGGTAATAAGGTTACATACTCGGATACTCCTGGAGTGAGTTCAGGAAAGCGAATGTTCGGTGAACGTTAGCGCTCTATGCGGGACAGTGTTCAGTTAATAAAGGAAAACATTTTTCGCGCTCCTGAACGCACCCCAGGCATGGGTAAAATAACTATGTACGCATGTGCATGTCTATGTAAAAGCGGAGATTTTCGGTTACATATTATGCATGAAATAGCAAAATCGAAAACAACCAAATGTCAGGTTTGCAGATTTTGTAAATCGCTTCCCTTTCCGCTATAAGACAAATTTGGCATAACACTGTAGCCGCAACTGGTGCATATATTGTTCTAAAAAGTTATGCCTATTACGTCGGCTCAAATTAGACTATATTGTAATAAACCCATTTCAGAGAATATGTTGGTATAGTCATCCAGATTTCAAAAGAAATTGTGGATTGAAAATTTATTAAAATATACGCACTGTCATCACACTAGCTTCATACACAGTATAGAAATACCCAGGTGCGGAGTTCACACATGTCCATTTTTTACAAAATTACGATGGACGATTACGATGATGACATTTCGGCAATTATCATTTACGCCCATGAAAAAAGCTAAAGGCGATGCATGTACTTAACACATATACGGCTCCGATTGTAATTTAAATTTACATGTACAGGTCCTTGATAGACTGTAGACCCGATTCCACTTTATGATTAATGATGCGTAGTAAGAATCTTTGTCGTGTTACTGAATACATTTGATTGCGCGTTTGACATTTTTCGGTCTTGCTTCGTCAAACAGTAAAGCTAACTATGCTCTGTACTGTACCATTATATTACTCTTTAATAATACAGCTAGCTGGCTCTAGGAATCTAGATTTAGAAAGCCTTACCGGCTCCTGGAACCGGGTACCCAGTTACCAATAACCGGGTACCCATTTGCCAGTGAGGCTCATATTGTTTGCATAGCTACCAAACAAGAGAATACATATGGCTTGTCTCCGTGGGGCTGGGAGGTAGGGTCCGTAATATAATGGTAAGTATTGTTAGATCTCGGAGAAAGGGAAATTGAAATTTCCTTCATTCTCCTTCGATCAATAATTACCATTATATTACTCTTGATAACACCCGATTTAGACAGCAACCTGGTGGGAAGGGGCAAGCCATACATAGCTTCTTTTGACCCTGAAGATCTTAGAATGAAACTTGACATACGGAGACCTAAAACGACCGACAAGTCTAGGCACTGAATCACATTTGCACTGCTCTTTGCATATATTAGCCTGGGAATGAGCATGGATATATAAGATGAATGATCATGATATATAAACTTAAATACAAAAAACTGTCAACCTCGAATTACCTTATGATTTTGGATTTCAGACGTGGAGCCATCAACCAAGCACTTTTTCGACCATCCGTGACACTATTGGTTGTAATCCTCTCGCTTGACCATGTCTGTTCTATAACTTTTGTTTTTTCAAGTATCAAAAGGGAGAAGACCAGTGTGGCCGTTTAACTATCGACTCAAAACAGCTAAAGCGAGTGGATTGGCGGAGTCTGACACATCCCTCATATAGTAATCCATGAAAGAGAACTCAACAGTGGCATTGTGCAACAGCCATGATGTCCTCTAATGGAACACCATAGTAGAGGGCGGTCGAGCCGGCTATTCCTCTAACATCGTGTGCCCTTGCGCATTGCACCTGGTGCCCAGTCACAATCTCGTGGGTAGTCTGAATGCAATCGACTACACAATGAGAAATACAATCCATGGATGCGGCGCCATATGGCTTCTTATGGCAGATCCATAGATGTCTATCATTTGACCGTAATGAGTCTCTCCATTTTTTGTACTTAGTCAAAGCACGGACTGGACACCAGACACTGGTATCACGATTAAACCTAGTTAGTTTCGGTATAATGATCGGTTTGCCGGGATATTTCAAAGATTGATTCTTTGACATAAACTCTGCTCTTGGCAGTAGTCGCAGACCCTCTCCGGAGACAATAAATCGGTCCCTCTCTGCTGAGTGCATGGATCTCACTGCGCTGTCTCGCTGAAGAAGCTGCCAATAGAAAAACCGCCTTCAGAGTCAAATGCTTTAGACTAGCCGAACCCAAAGGTTCGAAAGGGAGCTTGGCCAGTATATTAAGCACCAAAGATAGACTCCAGGCTGCAATGACAACCGGTTGTCTCGGTCAGAGATTGCTCATTCCCTTCAGCATCACATTCAACTGGGCCACCTCTGGACTATCTCTGTTGGCTAGACATGGGATAACTGATGCCAAAGCTGACTTGTATCCAGCAATTGTGACAGGAGCCAGTCCTGAATAGAACAGCTCACAGAGAAAGTCTGCTATTTGCTGAATAGTGGATTGAAAGGTATCAATACCTTTTCCTTCAAACCACGCTGCAAATTTGTTAACCGTGTGGTTATATGACTTGAAGGTTGACCTCCTTCTCGCGGCTGCGATGAAGCTCGCAGCCTGTCGAGAACAGCCTTCCGACATGGAACGTTGTTCGATAACATCCACGGAGTCAATTTGAACATTTTGGGCCGCTCGTGTAGGAAGCGTCCCTTGGCCTGGGAGATTATGTTCAGAATCTTGGATAACTGCACTGGATTGTCCACCAGCAGATCCAGAAGGTCCGTGAACCACACCCTACTGGGCCAAAATGGTGCTATTAGCAGGGCCAGGCACGGTTCTTCCCTGATCTTCACCAAAATCTTCGACAGAAGAATGGTGGGCGGATACGCGTAAGTGTGCATCCCTATCCAGCTTATCGTCAGAGCGTCTGTATCGACGGCATTTGAATCTGGAATCGGCGAGACATAAGTTATGATTTGAGCATTTTCCTTTGTGGCGAACAAGTCCACGTTTGGTTTGCCCCAATGCTCGAAGATCCTGTGAAGAACTGGAGGATTGAGAGACCATTCTGTTGACAGAATCCTCTGTCTGCGAGACAAAGCATCCGCCAGAATGTTCAATCACCCAGGAATGTGAGCTGCTTTCAAAACAACTAAGTAATTCCTGCACGATTGAATCAAGTGCCACACCTTCATACATATTGTGGGAGACTTGGGCCCGTCTTGGCGATTTATGTATGATACTACTGTCGAACTGTCCGACCGTATCAATATCACCTTGACCCTGACATTTGGAAGAAACTTTTCCAATGCCAGTTCCACTGCCATCATTTACAACATATTGATATGCAACTGACTCTCTTGGAGAGTCCATGTGCCCGAAACCTGATGTTCTCCCAGACAGTCTCCCCCCACCCCTCCAGTGATGCATCCGTGTATACGGACAGCTGAGGGTGGGGTAGGTGCATCGGAGCTCCTACTCGGAGATTCTGACGCTTCTTCCACCATACAAGATGTGACATTATTGGCTCCAAAACTGGTACCAGCTTTGACAGGGGTTATGTTCTCTGTTTCCACAGAGACATCAGATACAACTGGATATGTCTTTGCATCAGAGCAGCGTACGGAATTACCTGCTCCATGGAGACCATCATCTGAAGAAACCGCCTCGCCTGAATGTGGTTTCCCAATCAAAAACTCTTGAGGATGGCTAACAGAGACACCACTCTGGGCTCTGACGGGTAAACCCTGCCCTCCTCGAGATCGAATCTCATCCCCAAATAAACGAAATGTTGAGTGGGCGTCAACTCGGATTTCTCCTTGTTGACTATCCAGCCTAGATCTGGAAGCGATTTCAGTCAGAGCAGTATCCACTCTTGACCTGGCTGGCATGTCCGACTTGATAAGCCAATCGTCTATGTAGGCGTGAAGCGCCACATTCTCTTTTCTGAGAAACGCTGTCACCGCTAGGACCACTCTGGTGAAAACCCTTGGGGCTGTCCACAGGCCGAATGGGAGGACTCCCATACCCGATTCTGAAATGCGAATCTCAGAAACCTGTGACAACCCCTGTTCATTGGAATGTGGAAATATGCATCTTTCAGATCGATTGACACACACCACATTCCTTTCCTCAATCCTGCCATTACCGACCTCAGAGTTTCCATCTGAAACCGAGGCGTATGGATAAAGCAACTCAATGGCCTGAGATAGAGTACAGGTCTCCACCCCACCCCCTGGGCTCTTGGGGACAAGGAACATGTTTGAATAGAAGCCTGGAGTGTTCTGGTTTGCTGGTTTTATTGCTCCCTTCAGAAGCAAACCTGACACTTCATTTTGAATGGCTTCTAACTTGTCTGGCTCCCTTGGTACGGGAGTCCAGACAGGTGCCAAAGACAGGTTTACTCCCACCACTCTGGCATGTACCCCTGGGATATCCATCCCAGGACCAGACCGTCTGTCGTCATACCTCGTCAAGCCTCGACGAAACGCATGAGCCTTCCACCCACTATAGACGCACTGATGCCTAATGCGGCTGTCTGGCTCGGGATCCACTTCCCCCCTCTCTTGACGAGAGAAAGAGAGAACCATTTTGGTCTTGGCTTGATTGGTCTAACAGGCACCGCTGTTCCTGTCGCACATGCGTGGTCCAGGCAGATACGAAGGGAGCTCTCATACCCTCAGGTATGATCAGCTCCCTTCTTTCCACCCTTAGAGGACTTACCCGTACCCTTCCTGCCTCTCGGGTGTTCAGGAGCAACAGTGGGGTGGGCAGGAACATTCACAACCTTCTTCGCCGCAGGTGGCTGCGAAGGCCCAGCAATAGCAGAAGAAGCTGGCTTAGCTTTCATCGTGTTCGTGTGCTGCTTCTGCTTCTTGGAAGAAGGTTGTCCAGTCAGCGGTTTAGCCACAGCCCCTAGTGCATGCGCTTGTCGCACTAGTTCCAGCTGTATATTGACCGCCAACTGATTCTGCGCAATGTTGGCTGCGTCCTCTAAGATGGCCCGCGCCTGGCCACCAAAGATGCTAGGGCCCTTCAGGGGCGTTCCAAGCAAACGCTCCCTGACGGCGGTAGCCGGACGCATATGGTCAAGGAGCATCTTCCTCCTGGATTTAGTCACTCGCGCTTGCACCCTGGTCAAAGCATCCATTGACAGCACCAGGCCGTCATTGACGCAGGATAGCACCACAGGTGACACTGGGCGGCCTGCCCCAGATTCAGCCCACACCGACTGAAGCAGGCGATAGGAGTGATTAACAGCACTCATTGCTGCTCTCACTCCCTCATCGCACAGGGACAGGACTTCTTCGTGGTGTACCTGGGACCTGTCCAATAGTGCCGGAGTGGGGGCCACCCGCTCCAGCACTCTGAACTCCAAGCACCCAGCGGTCATCCTCAGTGACCGCTGGCACCACACCGTATCTGTCATACTCCTCACGGGGAATATGGTACCTTGCCCGCACCTCCCTGGAGGCCGCAGGGAGCTGACTCTTGGTTAAGAGTTGCTTGCTATAAATAGCATCAGCGCCGCGGGCAAGACCCCCGTCCTAATCGATGCAACCGGGCCAAGCCACAGCCTCGAACCAGTCTGTCTCCGAAGAGGACACTCCCATGAATACATCACTCATTGACGTATTCACGGTTCTACCAGCAGCGGCCTCCTGGCTAGAAGCCGGTAAGCCAGAAACACTGGTACCATATGGTTCCGCCACCACCCCATGGAGTTCACCGGTCCATGGAGTAGGCCTGCACAGAAAACCATGCAGACCCGTAGTGGTTATGGAACCGTGGCCATACACGGGTGCCAACGGCACCCCATGTGTGGCCGCCGGACCAGGCAAGAAAGGCGTGTACCAAGCCTGGCCAGCAACACCCGTCACCATGTCAGTTGGTGGCAAACCAACCAGCACTGGACGGGTGCCCGCTACCGGTGTGGCCTCAACCATGGGCGGAGCGACTGTCCTCGCTTGCGCCAAGCCAGACAGATGGAGGGAGGTTCCATTCAGGATGGAATCGACCTCCATGCTCTCCGCCCGCGGCATCTCAGGCCGCAACAGTCTCTCCTCCTCAGCCTCCTCATCTTCAGACCCCAAAGAGTCGTCACCAGATGAGGAGACACTGGAGCCGTCCTGGCGAACAGCTCCCGTGCCCGACGGACCGACCACCACTACTGGACGACCACCCGGAGGTGGCTGGAAAGAGACAGAACCCATCAGGCCAGAGCCCGACGGACTGCCAGGGAGCCATATGAGATGGCTCCCTCAGTAGCCAGTCCAGAACCCTGTCCAAGGACAGGGTCCGAACCGGGCATGGAGAGATTGCCCTACAGTCTTCGGTTTCAAAGACGACACCAGTGTGGCCAGGACGCTATGCAAGAAGCTTTGCATAGCGGGCCTGAACCACGCTAGAGGTGCCATCTCCGAAGCCTCCGACTGCAGACGAGGAACGCCCACAGGGGTCGAAACGGATGCTCCCCGATTTCTTTTCGGACCACCTGACCCCGCATCAGACCCAGCCAAGTCCTTCTGGGCAAGGAACTCAACTAGTAACTCAACTGGCCACACTGTACATACATTACATCCATTGTCAAGGAACATCTAAAACAGACATGGTCCTTATAGGCAACCTTAACAAACTGGTGGCACTCAGAGCAAGATGGTGGGGTAGGCGTGGCCTAAAAAATAAGCACAAAATCTAAAATCACGGTTCATACACCTTGAGCAGACTAAATTTCCATACTTTTTCCCGACTAAATTTTATAATTTCCATACCCATTGTCTAACATTGCCTGGTTATACCAATAGTTAATACTAAATGGAAAATAGAAAAATTTTCACAGCAACCATACAGAACTTAAATATTTTGAAATTAATTTGACTGCAAGCAGTTGCTGCCCGAGATGGCGACGACTTCCAGTCAAATTAATTTCAAAATATTCATTAGAATAAGTTTTGTATTGTGTCAAAATTTTAATTAACCCTTTCAGTGATGAATTTGCGCATTTTTAAGGCAACCATACAAGACTTAAATAGTTTGAAATTAATCTGACTGGAACCAGTTGCTGCCTCAGTTTTATATCTTGTCAAAACCAAAAAAAATAATTTTAATTAAATATTATTTATGATTATACAAAATAAAGTTTGTTTTTTAGACATTTAAAATAAATTTATTAATTGTTCAATAATTATTTTTATTTTCACCCACAACAGCCAATAGCCTACAAAATCTGGTGCTATCCACTCTTTATACTTATCATTACATTGCCATATAGAAGAATATTTGCACTTTCCCATGATTGCGACGTTTGTTTAACTCAATCTACCATACAAACATTATATAATTATAAATACGCGGACGTTACTTTCTTGATGGCTGTCTAAACACAACTAATTCAATGTTTACAAATTCGTAAAAACAATGGCTTCTTACAATTGACAAATTCAGACACGTATTACTCAAGCCAAAGTGTGTTCCTAGCACAGTTACCGTTAACAGCACAGTTTAGCATACACCGGGAACCAATCTGATATTGCCGACCCTAAACTCTCGCACAATAACGGCGAGATTTTGCGAGACTGGTGAGAATTCGTGTTTGATGACGTTTTACATAAACCGAAGTGTGTTGCCGGTACTGTTAAACATGGTTTAGCTTACACCAGAAATTAAACGGCAAAACTTTGCGAGAATTCGTGTTTGATGCTGATTTATGAGAAAATGTCTGCCGGGAGAATTTCCATACCTTTTTCATAGCAGAACCCTGTAAAATAAGCAAGCAGAACGAAACAGGAATGGAAGGCAGACAAATAATTTTCAAATATTTTGACCATAAATTAAATGTTAACTCTTCAGCACCCCACACCCGCAACGTTACAACCAAGATCGCGTAAGCTGGCGACAAGAACGATAGCGCGCCACTAATACACCCATAAATTAATCCTGAATGATGTATCACACGGAACCAGGAACCATATCGAATTGCATTCACGGTATATTTAAGAATTAATTTCCAAATTATACTTCTCAAACGAAGGCCAAAACGATACGTGAAGGAAACAGTTCGATTTATTTTTAAAATCGCGACTTTTACGATGTAATTGAGGAAAGATCGGAAAATCGTCAAAAATTTCATGTTTTTACAAAATCCGAAGTGTGTACTTTTCCGTCACATTATATCAGTACATGAGTACACTTATAATCAATTCACGCCTGTGTTCATTGTGTGTATCGCCGTGCCATGCATGTGTTGAATAACGAATCACAACACAAAGCGCCACAATAAACAAGCTAACAATAGCGAGGTAACACCTTTGTCATTGAGAAAACCTGCTAGTTACTCCAGTGAATCGCCATATAATTTTCTTTCTTTCGCTGCAAACCCTGAGTCTGTTGTGAAATGTCAAGTATATACAGTTTCAGAGTGTTAGGCAATCAGTGAACATAATTCTGTTTAATTCTAGAGTTAGCAATTTCAGACCCTCTAATAATTTTTCCTTTTTGATTCGGTTGTCATGTCAAATTAAAGAAAATAAAGCAACAGCATTGCAGATTGTTTGATTTTGAAATGTGCGTTCTGTTGATTACTCTTAAATGTACATTCGTACATTCTGAAAGCAACTATAAACCAGACTATAGGATGAGTTTACGCCGTTACACTAGTACCTACTCAAAGCTACCGTCCTATGTATGTGAATTGCGCAGTATGTATCTCCTGTGCTACTAATATTAGCATCTTCGCGTTACTCCGGTAATTACCTAAACTCGTCCTACAAAGGGAGGCTATAAGCGGAAGCATCACGTAATTTATATTTTTTTCTCGGCGACATTTTATCTCAGATTTTGATGAATTAAATAATGTTTATTAAACTATACGCAATATTTAGGCGGCCCCAATTAATAATTTCACGCCCGCGATGATGGATATAAGATATACATTAAGCATAGACGTAGGATGGTAAGAATTCGTCGCATGAACATCATCATGTGTTCTAATTTCATGCTATTTTTGTATGATTTATTTAAACTTTCAAGAAACGAGTCACGTTAACCCGGTTTATACTTTTGGGAATTTGGACCTACGATTTAATCAAAAATCGCGATTTTTTTCATAAAATCGATCGCAATGTTTCAAATCAAAAATCGCGCAAGCCTGTATAAAACAAACTGCTGTAGAACACGGTAAAACCGCAGAACACACATCTTTAATCAAGAATTTTGAAATCATCGATCAATGCAAACAGATCGTGATTACCACGCAAAAGTTGACATAATTCTAAAGTTTCTGGTACAAAAACGCACACAGCACCAAGAATAAGATGCGCGAATTAATAAACATTTCCTTCACCATAAAAATCCGAGAAATAAAATGGGCGTGACTAGAGTTGGGAGCTATTATCAATATGTAGCTGTATCGCAATACAATGCCATTTAATAATACGTATCGCGATACATTCGTCCCAAACCGATACGTATTGCCTGAAGCAGATGTAAAATAATGCCACTTGTTAGAGTAATTCTGAGTAACCGAATTTGTTCTATGTTTGTGAAAAGTGTTCTCTGTTCAAAAAGCCTCCATCAAATGGTTACCATGAATCTCAGTAAATGGGACATGCAACACAGACGAAATTTCAGAGGCGTAAGTCTCCATATATGCTAGAGAATAACATGAAAGAATATGACCTGAGTTTCAGTAGCTCCTCCCATGGTAATCTAATAATTCCAGGCGCGAAAACTAGCTTAATTAGGCACATGAAAACTGTGAGAAAACTCTAAGATCTTTCTATATGCAAAAAGCATGTATTGCTCTTGTTGCTATGCAAACAAGAATGAGTCTCACTGGCAGACGGGTACCCGGTAGTTGGGAGCCGGGTACCCGGTTCCAGGAGCCGGTTAAGCTTTCTAAAGCTAGATTCCTAGAGCCTGCTAGCCAACTAGCTGTATTATCAAAGAGTAGTATAATGGTAAGTATTGATCGAAGGAGAAATAAGGTATACATTAAGCATAGCCGTAAGCTGGTAAGAATTTCTAGCGTGAAAGATTCAAAATGTCTTCTATATTCGTGCTATCTTTGTATCATTTTTCCCCCAATTTTTTGTTGAAATATACTGTAGTGCTTTTGGGTATAATATCTAGTATATAATATACCAACAGAATATAGCAATACACAATGACTAACCTTAAAGGCCAGGACATCGCGGATAACGTTCCCGCCAATGATCAGATTATGGTGGTGCATCGGCACCACACTCTTCCCCGTTGTTATTTTTGCAAGATCCAAGCTGTTACTTTTTAACCCGGCGGAGGCTACTTATGAAAACTGGAGGTTGTGGTTTTATGGAAAATAGAGTAGACTAAATCAATGAACAGTTCGTACTTTCCTCGTATAAAAGACACATCTAAAGTTAACCAGGAGTTAAGACGATTGAGAGGTTAGTTTAGGAATGCAACATTCCTCAAGAGCCAGCGTGACCAAACTTCAAGAGATAGATGCAGGTAGGTGTTAGGAAAAGCTGCAACATCCCTCAAGAGCCAGTGTGACCAAACTTCAGGAGGTAGATGCGAGTAGGCATATAAATCAAACCAATGAAGGCAGCACTTAATTAATACAAGATGAGCCGAGTAGCACAACAGGTTCTCCGGTCTCATGATGATAATGCTTCCATCTTTAAGCACACAATTTCTGTCCACGTCGTGCAGTACACAAAGATACACAACACTGGTCTATGGATATATATTCCTTTAACTATACACCTGTCAGTCTTGAACCAAACAATACTGCATTGAAAACAATTGAAACAACTACAAGTCTCACTCTAAGAACCAGCGTGACAACGCTTCAGAGAGAGGAGACAACTCTAAAGAACATCCATTAGGAACTACTTTTCCCTGTTACATTTCTCTTTTAAAAGCCATTTATAATTTCACTACATGTAGTGCACTGAACTCATAGATGTACAGAAAACAAGTAAATTTCGAGAAGAGAGTGTTAGTGACTTTAAGCTTCGAGTGAGGGAGAAACAATGCAGAGACAGTCTAGAACCGGTGGAACACAGATTCAAGTGCCATGCACACACTAGGCTACTCATAACGCAGGAGGTACTACTGACACTGTACAAACAGATGAGTTTTTACATTGAGCATTTACATACATATCATCATCATGCAACCTCATAAAAATCATACCTTTAATGATGGGTGCGAATATTCGTGAATATTACGTTTTATCGACATGTGCAACAGTTTTTTGGTCTTTGAGGCCATACTGCTGGCTATGTATATTATATCATTTGAATAGGGCATCTAAAAATACATGTAAAAGCTGCAACCTATCGTGGATGTTATCAAACATTGCCAGATTGACAGTCTTTATACATATATCTGTGAGGATTATATCAGGCTAGCCATGGCCAAGACAGATTTTGACTCCGGAGTTTGCACACGTCTGATGTCTAAGAGATTAACGTGTAATACAGATGTATTAAAATGAACATATACTTTCATTGGTCTGTCCTAGCATGGATACGCAAATCAGGTATGTTCACATAGGCATGGGTAATGTAAATCATAAATAAATTTTATGCTTAACGAAGTAGTAGGCCTATACTGAGCATGATATCACTTGCTAGTTGGACTTGCTAGTTTCTTTCAACACTAGAATTACCTACATGGAGTACATCTGAGTTGTAAGAAGGCTTCTCACCTATGCCCAAATAAACTAAGTAATATTAAGGGTGTATTCCCAAGTCTAGATCAATCAAGCCACCAGAAGGAAAGGAAACTACTAGGCTATTAAGATAATACTTACATGGCAAGAATAATCAAGCCTCATGAAACCAGGCCAAATAAAATCAGACAAGGATTTCTAAGAGCCACTACAAAAAATGGTCACGTAAGTGACAAAGCCCAGAATAGTAGTTATCTCTGATCGTGGAAAACAGAAGTTTCAACAACTTTTTGATATGAAGCATGCTATTTACAACGGAATTTAGCATTTTCAAACATCTAAAAGAACGATAACATCTGTCTGTCAAATTTTATAAATAAGCGACAGCGCGCATGTGTCTGAGACAAACTTCCGTTGTATTTCCGCTAACATTACTACATAGGCCGGGAACTAGTCTCGCTACATGTTATGCACCAACAACGGACTGTTCAATTATAAACCGTTGCATGCAAGTACGTGCAACCGTCGGCTGGCATGTTCCCGATGTATTATTTTATATACACGATTGGATCCCGATATAACATAGGAAGACATGCATTGTTGAGTGAGTCTCACAGTATATTCTCCTTGAGTTTCAGTTGGCTTGTAGAGACAGCTGTTTAAGAATTTATCTGTTAAATTAAACTGTTACATTCATAGATCCTAGCTACTGTGTCAGTGTGTATTTGTCCATGACAACAATAATTCAGGCCTCGAAATTCGACAGGATTCTCGTAATATTCCCAAAATTGAAAAATATGGGAATCCAACGGGATTCTCGTAAATAAACGCTTCCAAAAACGTAAACATTCCATTCTTACAGAACACCACGATCCCGGTTACTAATTTCAACAATAAAAATTATGTCACGAATCAGCCTAGAGGGGGGTCTGCTAATACACCGGTAATGAGAAATGTCTCGTGTGACTGCACAGTCATAGTTAATAACAATCGATAATGTGCACTCGTAGTTTCTGATTGGCTCGCGGGATATCCGATTTCAAGAGGCATGAATGAAAATTACTATTGTAGTAAAATTTTGATCACATGCCTCGTTGTCATTCATAACGAATTAATCACATGATTTATTTCAACCAATCTCTGTGCGACTCTCGCGATTAATATTGAGGGCTAATGGCGAATGAAAAATCTAGTCACTGTGCCGCTTTTAAACGCAGTAAAGCAATATGTTAGCGCCCACTTTGATGGGTTATATGACCCAATATATTATTATTGGAAGGTTCTGACAGTAATACCACCCGTTATTTAAGTGGTTCATTGCTTTGGAGCGACCGAGAAAACAGGACTATATGTCAGGAAAACTGGTGCGTAGTAACTCTTATTTTCAAGTAAATCGCATTTGCACTAAATTGTCCGTTTAAAGTGTACAAGTTAAGAAGGGTCAAGCTATCTACTAGATGCCTTAGAGCTGGTTACGTTATTGTGGCGGCCTTGTGGGTTATTGTTTTATATTAGAAATGTACGCTGCTTGTACAAGTACAAATATTTGGTAACAGTTACAAAAATATCTACCCGTCACAGGTACAATTTTATAAACATTTCAACCCCTATTGTTTTGGGGCAATTAAGGCGGTAGTTCTTTGTTACAGGTGGAATTCTTTACAAATTAAAGCATATTCTTATGCCAATTATCCACACCCTGTAGAAAACTCCACCGCAATGCTTTCACGGACATCATCTGGAGTGATGGGATAGGCATCAACGGTCATGTCGTCAATCAGGTCTGCGAACTCGACCAAGGAGAAATCACCTTGTTCTATGACCTGCAACATGCGACGTTGACATCGCATATCCTCAAACCAGTCACTGATCTTCATGATGCCCACTTAAGTGGAAATAGTGCGAGCATGGACACCAATGATGCTACTTCTTCTCTCCGTCAAATCAATGAAGCAGTTGTGATGGTATTGGAGGAAAGAAGCCATTCTAAGCAAGGGGACATGAGGAGTTGACAATAGATATTCACATGTACAGAAATAGGTTTTTCAGTCAAAGTGAAATCAATAGAGAAAGACGACTGAAATACATGTGTATGTGAAAACACTAATTGACCACTGTCACCTCACATCACAGATGTCACAAACAAATTTATCAAAGTAAACTAGATATACTCAGTGTTGATGGATTGGTCTAGCTTGACACATTAACAATCGCAAAGCGAGGAAATTTGACAAGTGCTTCAAATTAATGCAAGAAAGCTACACCAAAACATCTCTGTGACTACAAAATATTATATTAACAATGACAAATTAAATCTTACTATAACTATGGAATAAAGGTGGTCTTACAATAAGTTTGAATGATTACCAACAATAAATAGGAAACATTTGCTGAATTGGAAATGATTGAATGGTCACTGGTTTCCAATGTGTAACAATTATACTCATAGGCGCATGAAATGTCACATTTTCATGAGGAATGCATGTTACATTTGAAACATAACATGAATTTGAATTTTAGCAAACACACATTTCACTCAATCACTGTCACGAAAACATATTACATTTTAAGCATTGTGCTTTTTGGAAGCAAATATTCCTTTAATTTACCAATTATATTACCTGGTAATTGCAACAATAAAGATGTAGGTCTGTTGAGATTTCAAATTAGGTAAAATTGGCTCATTTAGAGAAGTTTCATGGCCATAATCAATTAATACTTGCAGCACGGAAATAGTTTGTTACAAATATTTTGACAACACAGCTTTCGATTGGAAACTCAAGGTTATTCGAGATTCTTGAGGATTTATCAAAATATTTATGGACAGTAACAAAATCGTGATTTCATCATATTACTTTCCTACCACCACCATATTTGAAGAAGACTAAACCAGAAACATTTGAAATTCAATAAAACAATGAAAATACAGAAATATTTCAGAATCACATGTCAAGATGGCGGAAAATTTAAAAGGAGAAAAGATAGAGATAAATAGAACCGCAACCTATTCCTTTTAAAAAAATTAAATTAATAATGGGCATCAACCAATTTTTCTTGACACCAATGTAGTGCTTTTGTGTATACTTACACGAACTTATACGATTCCTCTACTGACAGCAGACGTCAACAAGCCTCTAACGTCAGGAATGGGCTGCATATATGTATGGTTCATTTTAATGTTATTAAGTTGTTATTAACAATTATACATTGGCTATGTTATAATGATTCTGGAATATAAATATTACAGATGTGTTCACAATCGTAGTTATAGCGCAATGGATGACTTTGCCATAGCTTGTCTAGTCTAGCATTGAAAGAATTCACTGAGGGGGCGCTGATAACGGATTCGGGTAGTTTATTCCATTGATCAGTACAGCGCAACGGGAAAGAAAACTTTCGTATATTGAGTCTTGGTGTTATTTTCTTAATTTTTAGGCTGTGGACTCGAGTTATGCTATTTGTGTCTTGTCGCTCAATAAGGTCTGCAGTACCTTGGTCATATTTATTGCTAAGAATTTTATATAACTCGATCATGTCGCCACGCAATCTTCTAAATGCTAATGTTGGTAACTTTAACTTTTGGAGGCGTACATGATATGGTAGATTACGCATACCAGGAACAAGTTTGGTTGCCAGTCTTTGGACATTTTCGATTGCATTTATGTGCTTTTTCAGATATGGAGCCCAAACCACATTAGCGTATTCAATATGTGGCCTAACAAGAGATTTGTAGAGATGTTTAAAGTTTTCTTTATCTAGATAGTGAATTGTTCTCCTAATCAGTCCCATTATTTGATTAGATTTGCTTATTTTTCCATTTATATGTTCATCGAAGCATAGTTTATCGTCTATTATGACACCTATATCTTTTTCACTAGATGAATGGGCTAGAGTATGGTTATTAAATTCCATTGTATAAGTGTGTAGAGATGTTTTTTTGTTGATATTCGCATACTTTTGCATTTATCTGGGTGGGACCTCAATAATGAATTATCAGTCCATGAACACATAGAGTTAATATCATTTTGCAGGGTGTCACAATCTTTTGGATTGAAGATTGATCTAAAGAGTTTAGTGTCATCTGCAAATAAAAAGATCTCAGACCCACTACTGATTACATCGGGAAGATCATTAATATAAATTATAAACAGTAATGGCCCTAAAACTGAGCCCTGTGGTATACCGCTTGTTACGTCTGTTGGTTTAGATATGATTCCATTTATAACTACTTGTTGCTGCCTTCTGGTTAGAAAGGATTGGATCCAGTTTAACAAATTACCTTCTATGCCGTATGCAGTTATAGTTTTTTAATTAGACGTTTATGTGGAACCTTATCAAATGCTTTCATGAAGTGGCAGTAAATCACATCAATCATACCCCCCTTGTCCAGAGTCAGTAGCCATTTTTCAAGAACAGTCAAAAGTTGGAGAACTGTTGATCGGCCGCTTATAAAACCTTACTGTTTTTCTGATAGCATATTATTAATCCTAAGATGTTCCATAATCGTGTCTTTAATAACAGATTCCATTATTTTACAAACAACAGATGTTAAGCTAATTGGACGGTAATTGTCTGGTTTGGTTTTATCTCCTTTTTTAAAAATTGGTGTGATGTTTGCATTTAACCAGCATTGTGGTAATGGTCCCAGGCTTAGTGATTTATTAAAAAGAATTGATAGTGGCAGGCTTAGTTCGTAGCTTAGTTCATAACGGAATCGTGGATGGAGTTTATCAGGCCCGGGTGACTTAGAAGTGTTGAGATTCACAAGTTTTTTTACAATTTCAGGGGTGATCTTTAATGTACCCATTGGCACGTAAGCTCTACAAGGAATAGTTGGGGAATCATCATCAGGTTCTGTTGTAAATACTGATCTGAAGTAGCTGGCTAGGATGTCTGCCTTCTCTTGATCATTTTTTGTAAATGACACTTCCATATCATGCTCAATGCCACTAGGTATTTGCAGATCTGGAATACCTGATCTGACTTTAGTCTTGGATTGCACATAGTTCCAAAACTTTTTGGGGTTATTTTTGGCTGATATAGAAATATTTTTCTCATATTGTTTCTGTGCTTTTTTTCGTTTCTCTTCGAACCTGGTTTCTTGTTTTACAATATTCATCATATATATTAAGGTTACCGCCTGTATCAATATATTTTTTCCATAGTCGCTTTTTCCTGTTTATTTTGGTTCTTGCAGTTTGGTCAAGAGGATATTTGTGCCTTTTGATTTTTATTGTTCTTTTAGGAATAGATTTATTTTCAGCTTCTTGACACATTCCAAATATGGTCTGCCACATATCATTAATATCGTTTATTTCTTTTAGGCGTGTGTTCCAGTCTACATTTAAGAAATTGATTATAGCTTTATAATCTGCTTTATCATAACAGACCCTTGTTTTACTTGTAGTAGTAAATTCGCCATTTAAGCGAATCTCCATCTGTATAGTCTTCTTCTTCTTTCTTCTTTTCGATCGCTGGTATCACACTTGGAGAGCCGTTCTCAAGATGAAATCTATGGTTTTCTGCGGTTCTTCCACAGGCCCATACAGCTTTTCAAGAAAAGAGGTTGACAAAGGCAAGATCTCTTCTCTCAGCGGCTGATATGTATTGCAACATTGAAGTATGTGCTCTGTGGTCTGTTCTGCTTCTCCGCAAGGACAAGCAGGTGATGTCGTAAGGTGGAACCGCCTGTACATGTGTTGGTTTGGTCTGTTGTGTCCAGTTCTGAGACGAAAAATGGTCACTTGCTCTGGCCTTGAGAGATGACGGTAGGCATTGAGGTGTTCTATAGAGTGACTTGATGATAGTCTTCATCTCTGTATGGGTAACCATGTTTTCTGTCTGATTGTCTTCCGCACCCACCTTTGCTATCTTGTCTGCTTCCTCATTTCCTTGGACTCCACAGTGTGAGGGGATCCACTGCAATGCTATCCGAAAGCATTTGATGGTTTGTAGTGCTTCTTCAAGTTGTGGCAGCTGACCTTTGGTGATCTGTATAGTGGAATGGTCACTTTTTCCAAGTGGCACATTTGTATGAATATTATCCCAGGTCAGGGTAATTAGTAAATACTAAATCCAATATTGTTGGCTTGTCGGACCTACGCCCTCTAGTAGGCATTGAAATTAGCTGTTGTAAGAAGCAGTCTCTTACAGATTCAATAAACTTAAACGTAACGTCTAGGCTAGAGCTAGAGGTGTTGTACGTGTTTGTAAACCAATTAATATGTGGCATATTAAAGTCTCCTAGGATAAGCGAGTGCAGGTTATTGGTGTGTATTTCCCTTAAAATATGGCAGAGTTCATTATTGTTTTGGTTATTAGAGTTTGGGCTTCTGTAAAATACTCCCAAACGCAGTGTTTCATGTTTACATCGTATGTCGCAGAGGATGTATTCTTCGAACATATTTTGGTTAATGTTTAGTAGTTTATAAGATAAAGTGTTTTTTATGTATAGTAAGATACCTCTTCCTATTGTAGTAGTAGTATTTTTATCTTCAATGCTGTAGCCATCTAGATTGTAGTCTGCTATATTAGGTTGAGTACTGTAGTTTTTTGGCTTGGCTTCAACTATAGCTATGATATCTGGTGGGTCATCTTGTATTATGTGCAGAAGTTCGGTTTTCTTCTCACGTGTAAAGACGTCAGCATTTGTATAGAGGATCGTAATCTCATTAATTGATTTTGTACATTTCGTATTTACATTATTTGATTTCCTCTGATTTTGGAGCCGACCAGAGATTGTGTCAGACTTTGGCCATGTTTATTATTTACACATTCGTCTGAAAGTAAAGTGAAACAGTTTCTAGTGGATGTATGGAAACAACGTTCCTTAAGGACACAACCATCGGGTACATTACCAGTATTTAAAACATTCCATTTAAATAGAGAATCTACATTCGCACAATGTGACTCATCAAAGCAAAAGTTAGAACAATTGAGATGTTCTGATGTATTTACAGGGTCATGCAAATTACTATGTACGCCATTAAATCTATTTACAGTTGCTGGATCATTAGTTACTGTACAGTTTGAAAATTGTGATAATACTGGGTTGGTCTGTACTGTGATTGGTGGTAGGTGGGAGCCCGATTGGCCCAGGAGCTCTTTGCGTTGTAGTTCTGGTGACTCCTCCCATGCATCCTCCCATTGTGAAAATATGGATTCATGAAATGATTGTCTGCATTCTGTAGCATAGGTGTCATGTACGCAGTTTGTGATGTTATAAGAATCAAGCTTAAATAGTTTGTAATGTTTTCTGACAAAACACGCGTTCCATTGACATTTGGATGAATGTGGTCATGGAATAGCTCTGTGTAAACTGTTCCACTAGGGTCATTGACGAGCTGGGAATTGTCTATGAATATTGCATTTTGTGCTTCTAACAGTTTAAGCAGCATGCTGTTAAATTCCAATGTTAGACTATTTTCATGCGCATTCAGAGGACTAGGTAGTAGTGAGGATACAAATATTTGTATCTGCGGTGAGATAGCACGGATCCTATGCAGCAGCACTGTGTAGTCTTTTACCATTTCATGTGAATTACTCTTCACGATGTCATTACTTCTGACATAGATAACGATTGCGTCGTGACTGCTTGCAGAAAGATAACTGTCTATGTGGTCGTGTAAGTCGATAATACGAGAACCTCTTAGAGTTTTAATGTTGATGTTCATGGTGTCATTGGACATATAGCATCCACTAAACTTCCTCAACGTTGAGCTCCCTATAATTAGGACGTGTTTCCTCTGGTCCCTTGTTGGAGTAACATCGGAATGATACTGTGCTGTAGCAGTCTCATTCTGGTAAGATATATCACCTGTTGCCTTTGTGATGTTCCTATTCTGGTTATTATATTTCTGCTTATTTTGGACATTTTCTGGACGATGAGAGGCTTGTGAGTTCATATTATCACCATTGTATTTCTGTCTCATTTGAGAATGTCCTGTGGTTGGTTGACAGGTTTTCTGGTTTGTATTTATATTCAGATTTGTCTGCCTACCAGTGGATTGAAATTCCCTTGATGTTTGATAGGATTGTGAAGTTGCTGCACTGCTGGGTATTGAATTTAACTGTCACGTTTGCCTGGTTAGAACTGGTATCGGTCTGTATGTTGGTGGAGAAACATCTTTGATAACTGGAGTTATGAATGTATTATTACATAATCATAATAATAGCGCTAATCAGGTACATTCAACATTATGCCGTGTTCAAAGTTATTCAACTTTAAGCCATGTTTTGAAGCCACCCTATTTGAGTTAAAGCAGGCCATTTTACCGTTTCAATGATGATACGATGTTACTGCCATTATTTCATAAATTATTAGTAATAATTTAGCAACATATGGGCATCATGTAATTGTTGTATGATCATTCAGCAGCATGGGGTATTTGGCCGTATTGAGCGTGTGGTTAAATCTTCTACGCTTGAATAATTCCTCGCACGATCACGGCGGCACTATAGGGGCCTAACGCTTTTATGCCCAATTCACAGTGAATTGAAATTTGGTCATCAAATCCGTGAAGTAAGCGGTAGTTTGTAAGAATTTGGTTGCTGAATTACGTTGCTGAAAGTGTATGCGCTTATGACATTTAAAGATCATTTTTCCCGTTTATTGATTTTTTAAATCATCTGGGCCGGTGATCTTGGATTTTGGGCATGAGCGGGTCTGTCTTTAAAATATGAGCCGGGTCTCGTGGTATTCTGCTTTACATAAGATGTACGCTAATTCACTATTCCAATCACGACAACGTTTTTAATTATTCTTCAATATTTTATGTTCCCGTGTTTCTTTTGATAGTCAATGTTTCAGAATATGGTTGCTCTTTCCCATAGAAACATCAAACAGCAACATTGTATACAGGAAATTATGGCCATTTTGTTTGGGCGATGTGACAAATTATGCATTTTGTAAATGTTGCAATGTATTAGAATCTGCATTCCTGTCAATTTAGCGTTGTCAGATTTTCCATGTACATAACCCTATTAGCATATTACAGTCCGGTGCATTTGCACTCTGTACCAATGCCTATAATCTATTGTTATTTGCTCTGTATTTGGGGCTTAGAATACACCTTCCGTATCCTCTGAGTGTCGTAAGAGGCGACTAAAGGAGGTAAGGGTGAGGTAACCCTGACAGAAACCTCGAGTGCTGAAGACGGAGGTTCCAGGCCGCACGGCGCACTCTAATAAACCATGGATCCACGCACTTAACGCTTATGATCATGTCGATAGTCACTTTATGACTGGCGGTATGATCAGCGAACGACAAGAAGAAGAAGATCTATTGTTATGTTAATGTTTAAACGGGTGGGCCATCACAATGGTAATGTTTAAATCAGCAATCTTTTGATATGTTAATCTGGGAATCTATTCACCTATTGTTATGTTACAAATGAGCACTTTTTGCCAAGGATTTTATACATGGGCGTCTGGATTTTTGGTGCATGCAACATTTTTCGGGGTATAAATTCCAGGTAAAAATTGGACTCTGGGTCCGACCTTGAATTTCCCTAGCTTCCGAAATCACTCCGAAACTCTGGGTTGGTCACCTATATGGCATGGCAGAACGCATACTGCTCTTCACCTTCAACGACTTCACTCACACTCCGATTGTCATCCCGCCAGCACATAACACAGCTTTGTCCTATTGCTAGCTACGACGTTAAGGATCTGGAGTCATGCAAGGTTGGACTCAAAGACTGGTTGCAGGCTAGCCATGAGTAAGCCTATTGTGGTTGTGGTTTATATAGATATCGTAAACTTCTGCCCAGCCATGTGGCGACATCAAATCAGACACAGGCCATGATGATCTCGGCCATAGCACTCTCTACGAACCCTAGAGCTGTGGCTTCCATCAGTGGACTGTGCTCGCCCATGAGCTTGGTACCAGCAGTTGAAGAGGCAACACGGATGGCGATCTTTGGGATGGGGTGAGGTATTCCCAGATAGTACTCAACAATACTACTTGTCACTGTGGCAAGAACAGCCGCGATGGTGGCTGGAAGAACTTCACTCCCACCCATCCACTTCACCATGGCCACATTCGCTACCATGTTACTGGCGACATAAACTGAAAGGGGCTTAGGCTGTGTCAGTATTTACTGAGTCTTGCTTTTGGGCAGCTTCTCCACCTTCTGAAGGCTCACCTGGCTCTCTGGGAGCTGCTTTACAATCTGTACCATCGACGTCATCATTTAAGCGCTGAGTATACAACATCAACTTAAACGTATATGTTCTACCTCAAGAGAGCTAATCATATCTGCCAAGTCTGCGTCTGCCAGCTGATTAGGTTGGTACTCGGGGATATCCATCTCTCTATATTATCTCTATAGTGGTAGCTTAAACATGGTCCGGCTAACGAGGTACTATAACATCTTTTGCACAGAGAAGAAGACACCCAATGAGCTGAATGAGCTCTCTGGCGCTGAGCTAACAGAGGAGCTGACAGCTGTGAAACTCTACCTAGGGTTTGGTAATGGACAGATCTGCTTCGTGGAGTACCTCATCATGGGCGGGAGTGTTGTTAGAACAGCTCCTGCATGCCAAGGCATTCTACCAGGATCAAGAGTACTTTGCAGATGTCTTTCAGTTACTCCAGACACCCATGTTATCCCCAGACTCTGACTTGAATAGAAGTCAGGCAGGCCAAGCTAGTGCATGCGATCTCACCCACAGCCGCTTCGACTGCTCTAGAGCTCCAGGACAGTGACCTTCTAGCTGAACTACTAGGGGTGGAGAAATCTGGCGACCAGCACAGCAATAGCTAAGCCTGACACCACTCGTAGGGCTATCGACCCAATGCCCTCACTCTGCATCACTCTCAGTGTTTCCAGAGGAGCAGTGGTGGGCGCCAGCACAGGTGGTCACATGCTGATGGTGGCATAGCGCTGGCTTGTAAGTCCCATGGAGATGCTGACTGTGTCACGGCACTACGCATGGGCGAGTTGATGTCTGTGTTGAAGCCAAAGTAGACAGCCGGGGAATTCCCCTCATCTATTATGTTGTTATAGCCCCTAACCTCCAGGTCCTCGATATTCACGATCATGGTGCCTGGAATCGGATGTAGGTGAGGAGATATGGTAAAGTCGAGCTGCCTACGGGCCTTCCGCAGGGCTTTGTGAAACTTGGCAATGAGTCTGCTAGGGTCTGCAATGAGGATCATGCCCTCCACAAGGCTACTGAGCATGACATGCACCTCTTTTCCGCTCACCCGAGCAATAGAGTGTTGCAGCTTGGTCTGAGCTGTCAGGAGACAACAACATAATGCTTCTAAGGACTGGGTGATTCGAACGATCACTGCTGGAATGAGCCCTGAGGTTGTGTGTGAGACAAAGTACTTTCAGGCATATGGGTGGTACTGCTTGATGCTGGTGATGTGCATTTTCGGCACCAGCACCGTGGGCCTAGAGTGTGGATCAAATGAGAACGTCACAGTCTTCCGATGGCCAATTCTTCTTAGTGAAGCCTAAGGGGAAGCCTAAGTAGTCTCGTCTCGGGTTGCGATACATAATTCCTAGACCACTGTTGTCTCCAGCATAGAAATGATAGTCTGAGTGGTCATTGAACTCTCACTGTAGTCTGCTGGACACTGAGAGGCTGTAGCTGTTGAGCTGTGTGTCGAAGTCATTTGTATCAGGAATCCTTGCGCCCAGCTCATGTAGGATTCGCTTTACCATGTAGTATACATGGAATCTGAGACAGCTGACAATGAACACAGGCTCAGGGGTACAAGTATAGGAGTGAGGCAAACCTGTGCTGACTCGACATCCTGCCATGGCAGCCCATACAATGAGAGATTCGAAGCTACCATTCAGGTGTGAGTTTTCTTCCCATACTTGATGGAGACTAAGTTTGATCAGTTGTCATGGATTGATTGGATTGTTGTGGATTAATGGAGAATTTGATGCGGGACTGCATGGATATTGGTGTTAGGTCTGGAACATCATTCAGCAGACCACATAGTCGACCTGTCCAGAGTGCACCCAGGATGGGAAGTTGGCTCTGGATGATCGTCGTGAGGTTCACTGGGAAGGCCATCTATGTTAGTCATCTCAAAATGGCAAACTGGCAAACTATTTGACATCATAGACATCCAAGATGCCGCCCAGCCACACCATCTCGTTTTTAGCTCATTCACGTCTCCACGCATTTGAGATATTGCTATCACACTTTGGGTTTCTCTGTGTTGTAAAGGGTTTGGAGCTTCAATATATAGTGGTAATCTTCATCACTGACCTTTCCATCCTCGAAAGCTTTACTGACCGATCCGCCGATGGCCCGTGCTACATATATGTAGCACACATATGTAGCCTCCGGGGGTGCACGCTGGTCCGCCAAATGAGCTCGCTCCGTGGCACTGCAAGTACATGGTATGTTGGGGCGAGGCTGTTGGTTGGCTGCAAATCTCGGGACTGTGGATCCGGTGTTGTGCATCTTCGGATTATACAAAGACAGATTTCGTGAGCCGGTGGAAAATTCACATTCCAGTGGGGCCGTGCAACCTTCACCACGGAAGTTAACCCACACTGTCTCGTCCCGGCTGTTTGTGTCACCGATGTGGTGGTCCATTTGTTCCATTTAGAGCCTAGACATGATTAAATACATAATTAGTTATAACTTAACAAACAAACAATGGTACTCATTTGCTGTTATAAGAGAGAAGTCAAGTATATAGGACCGAGTTGGTGATTCACCTAACATGGTCCTCGCCAGAGGTACATCACCGATGTCTAATTGATATAATCAGTGAGGTATCCCCGCAAAGGAGGGTCCTAACATGGCTACTTAGGAAGTTTAATATAAACTAAATTAACCCCTACCACAAATATTATGTGAGAGGAAAGCGCCTCACACGGGCCTCCATCACAGAAAAATGCCTACAACACCGAGGCAGATGAAGAGAGATGGCAAAATGGGCCACTCTCCTGTTCAAACTATGATATGTAAAAAGAGTTAAGCTAGTGAAATCATAAGTTATTGTGATGCACACTGTATTGCGCGAAGATAAGGTGGATGATTTCCGCAGAACTCAACACCTTCACCTTATGTGTGTTAAAAGATACTGAATTAGTGGTTGCCGCTTTATTTAAGAGGTTCTTCTGTTATATCCTACCCTATCTGTTAGCTTTAAGGTCCAGATCAAGGTTAAGCCACGTGGCTGTGTGTCCTAACTATCTTTAACATATAAGACTGACCAGCGAGAATGTCCAGTCTCCAGATGGTCACCCTCACATAGCATCCCCCCCTAAGCTAGACAGCGTGCAGACATGTCACCAATTGGCAGCTCCAGAATCATATGACGATCCTGTCACCACCGCATCATGACCACGTATAACAATACAGGGACAAGTCACGTTACATAAGCATTGGAAAGCACATATAAGTTTATAGTGGGGAATAAGGGACATATATCCAACTATAGTGATCTTCCCGCGAGGGTGTGGTGGGTTCTAAGACCGCACCCCGTTACTTGTGGAGTTAGATGAAGATCTGTGTCTTGTCCATCACCCAGCATATCGGGGACTAACATTTTACCTGCCTTTAGGGTTATGTAAAATCACCCAGAGATGCACTGCAGGCCAGTAGTTATAATATTCTCGCAGTGCTTCCTACTTTGGTGTGGTTATCTATGCTAACAAGTATCTAAAGATAGTGAGGGGGTGGGGTGGGGTGGTGGTGTTTGCAGTCATCGACACTATGATTCTAACTGCTCTGAAACTCCAATAGTTTCAAAGTCAGCTCTAACCAACGTGGCGGAGGGAAACCCAAACAATTATTAAGCCCTGGGGCTGGAGGAGCGTAGACAGAGACAATTACTCTAACATCCATAAGAATTGGAGGCCTTATGGTATATGACCTAGCCGGTGTGCGGTGTTACAGAACCGCTACTCCCGGAAAAAAGACTTACATAAAATTTCTCCTACAGAGTGATCGTCCTTTACTACTTAAAGTAGTCCAGGTTTAGTTGGCTGCATGTCCGGTTCGCGTAGTGAGAACATGAACAGCGACCTCACTGAAAAATTGATGCTGTTGGGGAACAAGGTGTGCGGTTGTTGTTTCTGTATGGTGTTACCTAGTGAACTGCGGTTCTGATGTTTTTCTATAAAATAAGCAAAACATATAACTAGAATGGCTACTGCCATGTAACTATCACAGTACAGTAACATTAGTCATCGGCACCAAATAAGAATAAATATATACAGTTAAAATGTGTAAACTATAAAAATGCGGTCTCAGGCGACCATGCCTGTTTGTCATCGGTATGGAAAAAGTTCCAGAATCACTGTAGTTGAAGTGTCACATAATCAGAACGCGAGATGGCACAATGCGGAAGTTAGCTGCCAGGAAGGTATCTGCAGGCGAACTGTCTGATGCAGCTCACTCTCAGGAGCGGTGAAGAAGAACTGTTGTGGATGCGGATGGCTATTAGCTAGTCACGTTTATTCACACAGTTAGTAATTTAAACCGAGGTTGGAAAGTTACGTACTGATACGGAAGTTTGTAGCTGCCCTGTAGCTACAGTTGAAAGTTAATTGATGCGGATGCATCCTGACATATCACAAGATGAGGTGCCAGGAAATGTCCCCTGACTGAGGCCGAAATGTTTAATACTGAGCACGACACATGTGCGGATTTGAACTACCACTCTTCGATGTGGTATGGTAGATCTGGCATGTTATCCATCAAAATCACTACTCGCCCTACATACTTTGACGAGCTTGACATCGGGGCCAACAGGCCCATCCGAAAAATATCCCTCCACAGTGTTGGTAGTGGGGTACCTTCACTTAAATTTAGTTATTGCCCCCAGGTGATATCTTTCCGGGAGTGTACGAAAACATGTGATGCAGATGTTGTGGCTAGTGCCTTAGAGACGAGTGCTCAAGACTGAGAGGCACCATAGTAGGCTATAGGGAGTCTGATTTTACAGTAAACAGTTTAGCTTCAGACCAGGCACCTCACCACCACCATCTCTCTTTCCTGATTGCTCTCGATTCTGATTTTCCGGCTCCTTTTATACTACTCGTGACGTCACAGCTGGAGTGCCACAACCAATCAGCACATAAGTTTTAGAGGCAGGGAAAGCGATCACGTGATATACTGACACAACCCCTCCCCCCACCCCGCCATTCACTAAGTACATACACACGCTTATGGCTTTTAGAGAACTATTTTGAGTGAAATCAGCATGAATAAAAAATCATGACTCGGTCATTTCTGGACTGATTTTAAAATGGTAAAAAAAATTTGAAATCCTCGCTTCATTCTGGTAATGATCAATACCAAGAACAACGAGCAGAGTACAGTTTAAAGGAAATACATGTACCAACTCGGTACAAAATATGATGCCTTTGTCTCCAATGCTAACACACGTTGGTAGGCAATCTCTGACGCCCGCGCATGTGCGCTAGGCGATCTCATGGACTTTGTCATTTTTAGAACTTCTCACATGGCTTTATACATGCATACTGTCCTATCCACGGGGGCGTGCTTGGAACTCACCCAGTCTAGCCGTTCCATACCGAGACAGGCTGGGAGTGTGTGGTGAGGCGGTTTTGGACAGGGGTGCCTCTTGGATGGGGACGGACATCTCCCTTTACACGACGGTTGGTACTCTGTCGTAGTTTTTAAGTACTGGGAAAAATCGAGCCGAGAGTCTACTGATCTGGGTGCCTCCCCACCCACCGTCAGCCACCTGGATGACCAAGGTGCAGGATGTCCCTCCTCCTGCAACAGCAGACTCTCTCATATCTGAAGATTGACAGTCAACAGACGACACGTGGAGTGTGAGAAGGACTGGATGTGTGATGTCCGAAATCAGTGCAGAAATTAGGGACACCAGTTGGAGCGTAGGTGGTCTTGCGGGTGCGACTTGGAAGTGGGGGGATGGGGGTGAGGGGTGTGGGGGGGTCTGGCGGTTTTGGGAAGTGGAGGGGAGGTGCACCGCACTGTGTGGGTTTCCTGTTGTCAACAACAGCGAAAGGTGTCTCAAGCCTCTTCACTTCCATGCTATTTATTATGTTCCACTCCATAAGAGGCACTAGGGCTTGGGGCAGCGTCAGCCGCCACTTGTGGTAACTCTATAATTGGGGTAATAGTATGAAGTGAGTGGGAATTGGAGGAACAACTTTTCCATCCTTCTCCTTGGACAGTACAAACGAGAAAGTCTTCAGATATGACTTCCCAGACCTGGTAGACCCGTTCTGAGGAGAGAGAGGGCGAGTACGTGTCTCGTCATCGTCCTCGGCATTAGCCGTATGTTCACCCAACTCCTGACTTGGTATGAGAGGGGCCGAACTGGCACCTCGGTGCTCTGTGCTAGCATCGGGGATACTTGTCTCCGCAGAGACATGGGTCTGGGTACCAGTGTTACACATATCGCCCATCCCGAGGTCTGGCACTGGGTTGTCGCTAACTCAAGGTTCAAGACAATCGAAGTGGATGACTGAGGTCAAGCCATCCAATCGGATTTGGTAGGTCATATCCGACTTCTTACCTACTACCACATAGGGGCCTTTCCACTGGTTTACTCAGCACATTTGCAGAGTGTCACGCATCGTGAATCAAAACCATCTTTCTCACCTCATATGGGTCTCCATGTACACGACGGTCATGCCAGATTTTCTGATGCCAGTGCACATTGGAGTGGTTTTTTCACTAGCTCATGTGCCCATTCTATCTGCTGGCGCATGAGCTCTACGTAGAGAGGGTGAATTCTTTTCTCCAGGAATTCTGGGCATGGCCAGATCCAAGGATAAGGCTAATTCACGGCCTAACATTAATCGAGCAGGGGTATAACCCATGCTGAAATGTATCAAAGTGCGGTATACCATGAGCACATATGGGAGCCACAGATCACAATCACGACAGTCATGGTGTGTTTCCTAAGTCAACATCACCGCGAGAGTACTGTTGAACCTCTCTACCATCCCGTCTCCATGCAGATGATATGGTGTTGTTCGGGTTTTGACTATATGGAACAATTTGCGGAGCCCGGAGATCGGCCGGCTCTCAAAACTACTAGCTTGGTTGGAATGTAACTCATGGGCATACCAAAGCGGCAGAAAACATTGCTGGACAGAACCTCCACAACTGTGGATGCCTCTTGGTCTGGTAAAGCAAATGCTTCTACCCACTTCGTAAAGTAATCTTGCAATACGAGGATGTACTTGTTTCCTTCATCCTTCGTATTCAAGAGTCCGAGCACATCAATAGCCGCTCACTCCCATGGTGCACCAACGATTTTAATTTGGAATGGTGCGGTATGGTGCTGGCCAACAGTGCGTCTTTGACATGGTACACATTTGGCGACCCATACTTTGACACTATCGTGTATTCCGATCCAGTGGAATCTCTGTTTTATCCACGCTGTTGTTCTTTCCATGGCTAATTGGCCAGCGTTGTCATGTAACTGTTGAAGTATTATGACCCGGTAATGCTCAGGAATTATTATCTGGTTATTCATATAGAGAATGCCATTGTGCACATAGCACTCACCGTAGCTCTGATAATAATATTTAGCCGTTGTGGATAATGGGCTGACAGAGTCCTTTGGAGGACGTAACCCTCCTGGATCCACGCATATATTTCTCGGGTCTGTGTGTTTTATTTGTTTATGAGCAAGTTCTCCACATCCAAATCTGTGCACCACACATCCGGGAATACGGGAGCTGGCTGTGTTGTATGTGTCACGGTGGTGGCTACTTCTTGTTCAGCATCGACCCCGATTCTGCTCAAGACATCAGCATTTCCATGCAGTTTGCCGGGTCTATGAAGTTGAAGGCCTGCAGGGATTCCTGCCACCACACTACCTGGCCGTCCAGATTTTGTAGGATTCTGAGCCAGCGTAGTGAGGCGTGGTCTGTACATAGTGTAAACGGGAGCCCATAGAGAAAGTGTGTATAGCATTTGACCAAATATACCCCAGCTAACAATTCTCTCTTGGTGGTTGCGTAACGTTTTTCTGTCTTATTCAGAGTATGCGAACCATAACCCAGTACCTGCTCAGTTCCATCTTCTGTGACCTGTGATAGAACGGCACCTATTGCATAAGCAGCTGAATCAGTGTCGAGGTTAGGGTTAGGATCGGCAAGAATAGGTGTGGTTGTCAATTGTTCTTTCAATGCCCTGAAGGAAACCTCACACGCACGCATTTACTCGAATGGTCGATCCTTTTCAGTTATCTGGAACAGGGGGGACGCAATCTCACTGAAATGATGGATGTAACGACGATAATACTGGCAGAGCCCAAGGAAACTGAGTATTTGTTACGGAAGTTGGCGTCTGCCAGTCTGCCACTGCTTGCGTTTTTGAGGGTTGAGTGGCCACTCCCTCTGCGGATATTACATATCCCAGGAATTCGACACTTTGTCTGAAGAAATGTCACTTCTTGGGTTTGAGCTTGAGGTTAGCAGTACGAAACTGCATCAGAACTTTGTTCTAGTTGGACAAAGTCTGCTCAAATGAATAGCCAATATCGATAACGTCGTCGATGTAACAGAGGCAGATTTCCCATTGCAAGGTAGTTAATACCTGCTCAATGAGATGCTCGAATGTTCCGGGAGCGTTGCACATGCCGTAAGGCATCTAACGAATCTAACACCTGATCTATCTGGGGTAACAGATATGAGTCTTTGATGCTTAGATCATTAAGGCGGCGGTAGTCAATGCAAAACCACAATGATCCATCCTTCTTGCCTGCAAGTACTATGGGACTGGCCCAGGGGGATGCTGAAGGTTCAATTATGCCTGTCCACAACATGTCATTCACTTGTTGGTGTGCTTCTGCCTCTTTATGAATGGGAAGACGACGTACCGGTTGTCATACTGGTCGGTTGTTCCCAGTGTCAATGGAGTGATGCACAGGGTGAGTTTCTCCCAGGTCCATATCTCCCGCTGAAAAACTCCTGGTATTTAAACAGTATCCGCCTTATGTCCCGTTTGCTAGATTGCGTTCGTCCAACTGTGGCATGCAAGTATAGATCATGCAAGTGTTCTGGAATGTTCTCATCAGAAGTTGTTGTTGTAGTGGGTGTAGTGGGGGTTGTCTCGAGTGAAATCACGTCCACCAAATGGCCACAGCAAACACCTGGGACAAGCAGTATAGGCTCAGCTGTTCCATTGAATACCATGAATGGTATTTGGTTCTTGTTGGTAGTGTCCACTTTCATCTGTGGACTCACGTACTGGGAGGCGATCATGTATTCAGGGTCGGGTTCCAGCATAGCTATGTGTGTGTGTGCTGTTTCCTAACTGTGGTGCGGTGGCCCATAGAATTTCCTACTGTCCTGGCTCAACTGTTGCTGTAGTAGCTAATATCACTGCACAAGTTTTGTGCAGTGATGATTCCGGTCCAAGGGGTATGCGATGGCCATGTATGTCTAGTTCGTGTTGTTTGCAGTGAATGACGGCTTCACTGGTGCTGAGGAAATCAGAACCTAACAGGGCATCGTTTTGGATAGTCGACAACAACTTGCTGAATGAATTGCATCCTCTCTATCACAATGTTTATAGTACCAGCCACCGGAACGTCAGCCCCTGTGGCTGTTTGCAAACATATGTTTGATGACCGAAGGGGTGGCCTTTGATGAGATGGGATGCTCTCATACAAACGCCTGTTGAAAATGGTGAGGGAAGCTCCAGTGTCTACTGTGGCACTGGCAGAAATTCCACCGAACAATCAAGCACATTTATATATAACTTTGCGGCATGCTTGAGGGAGTCTCCAAAGTTGCTGTTTTAGTCTCCTTTGCTGTGGTGGGGTCCTGTATGTAGACAGCTTGTTTTTCTATTACTTCCATGAGTGTGGTTGGTGGCTGAGTGAGGTAGAGGGACGAGTTCGTCGTCGTTGCTGCTGATTTTGCTTTGGCGACGACGGAACTGGGGGTAGCAGTGGTGCTATTTCTGATGCTGGAGGGGTGTAATACGAGTTTGTGTAGATAGCAGTTTGGATTGGACTGGAACGGTGCAGGCAGTTCGCCACCATTAGGACAACACATCATGGGGTGTTTTGGTGAAGCACAAAAGAAACAATGTTGCTTGCTCTGCTTTTTGCGGTGGTTTCTTTTGTGGATCCACGAGCGGAGTGCTGAACTCCATCTGTATCACTACTGCTGCTGCAGTGTGTGGGAGATGATGATGAGGGTAAATGTGTATTGCATACCACCAGAGGGCACCGTGTGTTAAGTGCCTTGGTGGAGGGTCGTGGAGCTTGGATAAACGTTGTTTCAGTGGAGATGCTAGAACCAACCACTGCCGTTTTACAAAGGAGAGGGTTTAGTGGATGCGGTCATTATGGGGTCACAATTCTCCGGAGAGAGGGATGCTTGTGTGAAGCCAGTTTTCATGTAGTGTTTTGTTTTGTTGAGGTAGCGTTAGTGGTTGCTGTCCTGGGTTGCAGGAAAGGGCACTGAAGCGACTCTTTAATCAGTGCCATTCTAGTTTGATGGGTGCTTAGTCTGTGGTGTGTGATGATCAGTAGCTGGTGTGGTGGAAGGAGGATTGTGCGGACATCGCTCCTTCCAGTGGCCTAACTGACCACATCCAAAACATTAGGAGGTTGGGTGTGTGGGGCGGTATTGCTTGGTGGCAGTCTTGTAGTCTGTTGTGTGGCAACTGCTGTACTAAGGGTGGTGACTAATTTGTTGGGTGCGGAGATCTGTTTTGTTATAATGTCTAATCTGCCATGTGCGCCTTGCTGATTGTTATTGTTGTGCTGGTTTCCGCATACTGGGACATTGTTGTGGCCTCCGCGATGAGACTGGCCATGCCCCCTTCCTATAGGCACGTGATTCTGTTCGGGGGTGGGGGTGGTGTTCTTCATGTGGTGCGATATTTGATTCTGTTGTTATTTGGGTCGTGTCTGTTGCAATCAGAAGTTTAGCATCATTCAGCTCATTAATTGGATGTGCTTGGTGGCAATTATTCTTCTCTCTTTCAAGGAAGTTCTCTATCCGCACTGCTGTGACGGTGAGTGTTTGTAAATTTCCATGCTACATAAGGAAGAGTTTCTCCTTAAGAGACAGTTCTCCACTCAGCACATCAATAATCGTATCTCGGTGAAGATGTGTTACTCCCTCATGATTGGTGCTAGGGTATGCTCTTGTGACGAGTTGTCGGATGTTGCTGGCCAATTCTGGGAGCGTTTCTGCACACATTTTTTAGTTGAAGACAACTGGTTTCTCCCAGGGCTGTGTCCCCAACTCTCTCAGACAAGGCGCTTTCTAGCTCCGTGTAGGTGGGTGTTAAGTCTGACCCCAAATCTACCAGTATCTGTAAGGCCTTCCCTGACAGTTTTGCAGCCAGATATTCTCCCATCTGCTGATCCGTTCATCTGTTCATGCGGCTGATGATCTCGAACTGGCACTTGTAATTAGCACAGTCACCCTCCCCACTGAATTCAGGGGAGAGGATTACTCGGCTAGTGCCATGATATAGAGTAATGGGCGCAAATCCAGGAGGAGGTGTGGGAGACAGAGCTGTAAATGCAGATGTTGGTCGGTATCTGTGTGGTGCTGGCTGTGTGACGGTTTTTGTGTCCTGGTGTTGATACTTCCATAAAGGAGAATTCCGTCGATATTGGTTGGTGCAGTATGTTGTTAGTGACGGCTCCGCTGCTTTCCTAAGTGGTATAGGACAATGGATTGGAGGCGGTGTGTCGTGTATCTGTCATGGCAGATCCGCAGGTCGCTGCGCAGGTCTTCTGTCATAAAGTGGTGGTCCAGGTGAATGACGAGGGTGTTGTGTGTGTGGGTGGTGCTTCTGGGATTATGTGGCTGTTGTGGATCCGCATTCCACTGTTTGTACCGCGGTACCGAAGGGTAGAGTGGTGATGAAATTCTTTGGGGGGGGGGGGAGAGATGCGGGCCATGGTGCATGAGGGGTGGGCCACTGGTCACCATCTGATTGACAAAGTGAACACATTGGGTGTGCAGGTGGGTGATGTTGCCCCTGTTGGGGACTTTGTTGCTGACGTCCGTGTGCCAGCAAAGGGGATGGATGCCTATCACGTATGTCAGAAAGTGTTATGAAGGATGCACCCGTGTGGGAGATATCATGGAAAGCCTCCTCACTGATCGGCGAGTACTCCTGCTGACTAATTGTTGGTGTGTCTTTTATGTAATGGAAAATTTAGTTCATCTTATGACTGCTCGAGCGCCCTTCCATCGTAGTACTCCACCTCTGCATCGAGGGAATACTGGTTATAATAGAAAGGAGACTGGAACATGCGGGTGTTTAGTGTGGGCGTGGGTTCACTTCTCATTCGCGCCCCACATCGGGCCCCACTTGTAGCCTCCGGGTGTGTGCGCTGGTTCGCCAGATACTCTCGCTCCATGGCACTGCAAGTACACGGTACGTTGGGGCAAAGCTGTTGGTTAGCTGCGGATCTTGGGGTTGCGGATCCGGTGTTGTGTGTCTCTGGATTGTACAACGACTGACTTCGTGAGCCCGTAGAATGTTTATGTTCCAGTGGGGCCATGCGACCATCGTTGCAGAAGGTAAACCACACAGTCTCATCCCGGATGTTTGTCTCAATGGTGTGGCGGCCCACATGCTCCATTTAGAGCCTAGACATGAATAAATACATAATTAGTTATAACTTAACAAACAAACAATGGTACTCATTTGCTGTTATAAGAGAGTCAAGTACATAGGACCGAGTTGGTGATTCGCCTAACATGGTCCTCGCCAGAGGTACATCACCGATCTCCGATTGATATAATCAGTGAGGCATCCCCGCAAAGGATTGTCCTAACATGGCTACTTAACAAGTTTACTATAAACTAAATTAACCTCTATCACAAATATTATTTGTTGCGAGATGAAAGTGCCTCGTGCGGGCCTCCGTCACAAAAAATGCCTACAACGCCGAGGCGGAGGAAGAGAGATGGCAAAATGGGCCACTCTCCTGTTCAAACTATGATATGTAAAAAGAGTCAACCTAGTGAAATTATAAGTTATTGTGATGCATGCTGTATTACGTGAAGATGAGGTGGATGACTTCCGCAGAACTCAACACCATCACCTTATGCGAGTTAAAAGATACTGAATTAGTGGTTGTCGCTTTATTTATGCGATCCTCCTGCTGGATCATACCCTATCTGTTAGTTTTTAGGTCCAGATCAAGGTTGCCCAGTGTCCATATGGTCACTCTCACGTAGCATCCCACTCAGCTAGACAGCGTGTGGATATGTCACGAAGTGGCAGCTCCAGAATTATATGACGATCCTGTCACCACTGCATCATGACTACATATAACAACACAGGGACAAGTAACGTTACATAAACATTGGAAAGCACATATACGTTTATGGTGGGGAATAAGGGACATATATCCAACCATAGTGACCTTCCCGTGAGGTCGTTGTGGGTTCTAAGACCGCACTCAGTCAAATGTGGAGTTAGATGAAGATCTGTGTCCTGTCCGTCACCCAGCATGTCGTGGGTTGATCATGTGAGATCTGCACCCGGGGACTAACATTTTACGTGTCTTTAGGGTTATGTAAAATCACCCAGAGATGCACTGCAGGCCAGTGCTTCCTACTTTGGCATGGTTATCTATGCTAATAATTATCTGAAGATACAAGGGGAGTGTTTGCGGTCATCGACACTTTGATTCTAACTGCTCTGAAACACCAATAGTTTCAAAGTCAGCTCAAACCAACATGGCCCAAGGAAGTCCAAACAATTATTAAACCCTCAGGCTGGAGGGGCGTAGACAGAGACAATTACTCTAAGATCCAAAAGAATAGGAGGCCTTATGGTATAAGGTCAATTTACCCAACCTAGCCGGTGTGCAGTGTTACAGATTGGCTACTCCCGGAAAAGAGACTTACACAAAATGTCTCCTACAGAGTAATCGTCCCTTACTACTTATAAACCTATCCTATCGAGCTAAAGTAGTTCAGGTTTAGTTGGTCACATGTCAGGTTCGCATAGTGAGAACATGAACAGCGGCCTCAGTCAGAATTGATGCTTTTGGGGAACAAGGTGGTGCGGTTGTTGTTGCTGCATAGTGTAGCCTAGCAAACTACGGTTCTACTGGTTTTGTATAAAATAAGCAAAACATATAACTAGAATGGCTACTGCCATGTAAGTAACTATCACAGTACAGTAAAATGAGAGGTCACACGACCATGACGGTGCCTATTAGTCATCAGCACAAAATAAGAATAAATATATACAGTTAAAATGTGTAAACTATAAAAATGCGGTCTCAGACGACCGTGTGGTACCTGTTCGTCAGCAGTACCTTATAAAGAAATTAATACATTAATACAATGATGGAGTACCTATTAGTCATCGGTACGGAAAAGGTTCCAGAATCACTGTAGTTGAAGCGTCACATATTCGGAAAGCAAGATGGCACAATGCGGATGTTGCCTGCTAGAAAGATATCTGCACACGAACTGTCTGATGCGGCTCACTCTCAGGAGCGGTGAATGGAAACTGTTGTGGATGCGGATGGCTATTAGCTAGTCACGTTTATTCATACAGTTAGTAATTTAAACAAAGGTTGGAAAGTTCCATACGGAAGTTTGTAGCTGCCCTGTAGTTATGAAGGGCTACATTTGAAAGTTAATTGATGCGGATCCATCCTGGCGGATCACAACATGGTATGGCAGATCTGCCAAGCTATCCATCGCACGCACCACTCGCCCTACATACTTTGACAAGCTTTACATCGGGGCCAACAGGCCCATCCGCAAAACGGTCCCTCCGCAGTGTTGATAGTCGGTGTACCTTCACTTAAATTTAGTTATTGCCCCTGGGTGATATCTTTCCGAGAGCGTACAAAAACTTGTGATGCTGATGTGGTCGTTAGTGCCCTAGAGACGAGTACTTAAAACTGAGAGGCACCGTAGTCGGCTATAGGGAGCCTGACTTTACAGTAAGCAGTTACCCACGACTCGTTTAACCTCAGACCAGGCACCTCACCACCACCTTCTCTCTTCCCTGACTGCTCTCTATTCTGATTTTCCAGCTCCTTTTATACTACTCGTGACGTCACAGCTGGAGCGCCACAACCAATCAACACAAGTTTCAGAAGCAGGGAAAGCAATCACGTGATACACTACCCCAATCTCATCTGCCCCATTCACTAAGTACACACACACACGGTCCATGCTACACATACTTAGCATGCTTCTCTAGCGTTCTGGTGATCTGGCGCTGTCTAACTGCCACGCCAGTGGCGAGGACAGTGGCAGCAAGGGTCACTCCACCCAGTGGATGCATGTGCGAGACCGTTGTAGGCTTTTTATATTGTCTATGCGTTCTGCTGTACTTTTCTGCCTCATGGACAAGATTCTGCCTGATATTGTAGAGCTGCCGAAGTCGCCAGCCATGGACTATACCACCCGCACCAGGCGCCAAGGTGGGATATAGTACAGGTTGCATTCCCCACTCTGATTTCGCCATGGTCTATATAGGGTTAAACTTGTGCTATCTCTGCATCACCAGTAGGATCTGCTAATAAGTCATCGTGAGATTCATCTCGGCTATCCATGCGAAGCATGTGAGCTCGTTGGTGTGGATATGTCAGCCTCGGTGCCATTCTGGCATTCAGTTAATACCACCACACAACCTGTAGCCGGTCACCTTCTTGCAGCTGCTCTTTCAGCACGCTTATCTCTTCAAGGCGCATTGAGGTACAGTCCTTTATTCCCCTATCCAGCATTTGGCAAAGGTAAGATGTCTGGTATAATATCATGTTGATAGGTCAATGAGTAGCAGCATCGGCATCCGACCACCCAGCTGTGCTAGCATACAGGGTAATGGTCAAACTATCAAACTGATGGTGTGTGGGGGTGAACAGATTAGGGCTGATTGCTATCCACAAGTAGTTGCTCACTCACAGCATATATTCTATCATGTCTAGCACCATCTCTGTCAGTGTGCTATGATAGGCAGGGCCTGCAGGTGGATGTAGCACGGCGGCATGTATGCATGTGGTGGAATGCTGAGCCAGCTCGAAGAGAAGCCATTCTACACAGTACTATGCTACCTTTTCCCCCCAGAGATGGTTTGATCACATTCTCACCATCTCAGAGCATCAGTTGGACAATCATCATGTCTATATGCTCCGTTAAAAAGCTAATATATAACATGGAGCCAATATTTGCTCACTCAACAGTTCTTGCTGATCTAGTGGATGTGTACAATGTTGCCTAGGTTAAGGAACGTGATGGCAAGTCATTCGTCCTACAGTATGGAGCAGACTTCTAGACGTTCTCATTCTATCCCATCAGTGGTGCCGGTGTAGAACTATTGACTGACCTAAAGGATGTCTACAAGGAGCGTCTGGGTCGAGACATGGATGGCAACAAGATCGTGTTTCGCTATGATTTCCAGAAGAAGCGATACATTGTCAAGCCTCTGATTGAGGTGTAGTAGACGAAGGTGGCAGATGACGACACCCTGATTGCTTAACTCAGCTTCCAAGTGGTCGTACTAGCTATGGAAAATACCCCCATTGATGACACAGAATGGTGTATTGTTGACCGTGGCAAAGTATGTGCAAATCATGGCTGCACGATATGGCATAATGTCAAACTGGGTGCAATTATTGTATGGAATATTTTTTCTCGATAAGCATGTAGCTAGTTTTACTATATGTGTATTTTCTGGAACTTTTGATCCAAAATACACACTCACGACTTACTCTCCTTATAAGCATCATGAATACGGTTTATAACATTCATTTCTGATTACGCTAGTAATTGTTAAGATCTAGCTTCTTTCCAATTAACAATAATTTGTGTTCCATTTACAATCGATTGATTCTAATGCATGAGATTTATCGTTTGTTTAATCATTACGCATTGAACAACGGGATATATACCTTAATTGTTCTTAATCAGTTAAAGAATGTGCTATTATTTTAGACTTCGTGTTGAAAATTGTTGGTGTCACTGACAACATAAACTTTCAATCAATTGCTCTCATTTTTACATACTGATGATAAGAGACCATCGAGTCATATCGTTTACATTGGTTAGACATCCCAGTAATGATGATTTTGTCCAGTTACAAGAGGTGGGGCGTGATTAGAGCATACGCCTATTGAATTAAGACTATTACCAGTATATAACTCAAACTAACGCCACTAGTCAAGGTGATCGTTAACTTGTGATCTTAGATTAAAAGACTTATCAAAGCATGAGGGATGTTACTTAGCTTTGTTGGTGATAACTTCCTCACTCAGAAACACTGCGCCAATAAACATGTCTGTTTAGATTATTAGAAGGTTTGTACAATTAGTCTTAGAAATAGGTAATCGTGAGATTTTAACGGAATTGTTATTAATGAATTATTCACGCAGCATGCGAGTGATCCATTACACGCTGAACAAGTGTCACTCATACACACAAGAATTAAGGAGAGAAATCCTGTTATACCGAATTAGATTATGTTAACACTGAATACGAAAGACCAATAGAAAGTCAATTATTTATAATTTTATAAAAATTATCGTGTATGTTAAATATTTCGAAAGTAATTTAACTGAGATGTGGTGCTGCAAACAACAGCAGCATCTTGTAGTCACATTAGTTTCAAAATATTGCTAAGTTTACAGATAGAGCGCAATTCATCATAAGCGATTTAGCGGGAATGGAAATCATGGACTTGTGTAGGTTTTGTACGTCCTAACCCTTTACTCCACAAATTTGATCAATATAATTATAATTTTCTCATGGAATTTGCATATGAAGGAAGATTATTAAAAAAAATTTACCTAGAGTGTCTGGTTCGTTATCGAGCCAGCCATTGCAGTGGAAAATTGTTAAAAATAGACTTCTTTACAATGACAATTTGGTTCTCAAGACCACTACAGTGGTTGACTTAGTAGCAATATTTGTAATTTAAAAAAAATCAGTAATGACTAAAGCGAAAATTTGATTAAATTCACATTTTTGGTTGGAGCATGATTACGACGGTTTGCAAACCGTCAGCATATTGAACTGGTTTACGATGTGAGGTCGGTATATCGCGCAGCTCTACACCTATGCATACTTATTACTCTTGTCCAGACTAATTACACTATACCCTACACAGATTATAGAAACCAATACAGGGCAGAAAGAAGTTCCTTACATTTTCCACATGTATAGCCTTATAGCCTTAGGAGGTTATTTACTAAGGTTTAATTTGTCTCGCTCTACGGAGAACCATTGAGTGGACGGAGGGTAATTTAACCAGTGTTCATTCAGGTTGAATTAACCACAGGCCACCCAATGTGTTTAGAATGTGGCACTTCCTACACCTCAGATACTCATGCAGGGCAAATTGAGAGGTAAGTAGTGAAACTAAATAAATTATTACTACAGTACGTAACTAGGAAATGGACAGCCTTGACAACAATTTTAATGGTGTGGAAGATGATATTTGAGACCAAGGCAAATAAAAACAAAATATCATCAGATTAAATGCCATAAATCGTTTCACACAATTATAGGTGCATGTTGTAAGTATGCCGACAGGATTGGAGGCACTTTATATTGGGATAGTAATGATTCCATTGGCCAGTGTGAACTAAGCTCAAGGAGACTCGCACATGCAGGTATATTTCAATAACGGGTGAACTCGCACTCCAGGGGCCAGTGTGTCCTAACCGCAAGGAGACTCGCACATACCAATATATTTCAGCAATGGGTGAACTCTAACTCCAGGATCCAGTGCGTGATGACCTCAAGGAGACTCTCATAAGCGAGTATATTCTGGCAACCGGTGCACACCAAGATAACCTTGATAACATACCCAGGGTCCAGACTTCAGGGGCCAGTGCGACCTAACCTCAAGGAGATTTACCCAAATCAGACAAAACACTACTACATACATACACGCGCGCGCACGTACGTGATATACATACATACATATATATGCTACCTTAGTCCTTGTCAGGTTTACACTGTTCAGAATTATGAGAATATCGATCAATGATCGATTAACTGATCGACTGAAATGTCGATTAATCGAATACCTAGATAATCGAAAATTATCAGCACTAATATATATAATATGTTGTCAAGATATTCATGATTTGTGTAGAAAGCTTTTTAATTCAATGCTTTTTTCATATATAGTCAACAGATTTGATAAATCTAACGCGTACTAAGAGCCCGCCTCTTAAACAACTAAAAAACTAGCCAATGGTTGATTGATAAAGGTAAATAGGTGATTGCGTGACAGCACCTGTACGCCCGTCATATCGTGCAGTACACACTCGCTGTGTTAGATTGGTTGATGAACAAAACAAGGCGGGGAAAGACAGTACACTTCAATGGACTGCCGTGGAAGGACGCAATAGTGAATTGAATTAAATAGAAAACACAGTTAGCGTTTTGTGATTCGTACAGGGCAACGAGAAATCTGGACGAAATTGTGGGTGGAATTAATTATTTAAATTACTTATTTAAATAAATAAATTAATTAAATTAGGTATTTAAATTAATTTTTTTAAATAATTATTTAATTAATTATTTATTCTATTTTATTTTAGCGTTTTAAATTAAGTATTTAAAATAGTAGCATGGCCCCATTATTTTGATCTAGCTTCCTGTTATTTTTACATGACTATTCAGATTATCAAAATTTGGTGCTTGCCGCCTTTATTCTATAAATTAATCCTCGGATTAATGCTTAAAGGGAAATTCCAGTGAAAATAAGTCAACTGAAAATATACAATAATCCGAAATAGTTGCTGCAAAAAAAAAAAAATACACTCCCATTGCCGAGAAATAATAAAATGAATAGGCCCAAAAGGCTGGAAAACGTGACTCCTCGGCCGCATCCATTTTCTCGCAACGTGAGCGAGAAACCGTGAGATTATGACGTCAACGACACACCAGCAAAATATCGCCAGCGCTTTTAGATTTACCTGTTTACTTTGCGTTATGAAGGCCGAATATTAATTAACCCTTTAATGACCAAATTCTGTCAGGAAAATCAGAATATTTCCTTATTGAATGTCCATATGCAGGCCAAGCGAAGACTATTTTTGAAATTTGACCACTGGAATGGCTCGTTCTGTTACCGAGACAGTCGTTTTAGTTGTAAATTCCCAAAAATAGCCTTCTCTTGACCTGCGTCTTCAACTTGACGATTGCAGAGGCCAGTGCTGGCATGAGATGGTTAAATCGCAACATGCCCGCATGTCAAGCATGGGCTTGCAGTAATAGAAATGATCATGGAAAGATCCACAGAAGCATCCGCATAAAAAGGGGCTAACTGAAAGATGGCTTCATAACATCGGCACTGGATGGATATCTTCCACATTTAAATTTGGAAGGCACAAGTTTAGAACATATAGTCTGTATAATTTAAAAATAATGTGTCAAGCATTTCAAAACAAAAGGCATGGTACTTAATTTTAATATAAGAGAATCAAGCTCGAAAATTAACGTCAGTATTTGCTTGCATCAATTGTAAAAAGGGATTTGCAAACCAAAATGAACCGATGTCGCTGATTGTCTGATCGGTCAATTATAGGCAATCGCTTAGCGGCTTACTTCGTAGACGATAGTAGATTATAGCTAGTAAATAATGACAAGTGTACGCTAGACATAATTGGTAATTTAGTGCTTTCACACTATTGAAATCCAGCGTTATTAATCATTTACAACGTTTACTCACAATTTTAAATAACTATGCAGAGTGTTGAATATTTGGAATTAAATTTGCCTGGAATTATGTTGCAGTAGCTTCAAAACTAATTAGTTTCACACAATAGGCATATTCAGGGAAAATTTTAAGCTTTCTACTTTTCTGTCGGCGAAAGAGTTGACTAATTGATCCCAAATTTTTTAAATGTTGCCCCATATTTACTGCCTGTTGAATATTTTGAAACTGGGATTTGACTGGAAGCAGAAGTTGCAATAGCAACAGCTTTCAGAGAAATTACTTTCATCGTTTATTCAACTAACAAAGTTTCAAGAATTTGTTGTAGCTGGTTGATTGCAAACACGCTCCTGGCATAACCCGTCAATGTGTTTTTAAATAGAAATTTCCCATAAGAAGACAATTTGTGACAATTTAGCACTACAATGACTAGCGCGATCATCAAGACACTAATTGCACTTTAATTTCCTCCAAACGCCGTGGCAAAGTGTCAGTTGTTTAGGCAGTGCGCTAATTATCCACGAGATGCAAGATTTACCTCCCCTGGTTATGGTTATCCACGATCGGGCGAAGAGAGGCGTGTCAGTGACGTCAGCTGCTTGCCCAAAATGGCGCCTCTCTCTACTGGTTACTTTAGCAATTTAAATTGAGGATATCTTTTGTATTTGTTGGCATAAAATTGTGCTCTTGGTCCCAAATTAATGCGGAGAATTCCCCCAGTGGAATATCCCTTTAATAATAAAGATATGTGTTATTAATGCACGTGTCTTGTAATCATTACACGTGCTATTGTCACTACATCAGATTAGCGTCTCAGGACAGAACTGGAAATGAAAAACAAATAACATAAATAAATAAATAAACAAATAAATAAATAATAATAAAATAACGATAATCGATTACGAATTTTCATAATCGATCACTGATTCAATCGATCATCTAAAATTGATTAACTGCACTAATATATATATATATATATATATATATATATATATATATATATATATATATATATATATATATATATATATATATATATATATATATATATACACCTGTGCAAAAGTTAAGCACCAGCAAAAACAATAGAACGTAGAAACATGATGGTACAACTAGGCTGCCATACTTTTTGTCCCCGCGTTAGCTGACATAATTCCAAGTACGAAATGCACATGCATGCATGACTTCACGCCGCTTGATGTCCGTGCGAGGCGGGAAACAGCACACGTGTTCAGTTATGTAAAAGTCCAGTTTGAGGTGTAGAACATTACATACAGATTTAGGCGACAAGATTAGGAATTTTGTGTTCATGACCGTGGTTTATTTGTACAGAGAGAATTAGCTCTTGATTGTGAACCGCTATGGCAAGACGAAGGTTAAGTGATCGTGTGAAATGGCAAATCATAGGCATGCATACCACTGGTATGTCATGCAGAGAGATTGGCAGACAGCTGAACATTAACCATACTGTAATCAGTCGTTTGATTGCAAAACATGGGCAAACTAACAAGGTGAAGGACAGGCCTATATCTGGAAGACCGAAGAAGACTACTGCCCGTGATGATCGAGCCCTAGTACGCCTTGTTAGGAGATCTCCATTCACCAACAGCAGAGTGCTCAGCCAGCAATGGGAAACGTGCAATAGAGTGTCAATGTCTACCGTCAAAAGGAGACTGTATGCTGCTGGCATGAAAGCTAGGAGACCTGTCAGACGTCCTCTCCTCACTGCACACCACAAAGAGGAGTGTCTGAGGTGGTGCAACGAAAGAAGACACTGGAACATGAGATCCTGGAGACGGGTACACTGGTCCGATGAAAGTCGGTTCCTGCTTCATGCCACAGATGGTCGAACTCGTGTATGGAGGTCCAGACGCACGGCGTACGACCAACGTAACATCATGGAAGAAGTTTCATTTGGTGGAGGTTCCGTTATGATATGGGGGTGCATCTCATTTGATTGTAAGCTGGATCTGTTGACTGTACCTGGAACACTAAATGGACAAAGTTATCAAGATTCCATACTGGATAGAGTTGTGGTCCCTCATTTTGTAAATCATACACCTGGAACCCACCCTATATTCATGGATGACAACGCCCAACCACATCGTGCTAGAGCTGTGCATGAATACCTCCGCCAGAATGCCATCGAAACCCTACCATGGCCAGCAAGGAGCCCTGACATGAACCCTATTGAGCATATCTGGGACATTCTGGGAAACATGGTGAGAAGGAGGGATCCTCCTGTGCAGAACCTACAGGAATTAACAGACACACTCCATCTTGAATGGCAACGAATACCACAATGGCGTATCAGTCGGTTGGTGACCAGCATGAGACGTCGTGTCCAGGCCGTCATCCAGGCACAAGGTGGATATACCCGGTATTAATAATGACAGTCTCAAACTCGTGCACAGATGTTAAACTTCGTTTTCAGACACCATTAATGACAATCTAGCCACGTGTGTCAACTGTAGGGCAATAGTTGTCAGTTGTGTCAACGTAACCATATTCAGGCCTCGTTTTCAAGTTCAAACAAAAACATGCAGTGTTTCCCCACCATCATAATCAGCATTCCTCTAGTTGCATTATTACCTCTTGCACTAAGATGGATGGGTACATAAATGTTTATGCTATTGCTTTCTTCATAGCACATGAATATACCCTCGCATGTGCGTAAAAATAGGGTGGTGCTTAACTTTTGCACAGGTGTATATATATATATATATATATATATATATATATATATATATATATATATATATATATATGTATATGAAGATGACGCTGTCTTCATTGGTGTGAACGCATTTGTTCAACCAATATATCATCCTCCCCATAAAACATGGTGGCATTAGAACTTTCAAGCTTTCCTATGCGAACATCGTTCCTCCTCACATCCTCATCATCTTCGCCATACAGGATAGTGTCATAATCATCCCCATTTCTTGATGATGGAGGAATACCATCTGTAGTCATATGATTTGACTCATCAGGCAGATCCGGGCTGCCCTGGTAGCTGGGGGTCTTCTGCCAACAAAACAGACCCATTTGTAGACTCCACCATGACAATGCACCTTGCTCTCCGTAACCAGACAGGAATACCTCTGTTAGTTCAGAGCTTCAGCTGATCGCGATGTACCAGTCTCCCTACGGCTACCATTTATGTGGTATAAGGCCTCAGAGACACACTCAGTGACCAAAAATGGATTATTCCAAGGCCGATTCAACTTCTTGGAAAGGCTGATTTTGGTTGGCGAGTTCACAAGATAGATCACATCCCCATTTTTGTTGTACAATCGAGTATTCAACTTGAGGTCAAATGTACGCTTGATCCATCGCAATATATTGATGTGCGGTGGTTTGGCAGCTTTTACAGATATATTCCAGCTCATGGACATAATCATCGATAATCTCTGGAGGCTGCTGTAGTTTTTCTATTACCATTATAAGATCGATAGGTTGCAGAATTTCTCTACCAAGCATCAACTTATTGGGAGTGAAGCCAGTTTGTCTGTGAACAGTGGCTCTGATAGCTGATGCGATATATGGCATATACTTGTCCCAGTCTCTTTGATGTTCACTTTCAGTGATGTAACACCTGATCATACGCGAGACGCCGCCCATATAGCATTCTGCTTAACCATTGCTGCTAGGATGATAGGACATAGTGCGGGTCTTCACGATCTCCAGAAGCTTACATAGATTACTGAACATATGATTTTAAAGGTCCTGTCCTGGTCTGTGTGTATATCTGAAGTGTGCAGCCAAAGACAGCCATCAGTCTTTCTGCAAATGTTTTTGCTACCAATTCAGCTGACTGATTCGGTAACGTATAATACTTGAGACACTTCGTAAATTGATCTATCAGTACCAGGACATATCGATTACCCTTTCGTGACTCAATGAAGGGGCCAATGATATCTAGGTGAACACATGCTAAAGGACTACCTGCGTGATATTGACCAAGAGGTGCTCTAGCTCCGATAGATGGTCTCTTATCCCAGTTGCAAATGGCACAGGCACGGACATAGTTCAGACAGTCTGTCCATCAATCAAGCCAGTAGTAACATATTCGCACATGTGTCAATGTTTTCTTTTGACCCATATGTCCAGAGTTTGGAGTCATGGCAATTTACCAAGACCGTGTGTTTTAGCGAGTCGGGAACCATGCCCATTTCCTGGGCAGGTTATCAGTCTTCCACTCATAATATAATACACCCAATCCTCCAAGGTCAGCTGGTATCCCACACGCTACAGAGATTTAATTGCTGTGCTAGATAAATATAGCTCTGATTCGGAAGGACAATGACCAGTTTGCTCCCAGGAGAACACCTTCAAATCTGGGTCCTGTTGTTGAAATTCTCTTAACTGGGAGACTGAATGCGACACTGCCCAATTCGACACATGCTTATGATCTGGGTGATCTTTGACCGCACCCTCTGGATCATTGGAATCACTGTAATCAAGCATCACATCAGAGTCACTACCATGAGTGCTGATTGCTCTAACCACCAAGGGTACAATGTCATCAACCTCCTCCTCAAACCGCTCCCACTGTGAATGTAGCCAGGAGCAATAACAACAACCTTGACAAGGAAGAGAATGGAGATCTTGGCGTGTATGGTAGCAATCACATCCGGGACCCTTGAGAGTCCATCTTCATTACTATGCTTTCCACTGGTGCAATGCTCAATCGTCATATCATACTGGAAAAGCTCTTCCAAACAACGAGCTAACTGCCCCTCGATGTTCTTAAACCTCATAAGCCAGGCAAGACTGTTGTGGTCTGTTCAAACCACAAATGGATTACCTAATAAGTATACTCGATACTGATGAGTAAATGCAACAATGGCAACTAACCCCTTGTGAGTAACACAATATCGCCTTTGGGCTGGAGACAGAACTTTGCTGGCAAAACCAACCCTGCCATCCTGAACGCGCGAATGTTCTGCTCCAATTGCTGTATACGAGACATCAGCATCAAAGACAAACATACCCGTAGGAATTGGAAAACCGAGCACTGGTGGAGTAGTCATAATTCGTTTAAGATTAGCAAAGGGCTGTTGATGTTCTTCCAAACAGCAAAAATAGATTTTTGGGCAGGTCAAGGAGTAGAGGATAACAGACATTCCTGCGAATCGATGATAATTGACATATCCCAGGAACGACTCCAACTATTTCTTGTTAGGTGCAAGAAGCCATACAATTGATATTAGCTTCCGTTAAACAAATGCCCTGCTTACGAATGAGTTTTTCCAAAAAGCACAGTTCCCTCGGAAAGAGATTACTTTTTTGGCTTCAACTTTAGGTTGTGTGGCTGGAAGCGGCGGAACTTCTTCCAAAGGTTCTCAACATGTTCTGGAAATGCCTTCCCGAACACGCTGGCATCATCAATGCATGCAAGGCACTCTTGCCAATTCAGACCTTTCAACACTTGTGGATGACTCGTTGAAAAGTTGCTGGGCTGTTACACATACCAAAGAGCATCCAGACAAACTCAAATACACAGTATCTTGTGATGAATGCCAATTTATGTCGATCTTGGGGGGGGATGGGTTGACCTCTATTTGGCAGTACCCTGCTGCCATGTCCAAGGTACTGATGTAGGTGCTACTGCTAATGGTATTCAGACAAGCTTTTATGTTTAGTAAGGGGAAAGAATCGTTTCAGTTTAGGTTATTAACCGCTCAAAAATCCACGCAATATCTTACAGTGTGGTCTCTTTCCCTTACCAAGACTGGGCTGAGGTCCACGCTGACTGAGACAGAACAATTACTCTTTTTTCACATTTCATTCAGGTGATCTTCTTCGTTCTCGAAACCAATAGGAGTTCTGCACATTTTCGCACAACCAGGTTTGGCGTCACCAGTGTCCACCTTATGGTATACCCTTGGAAGTCCCAGATCCAGATCACTCTTTGCGAAGATATCTTGAAACTCAGCAAGCAGCCCCTTCATGATAACGGACTCATCCCAGGACAATTCCTTTACCGACCTCTCATATAAGTTCTCCAGATGCTCTGGAAAATCTTTCACCAGTTTGCTCCTCCTTCAGGTACTTCCTATGGAGCTCAGATTGTTCAAGAATCTCCTCCACCTCCACCGCTGTCCCGAAAGCATGATGTTTCTTTATAGTTATGAATTTCTGTGAGATATTACGAAGTACAATAGGGACAAGTTGGGCCTTACTCCGTACTACAGAATTTGGTTATTAACCGCTCATAAATCCACGCAATATCTTACTGTGTGGTCTTTTTTCCTTACCATGACTGGGCTGAGGTTCACGCTGACTGAGACAGAACAATCACCCTTTTATAACATTTTATTCAGGTGATCTTCTTCAATCCCGAAACCAATAGGAGTTCTGCAGATTTTTGCACAGAGGTTTGGCGTCACCGGTGTCCACCTTATGGTATACCCCTTGGAAGAGTCCCAGATCCAGATCACTCTTTGCGAAGATATCTTAAAACTCAGAGAACAGCCCCTTCACGATAACAGACTCATCCTGGGACAAGTCCTTTACCGACCTCTCATATCAGAGGTACTACCTATGAAGGTCAGATTGCTCAAGAATCTCCTCCACCTCCACCGCTGTCCCCAAAGCATGATGTTTCTTTACGGTTATGAATTTCGGTGAGATATTATGGAGTAAAATAGGGACAAGTTGGTCCTTACTCCATCTGTACTGACCCAAAAGGGGTCACAACAGTTCGAATCTCCAGTAGAACATGCACAACTTGGATCTCTATTCCCCCAGATTTAACTGTAGATGCTGACACCACTTGCCCCTTCACCGCAACTGGCAGGTTAAGCAAGTCGATTACAGCCCTGTGCTCTCTCAGAAAATCCAGACCAAGTATGACTGGGTCTGAAATGTCAGCTACTAGGACTGCCCATCGAACTGTTTCAATTCCTACTTGAATGTGAACGTCCCCACCAACATGAGCGTTTATGGAACTACCATGCATAGCACCCTTCAAGGCCACACTCTCCCCAATGACGAGAGGCTCAACTAACGTATTCATGAAGGTTTGACTCACAACTGTGACCTGTGCAGCAGTATCCACGATGGCCTCTACTGGCATACCATTAATAGTGATAGGAATCACATGGTTAGCAGGATTACTGTACTGCCGATACAGTCGAACTTCGTAACCTTTGTCTCACAACCCTCTACTGTCAGGGCTAGGTTGATGAGAGGACTGGGGACGGAGAACGGCGCCAATGAGGACAGTCACGACTGAAGTGCCCATCTGCACGACAAGTCAAACAAGCAGTAGGGGAACGACTACACTGTGGACATTCCCAGTTAATATGTCTTTCAGCCCTGCAGTTAAAGCAAATAATCCTACGCAGAGGTGAACCATTTTTGGAGCTGGCATCCGTTTTCCTAGCGGGTCACCAAGAATAATTTGTGAGAAGTGCCAAGATTCTGTTGACAGACTCATTTAACTCTTTCAATTCCTCTGAAATATTTGACACCTTTTTCTCAAGGTTATCCATCCGGTCATGGTTCTGCATGGCCCAGACAAACTTTGGTTGATCTGAAGCTGTGTGTGGGTAGTCATGGTCACCTGTATCAGAAGCAAAGTGGACCTGACTAGCTTCAGGCCTTCTTGAGCCCATGGCCAGTCGCTGATTGCAAAACTGGAGAGCTTGCTCCAGGGCCTCAGGATCTTTATCCATTGCTGTAAGAGCCACCTTCTTATTCACTACCCCTCTAAGGAAGTTATTTACTGCAATGCTCTGTTACATCTTCTTCCACATCGGGAAACACATCAATGGCAAGTTCTTGAACTTGTTCGGCAAATTAATCCAGAGATCTACCATCTTGGTGAACCTCTTGCAGCTTATGGCTTGATGTTTGTGGGAGGTCTGTCTTACCGAACCGGGCATTGAGGCATGACACTAACTTGGCACAGTCATTTTGTACTGAGAGCAGATACCGAAGAACTTTAAAGCTCGGTCTCAAGGCCTCTATAAGCATCTCGAGGCGGTGATGTTTATGCCTGCCATAGCGAGTGGCAATTCGATCGAACAAGACAAAGAAGGGCATCCACTTCTGTGTGCCATCAAAAGTGGACATTTTTGGTGCAGGAGCGCCTCTATAATTTCAACAGCCCATCTCCTTACCAGCCTCCTCCCGGTCAAGATGAGGAAGATAAACACCATCAGGGGCAAATTTATCAACGAATCTGGCGCCACCTTCTAGCTGTGATTTCATGTCCTTATTCATAATCTGTTCACTATTCAGTCGTTCAAGTATTAGTTGGTATTCATGTCTGAGACTCAACAGTTCTTGTCGTAACTGCCCATTGAATCAAACATTTCAGCATTAAACACCTCTCGACATATATATGAAATATGAAATATATCAGGTTTTCCGAGATTTTAGCTTTACCTTAGGATATTGAACTGAAGATTTGTACATTCTTTATTGAGGAATTACAGATCAATTTGTGTACCACGGATTTTCGACAATTTCTGGAAGTTATTCCCCTTTTAGCCGTACCGAAAATTGTTGAAACGTTGCAACAATAAAATACGTTCTGTTTGGAACTGATATACTGACAACGAATATGGGGCATGATATTGCATACTAGGTAAATTGCACAGAATCAAGAAATAACTCATCTCCTGCTAATTGCTTCTCTAGTTATTGGCACACGAGAACTTTATTTGCTGTCGATTTTGGGCGAGCCTGGACATATACTTTTGAATCACGTGCATAGACAATATTTTCATGTATTGACTTCCCGGCCTGGGAAACGAAATATGATTTAGTGACGGTTTGTCAAAGTAGTCCACATTTTCTGATTTGTTTATAACAAATGTTGTTGCTTCTGTAATGAATGATCTCTGTGGGTGTCGTTTATCAACATTCATTTTGATTGTGAGCAGCACTACACACAAAGAGAGTTGCTTCTAAAATAGATGCAACAATTCGTTTGAAAGAGAATTTCCCAAATGGCCTGTCTTTGCCAGCATCTTTTTTTTTACTGCGATCAAAGACAAGAGTAAAATGGTGAGAAAATGTGCTTAAAGGTATCATATGTCGTTTTAATCATCGGTGCTGAAGTACGCACACATTGTGCTGTAGAAAATTACTATAAATCAATTAGAACCAACCCAGTTCATTCCTCAGTGGTAGACTATCTCGCCGTCATTCAAAACATGGGCAATCCCCTTCAATCATGCTCTCAAGTATGTCATACCCGGTGTATGCATCCAGCACATGCACGTGTGATCTGTCTGATCAAGTTGACATTCTAGTTCTGACAACTCTATGGTTCAAAACAATCCGGCAACACAGGAGGTCACTCTGGAGACACGCCATCTTGTCAGTGGGAGTGATGAGCAAGCGACTGATCAGGAAGACTGGATCTCAGGAATTATTAGGTAAGAATCCGCTCACATATTGGTGGCAGTGGTTAAAAAATGGATAAAAACGCTGTAGTAATTAGCTAGTGTGACTAATTCGTGGCATATAATTCTGTGGCATAATCCCTGTTCCAACATTTGATCATTCCCTTATAAGAGTAGTGATATGGTTGAATCTAATAATTTTAGGAAGTGGGTTAATGCCCCTCCTAAATTTGAAGGGAAACATGGTGATGATTTTCTCACATGGATTGAGCGATTTGAACTTTGGGTGGTGCATGTACAATGAAAAATGATGAATGCGTAACGACCTTCCCAACTCTCCTGGGTGATTCTGCGTTTTCCATTTTTAGAAATTTAAGTGCTAATAACAGGAACAATTATGACCATTTTAAAGTCTGTTTTTACTGAAGCGGTCTCCTCAGATAATCTGCTAGAAGCTTTCATGGCTGAACTCGTTAAAAGAGTTAGAAAACCTGATGAAAACCTAGCAGTTTATGCAGGAGATTGGTTGATAGGGCATATCCTAATTATAACCAAGAAGCGAAGGGTGATGTTATCCTTACATATTTCTTAAGGGGAATACCAATGGGTTGAAAGATAAGAAACAAAAACCCGAAAAATGTTGAGGAAGCAGTACAGATTGCTTCGAAATTGGAGTGTAGAACCGATATGGATTCAACAATGATGAATGTTAATGCAATAGAAACTTCCTTGAAAGTAGAATTGGAAGAAACTAGGGAATTGGTAAAAAAAAGTAACGAGACAATTGAAAAAATGCAAGCACAATTTGAAAGTATGTCGGTTCAGTTGGCTGCTGTTTCATCTGGGATGAGTTCTGGACTGAAATACAGACCTACTAATTATGGCGAAGGCAAATGCTTTCGCTGTGGATTAGTCGGCCATTACGCACGGGACTGCAATTCTTCAGCAGCTAGAAGAGATAGACCACACTTGGAAGGGGATGTGGGAATTTTGGTCGGGGGTCTAATTCTGAGAGCAACTGTATGCTTCCGTTGCGGGGGGAACGGGCCATATGGCTCGCTCTTGCGCAACACCTTTAATCTTTTAAGGGCTGGTCTTGAAGCATCATCTCCAGAGCTGCACAATAAAAAAATTGCAAATAACATGTTATCTGCGTATATTACTCTTAATATTGACTATGTCGATGTTAAATGCCTTGTTGACACTGGTTGTGACGTGACTATTATAAACGAATTGCTTAAACAGCAAATTGCACCATATGAAAAATTGTCACCAGCTAACCTGATAGCTACATCAGTTAATGGATTAGGTATCACCCTTTTGGGAACGGTATCGGTTAAAATCCGTTTAGGCAATGAGGAGACGTTTTACAGTGTTTATGTAGCCAGGGGAATTTCATTTCCAATGCTCTTGGGGTGGGATTTTATTAGGGAAAATGTCCTAGTAGTAGATGCTCGGAATAGCTGTATAAAAATGGGTAATACCATATCACACTTTTTACCAAGATGGTAAGTATACCCCCAGAGTCTGTCATGCTACAGTGTTCCAGGACACCACTCTGGCACCTAGATGGAAGGGTTCATTGCAAGTTAGGATAACGCCATCTCAACTCCACAACAGATGCCTGCTGAACTGCATGGTGTATTAGACCCAGGGGACTGCACTATTAATAGTAATAGCGTTGTTCTGGCATGAACTATTAGCGTTGCTAGGGAAAGTGTAGCTTTAGTACAGGTATTCAATGCATCCAATGAAGCGATTGAACTTAAACGTGGCATACCATGTGGCAAGTTCTATACAATAGACAAAACCATTGCAAGGGTTGGAGTTTTTGAAGTTTTAGAAGAGCCAGAAGTTGAGCAACCACAGTTAAGCAGGGCTATTCCTATTGACTGGAGCAACACGGTTCTTTCAAACAATGAACTCAAGCAAACAACACGGTTGGTGCAAGATTTCTTTGATATTTTTAGCTTGGCTAGTCTGATATAGGCCAAACCCACCTAGTACAACATAAAATAGATACATTTGGGGCTACACCAGTTTGCCAGCAGTTTCGCAGAATCCCATTACATTTGAAGACTGAAGTGGAGAGACAGACTAAGGAAATGTTAGCCAATGCTGTAATTGAGGAAAGTCAAAGCCCATGGTCTTCTCCAATTGTGCTCGCAAAGGATGGCTCATTGAGGTACTGTATAGACTATAGGAAATTAAATGCACTACCTCACAAGGACAGTTTTGATCTTCCTAGGGATGACACTTGCTTGGAAACACTCCTAGGGTCATCCACTTTCTGTGTCATTGATTTGACATCAGGATATTGGCAGGTCGAGATTGATCCTAATGACACGGAGAAAACTGCATTTTCAACAGGCACAAATCTGTACCAATTTAAGGTTTTAGCCTTCGGTTAAACCGATGCTCCAGCCACATTCCAACAGCTAATGCAGTTGGTCCTGGCAGGTCTGAATTGGCAATCTGCGCTGGTATATATTGATGACATTATCCTGTTTAGCAAGACAGTGAAGGAACATATGAGCTTACTGTAGGAGGTATTTTTTAGGATGCGGAAATCAGGATTGAAGTTAAAACCAGCTAAGTGTCAGTTATTCCGTGATCGTGTAACATTTCTTGGTCATCAGGTCAGCAAAATTGGTATTGAGCCAGATCCAGAAAATGTAAAACGGGTTAAAGATTATCCAGTTCCCACATCTGCAAAGGAGGTAAGATCATTTGTAGTGTTGGTAGGATATTATCGAAAATTTATTCCTGAATTTTCTGAACACGAAGCCACATTACGGGAGTTGACCACAAAGGAAAAACAGCGAACGTGTGTATGGACACAGGAATGTCAGAAATCATTTGATTATTTGTGCTCTGCCTTGATCAGTCCTCCAATTCTAGGTTTTCCAGATCTAACCAAACCTTTTGTTATATATACTGATGCATCAGGAAACTCAGTCGGGGCAGTACTATCTCAGCCCTGTAGTACTGGAGAACATGTTCTGGCCTATGCCGGAAAAGTCCTCGACTCCAGGGAAAGTAAATGGTGTGCTTATGATAAGGAATTTTGGGCAATTGTATGGGCAGTAAGGCATTTCTGGGCATATGTATGCGGCGGTCCCCTTGTGGTGGTAACAGATCATAAACCCTTGTTGGGAGTGAAGGATCTAAAAGGTGATAAGGATCCAACCGGAAGGAGGGAGAGATGGGCTATGAAGCTTCTCTCTATGATTTTTCAATTCAACAATGTAGTGGTGAATCTCATGCTAATGCAGACACATTGTCTCGCATACCTGGTATGCATGCTGTAGGTTGCAGTGACCGCATACAGGATGAGATGCAAGGTCAAAGGACAAATAAAAAACTGATGCACTAGACGTAGCTAGAGGTTTACATGCGGTCTTGTGCAACAGCATCAGGCGAGAGTTGGTTGGAGCTTGACCATGTCTGGAAGAAAGGCCAGTGGAATGATAGTGAACTTGGCAAAGTACTTAAGGCAAAGAGCGAATCCAGCAAATGTCCAGCACTTCGAGAGCATTAAAGTGCTATTGGGCTCAATGGGACCAGTTGGAGGTACATAGTGGTGTACCGTTTCGGCGGTACGAATATGAGTGGGGAGATAGTATGTTACAGGTATTGGTACCACGGGCAAAGGTTGATTTTGTCATGGGAGAATTACACAATTCCCCAACGGCAGGTCATCTGGGTTTTGAAAAAATACTTTCTAAGGTGCATCAGCATTGCTACTGGTATGGGCTATTTTCGGATGAACAAGCTTGGTGCCAGAGTTGCCTCCAGTGCAGTTGGGGGAAACACCTCCCACGGAAACGACAGGGACCTATGCATCCTGTTGTTTCAGGCTATCCTATGGAAAGAATTGGGATGGACATTCTCGGTCCCTCAAACAGCTAAAGGAAATAAGTATATTCTAGTGGTATCAGGCTATTTCAGTAAATGGCCAGAAGCTTTTGCACTAAAAAACCACCAAGTGAAGACAATTGCTAAGGTACTGATCGAGCATATATTTTCTAAGTTTGGTGTGCCAGAACAGATCCATACAGATCAAGGTAGGGATTTCGGATCGAAATTGATAAAGGAAATCTGCAACCTCATGGGTACAGTAAAGACGAGGACCACACCATACCGCCCTATGTCGGATGGCTTGGTGGAGCGCATGAATCAGACCGTGGCAAGAATGCTACATTATATGTTAATGAACACCAACCCGATTTGGATGAGAAACTTCCATTAATGCTGATGGCATACAGATCTAGTGAGCAATCATCAACAGGGTTCACACCAGCTAAGGTTATGCTGGGTTACGAAATGCGGTTACCTTTGAATGCCATGTTGGGTGGGGTCACTGAGCAGGCCACTAATGTGGGGGAATATGTAGAGCGTTGCGCATGGGTTAGAACACACGTTTAATATGGTTCGGAAGAACTGTGATGGAGCTCAGCGTTACCGGAAGGATTGGTACACCAGGCGCAATGCGGGTGCTCCGTACAAAGTGGATGACCAGGTTATGTTATATTCACCCGCGGGTTAAGCCTGGCAGGACACCAAAACTCCATTGTCCATACGCGGGCCCATATACTGTGTTGAAGATCATAGGCAATCGCATACGGCTAGTCGGCGGTGGGGAAAAAAGCAACGCGTTGTGCACTTCAATAATCTGAAACCAGCACCCAGAACGTCAATGGGGCAGGACTCTGGTAAAGACGATGAGAGTCCAACTCTGGAGACCAAAGAAAATCACTGAACCGGGAAACGAAGTCACGGAATGGCAAGTTATGACTGAGAATGAATTGTTTTTTGTTCCAGATACTGATGACATAGGAGCTGGTGATGATGATGAGATGGACCCATCTTCAGGTCCATCTTCGGCTGGGATGGGAAATACTGATAGTGTCCCCAGGGTATACAGAGTCCATACAAAACGCTGTTTTAATTGATCAAGACATTATTATTGTGGAGTAAAAAAAATTATTGAAAATTAGTGTGCGTGCGTGCGTGTGTGTGTGTGAAATATTATCTATCTAAGGACTTACACGTGGTAAGAATATGATCCGTACTTGTTGAGTAATGTCCACTAATAAATTGTGCACCGTTTTGTTTTGTTTGTTTTATTAAGTATGAATCGGGTGTCTGTCGGTCAATGTGGTGCCAGGTGCCAAGCTCCAGGAACTATGCAACCTAGCCATAAGGGATATTGTGGGTGAGTGTTTTTTCATGCAAGGCACTATATATTTTATCGACAGTGTTCCCGACATCACTACTAAAATGTCCTGTCATCCACCCAGGAACCCAAAACATTATGAAGTGATCCTTGGAGATTTAGATCCAGTGTCAGTGGCCAGCAGGGTTATCGCAACAATGAGGCTCTGTAAGAAGCAAATCAGTGAAATGGGGTGGAAGGTGGTCTATGCCACCATTCCCTCCATGTCAATCGCAACATGGAACAACTGGCAGCTTGAACAAGCCAAGAGACTGATGCTAAGGCATGAAGAGGACTATCCTGCGTACCAAACCATCATCCAGGATGCTTTGATGGTCATCAACAAAGAAGTCCTGACCATTAACAATGAGCAGAGAATGTACACCCAAATGCTACATTGTACAGTCAATCATTGCGTGGGAAAGGAGAAAGGTAAATACAAATACCGGTATCACAAATTGGTCAATGGGGTGCATCCTGGGGAAAATGTTGAGGGCAAAGTGAGGGTGATAATAAAGAAGGCCATTCGGATCAACAGCAAGAGTACCAATGTTGAACCTGAGACCAACAACGATAGCAATGTTGAGCCCGTGAGAACGGTAGTAGTAAAAGTCATTGGATGAGAGAAAAGTTGCGGTGGAGTTGAGGATGCTGATGCGAAAAGGTTGTGGAGGAAGGAGGGATTTTGTTGAGTACTTGAGAAAAGAATTAAGGATGTAAATACCATGTACAGATGTTTCATGTTATGTATGTAAACATAATGGTCTGCCTGTGTTTGTTTGTTTGGCGAACCAAATGGTGTGGGTTTAAAAGTTCTATACATAAGTTCAAGTTTCTTGTTTTTTCCACTCAACAACTTAATTGGCCAATGCTATTAAGTTGTATGTTTTAACATGTTATGGGCACATACAGAACCATGGGTTGGGTGGAGGTCCGCATTAAGAATTCATAAAAGTGGGGGTAGATGTGAGCTGTCTGATCAAGTTGACATTCTAGTTCTGACAACTCTATGGTTCAAAACAATCTGGCAACACGGGAGGTCACTCTGGAGACACGGAATAACAGTGTGACGAAGATCGCCATCTTGTCAATGTGAGTGACGAGCAAGCGACTGATCAGGAAGACTGAATCTCGGGAATTATAGGTAAGAATCCGCACGCACGCACGCACACACACATGTATACACTCATGCACGCACAGTATCGCGCCGCAACAATGCCCTAAAATCTGCCATATTCGGATTGAAATTCACTTACACGTATACGCACGCATGCACACACACACAGTACCGTGCTGCAACAATGCCCTAAAATGTTTTAAATCTGCCATATTCAGATTGAAATTCACTTAATGGCCACTGATCATGGCGACAAATTCTCCAAGAAGACTGGGGGACCTTTTCTGTAGCGGACATGATAGGCCCTAGATGGTATATATTAGGAAGGTGACTCAAATATGTTTGTAAACGCAACAACAGAGACGTGACCCATATTCAGTTTGAAATCATTTACAAAGCCTATAATAGTATCAGATTCCAAGAAAATCACATCCATTGTACCACCGAAGATGGTATATATAGTTATTCTCTGAATTTGGTAAAAAACATCCATATAAACTCAAATCAATGAGAATAATAGGCATATTCGGTTGAAATTCATAGCTCATTAAAAACATCCCCTGCTGATAGATTATTACAAAACTGTCTCGATTGTCTAGGAGATGTAAGTCTGTGTTACATTCTCTGACCAATATTCAGACAGGTATTCATTTACAGCGCTTCTTGTGTCAGATTCTGTCTGGTTTCATTCTGTATCAGAGGTGGCATGTGGCATATTTTACAATTTTTCCCCAAAAATCCCTGTAAACTCAATGCGAGTAACCTGAAGCATATTCTACTGAAATTCGATGCTCATTTAAAAACAACTCACAGAGCTGGTGGCTTGACTCGTAAACTCTGATCACAGCGCTGTCTGAAGGAAGATGCCTTAGAAACCGTGGTCACTTGTGAAAGGGATATATGCTATACATTATTTTCTGCGAATTTGGTTCAAATATGATTGTAAACGGCATTACAGTCGCCTGAACCATATTCAGACTGGAATTCGTTTACAGTGTACCCTGCTGGTAAATTCTTACAAGAGTGGCTACATTGTGTAGCGGACGTGACATATGACAAATTGTGTGAATTTGGTCCACACATTTCTGTAAACTCGATCTCAGTTACCTGAAGCATAATCGGTTGACGCTCACCTGGACCATTAGCATTTGAAACATTTGCATTTAAAGATACGTTTCTTTAAAGGGGGCGACTGGAAAATTTACCAATCAAAATTCTGACTGGAAGTTCTGGAGCCTACCATTATATACACCTGTGCAAAAGTTAAGCACCACCCTATTTTTACGCACATGCGAGGGTATATTCATGTGCTATGAAGAAAGCAATAGCATAAACATTTATGTACCCATCCATCTTAGTGCAAGAGGTAATAATGCAACTAGAGGAATGCTGATTATGATGGTGGGGAAACACTGTATGTTTTTGTTTGAACTTGAAAACGAGGCCTGAATATGGTTACGTTGACAAAACTGACAACTATTGCCCTACAGTTGACACACGTGGCTAGATTGTCATTAATGGTGTCTGAAAACGAGGTTTAACATCTGTGCACGAGTTTGAGACTGTCATTATTAATACCGGGTATATCCACCTTGTGCCTGGATGACGGCCTGGACACGACGTCTCATGCTGGTCACCAACCGACTGATACGCCATTGTGGTATTCGTTGCCATTCAAGATGGAGTGCGTCTGTTAATTCCTGTAGGTTCTGCACAGGAGGATCCCTCCTTCTCACCATGTTTCCCAGAATGTCCCAGATATGCTCAATAGGGTTCATGTCAGGGCTCCTTGCTGGCCATGGTAGGGTTTCGATGGCATTCTGGCGGAGGTATTCATGCACAGCTCTAGCACGATGTGGTCGGGCGTTGTCATCCATGAATATAGGGTGGGTTCCAGGTGCATGATTTACAAAATGAGGGACCACAACTCTATCCAGTATGGAATCTTGATATCTTTGTCCATTTAGTGTTCCAGGTACAGTCAACAAATCCAGCTTACAATCAAATGAGATGCACCCCCATATCATAACGGAACCTCCACCAAATGGAACTTCTTCCATGATGTTACGTTGGTCGTACGCCGTGCGTCTGGACCTCCATACACGAGTTCGACCATCTGTGGCATGAAGCAGGAACCGACTTTCATCGGACCAGTGTACCCGTCTCCAGGATCTCATGTTCCAGTGTCTTCTTTCGTTGCACCACCTCAGACGCTCCTCTTTGTGGTGTGCAGTGAGGAGAGGACGTCTGACAGGTCTCCTAGCTTTCATGCCAGCAGCATACAGTCTCCTTTTGACGGTAGACATTGACACTCTATTGCACGTTTCCCATTGCTGGCTGAGCACTCTGCTGTTGGTGAATGGAGATCTCCTAACAAGGCGTACTAGGGCTCGATCATCACGGGCAGTAGTCTTCTTCGGTCTTCCAGATCTAGGCCTGTCCTTCACCTCGTTAGTTTGACCATGTTTTGCAATCAAACGACTGATTACAGTATGGTTAATGTTCAGCTGTCTACCAATCTCTCTGCATGACATACCAGTGGTATGCATGCCTATGATTTGCCATTTCACACGATCACTTAACCTTCGTCTTGCCATAGCGGTTCACAATCAAGAGCTAATTCTCTCTGTACAAATAAACCACGGTCATGAACACAAAATTCCTAATCTTGTCGCCTAAATCTGTATGTAATGTTCTACACCTCAAACTGGACTTTTACATAACTGAACACGTGTGCTGTTTCCCGCCACGCACGGACATCAAGCGGCGTGAAGTCATGCATGCATGTGCATTTCGTACTTGGAATTATGTCAGCTAACGCGGGGACAAAAAGTATGGCAGCCTAGATGTACCATCATGTTTCTACGTTCTATTGTTTTTGCTGGTGCTTAGCTTTTGCACAGGTGTATAGTTACTCCAAACAAATTTGGTGGAAATCCATCAAGTGGTTAAGGATGATATGCGTTTTGACAATTTACGGTAAATTTTTCATAAAATCTAAGATTTTCACACAGAAATATTGATCAATCAAAATTCTGAATAGAAGATCTAGAGCCTACCAACATAGACTGTATCTAGTCAAATTTGGTTGAAATATGTCAAGCAGCCAAGGAAGAGTAGCATTTTGACCATTTCTGGTTGATTTTTCATAAAATCTCAGATTTTCACCCCAAAACTTGATAAATCAAAATTCTGAAAAGAAGATATAGACCCTACCACCATAGAATTGATCAAGACAAATTTGGTTGAAATATGTCTAGCAGCTAAGGAGTAGCATTTTTAACATTTCCGGTAGATTTTTAATAAAATCTCAGGTTTTCACCCAAAAAATTGATAAATCAAAATTCTGAAAAGTTCTAGAGCCTACCACCATAGAATGCATCAAGTTAAATTTGGTTGAAATATGTCAAGTAGCTGAGGAGTAGCATTTTGACCATTTTCGGTAGGTTTTTCATAAAATCTGATTTTCAACCAAAAAAAATTGATAAATCAAAATTCTGAAGACGTTCTAGAGCATACCACCATAGAATGCATCTAGTTAAATTTGGTTGAAATATGTCAAGTAGCTAAGGAGGAGTAGCATTTTGACCATTTTCGGTAGATTTTTCATAAAATCCCAGATTTTCACCTGAAAAATTGATAAATCAAAATTCTGAAAAGAAATTCTAGAGGCTACCACCATCGAATGCGTCTAGTCAAAATTGGTTGAAATATGTCAAGTAGCGAAGGAGGAGTAGCATTTTGTCCATTCTCGGTAGATTTTTAATAAAATCTCAGATTTTCACCCCAGCTTGATCAATCAAAATTCCGAAAAGAATATATAAACCCTACCACCATAGAATCGATCAAGTCAAATTTGGTTGAAATATTTCTAGCAGCTAAGGAGTAGCATTTTTACCATTTCCGGTAGATTTTTCATAAAATCTATATGTCAAGTAGCTAAGGAGGAGTGGCATTTTGATCATTTCCAGATTTGTCATAAAATCTCAGGTTTTCACCAAAAAATTGATAAATCAAAATTCTGAAAAAAATCGTCTGGAGGGTACCAACTTAGAATCATTCCAGTCAAATTAAGAAGACACAATTTGACGGACGGACAGATGAGCTAAAAGAACAGCTCATAGATCTGGTGACTTTTTCTTATAATTTCCGATTATAGCGCCACCTGGTGAAATATTCTTAGAAACATTGGTCCATTGTGTAGGGGATGCAGGATATGGTATTTTCTGTGAATTTGATTCCAATATGTTTGTAAACGCAACAACAGTGACCTGAATCATATTCGGGTTGAGTTTGTTGCTCATAAAAAAGGCTCATAGATATGGTGACTTTATATGTAAAATTCTATTGCAAAGCCCTCTTGAGCCAGGTCTCTAAAAAAGGTGTTCCATTGTGTAGCGGAACTGGTATATAGTACATACTGTGAAAAATGTCTGTAAACCCAGTGTTAGTTACCTGAAGCATATTCGGTTGAAATTCATTACTCATTGAAATAAGAGCTCATGGATCTGGCGAATTTACTTTCAGTCGATTACTACGCCCCCTTGCGTCACATCCATACAACTGTAATTCTAACGTGTAGAGGATGAGGTGTTATTTTTTGCAAATTCGGTTCAAATATGATTGTAAACGGCGTTAGTGTCCCGAACCATATTCAGACTGAAATTCGTTTACAGAGCCCCTGGTGTTAAATTCCTACATGCGAGTGCATAGTGTGAGCGGACGTGGCATATGACATTTTGTGTGAATGTGATGGACGGTCGCCATGGCATACACTTAGACATTCTGGCAAGTGAGATAAAAAGGTAATGGATGAATCAGGTCTATCGGTCAACCATGTGATGTCATAATTAACGTCACGTGTACTCTGACGTCATAATCAGTTACATCATGAATGGCATGATTAAGTCTGTCATTATAAACGCTTAATAGGATGTCAAGTTGAAGGAATTGTATGTCTTATAGTAAGCGTTTGAATATTTTGAAACTAATTTGTTTCAAAAATTCAAAAGCTTACCTGTATAGTTTTCTGAAAATTGAGATTTAGGGAGTTAGCTAGAGATGGGTGGGGCATAGCTAAAACTGAATTCAATCATTCTATGGTTTTCCACAATATCAATCACTATATATAGCTTTTATTCCACTTAGGCATTTAAGCGAATATCCATGGTTTTGTCAAAATCAAGAGTCAGTGTTATTTATTTCATTAATTTGTGTACATATTTAACGTCACAACAGGTAGTCCACCAAAGACACAGCCCATAGAGCGATGGACCCCTTACACACATAATATTCAGTACAATTGGACAATATAAATAAAAACACCACAAGCATATTGACACAACATTTACTTCTGCTTTGCAGTATTGTGGTACTACTTCCATTTGAAGAAACAAATTTCATTGATGATGCTTATGATAGTTTGTTTTGTCCTCAGGTGTGGACGGGTTTCCGGTCAGTGTCTCATATATGTCCTTTTGCGCATATATATATATATATATATATATATATATATATATATATATATATATATATATATATATATATATATATACACACACACAAGATTTGCTATAGGATGCACAAAACGCTCAATGGATGCACAGTACATTTGGTATGAAGAGATAACACTCACATCCTTCTGTAGTTTTTTCAATGATTTAGGGACGACCAGTAGCCTACATGCAATGCTTAGCTACATTACTTCGATCTTAAATTCCAGATTGTATTAATAACAAGAGGCCCAAGGGCATGTGGCGCTCACCTGGACCATTAGCAGTTGAACCATTTGCATTTAAATAGATATGATGGATAATTTTCGGAAAATCCAAGATGGCCACCCAAAAAATTGACCAATCAAAATTCTGAACAGAAATTCTAGTCTACCTTGATAGGGTCACTGTAGTTAAATTTGGTTGAAATATGTCAAGCAACTAAGGAGAAGCAGCGTTTTGACAATTTTTGATAACTATTTTCGTAAAATCTCAGATTTAACATTTTTACCCCAAAAAATTGATCAATCAAAATTCTGAATAGTTTCTAGAGCCTACCACCATAGAATCCATTAGTGAAATTTGGTTGAAATATGCCACGTAGCTAAGGAAGAGTAGCAAATTTGACAATTTCCGGTACATTTTTCTTAAATCAAAATTCTGAATGGAAGTTCTAGAGCCTATGGCCATAGGATCCGTTCAGCCTAATTTGGTTAAAACTGGTCAAGATGGTAAGGAGAAGCAATTTGACAATTTCCAGTACATTTAAAATAAAATCTAAGATTTCAGCCAAAAAAATTGATGAAACAAAATTCTGTATGGAAATTCTAGAGGCCATTATCACAGGATGCTTCCACCAAATTTGGTTGAAATCGTTCAGAATGGTAAAGAGAAGCAATTTGACAATTTCCACTATATTTTTCATAAAATCTAAGATTTTCAGCCAAAAAAATTTATGAATCAAAATTCTGAATGGAATTTTGGGGCCTACGACCATAGGGTCTTTTCAGCCAAATTTGGTTGAAATCACGCAGAATGATAAGGAGAAGCATTTTGACAATTTCCGGTACATTTTTCATAAAATGTAAGATTTTCAGACAAAAAAATTGATGAATCAAAATTCTGAATGGAATTTTGGGGCCTACGACCATAGGGTCTTTTCAGCCAAATTTGGTTGAAATCACGCAGAATGATAAGGAGAAGCATTTTGACAATTTCCGGTACATTTTTCATAAAATGTAAGATTTTCAGCCAAAAAATTTATGAATCAAAATTCTGAATGGAATTTTGGGGCCTACGACCATAGGGTCTTTTCAGCCAAATTTGGTTGAAATCACGCAGAATGATAAGGAGAAGCATTTTGACAATTTCCGGTACATTTTTCATAAAATGTAAGATTTTCAGACAAAAAAATTGATGAATCAAAATTCTAAATGGCAATTCTGGAGCCTACGACCATTGGGTACTTTCACCCAATTTGGTTGAAATCAGTCAAAATGGTAAGAACAAACGTTTTGACAATTTCCGGTAAATTTTTAATAAAATCTAAGATTTTGACCGAAAAAATTGAAGAATCAAAATTCCGAATGGAAGTTCTGGAGGTTACGACTATATGGTCCTTCCAGCCAAATTTGGTTGAAATCAGCCAAATTTGGTTGAAATCAGCCAAGTGGTTAATGAGTAGTGTTTTAAAGCAAAAGTTGACGATAGATGGATGGACGGATGGCGAACGGTCGCCATCGCATAAACTCACTTGGCCACTCAGGCCAGGTGAGCTAATAACCTGGTTCTTATTGCATGAAATATAACATTAGTCATGAGATCCAGTAAATAAAGTTGAATATGTTTAAAGTAATTTGACTGGAATACATGGTTTAGGATTAGTTTTAAAAATTTCATCAGAATATTCCATAACGCTACAATTTGATTGGTCCACTGTGACCATATGTTTGACGTAGCACATTCCCGTGAACAAACTTTAATAGCACTCAGTGCCTAATCATATATCCCAAATTTTGGCCCAATCCGTTCAGTGGTTCTGGAGTTGTTTTGGCAAAATATAGCTTATCCAATATGCTTGCCAAACCATTTGGCCACTAAAGTTCCTGTGAACAAAGTTGGTGCAGCTCTTGCCCTAGATGATATTGCACGTGCTTTGAATTGATCCCCCGAGCGGGTTCGAAGATTTTTTAGAGATTTTAAAAAAATCGGCCAAATCCAAAGATGGCCGCCAGCCAAATTGGTCGATCGGCTTCATTTGGACAATCTTGGATGTCTATGCCTTAAGGATGCATCCTGTCAAATATAATTGAAAACGGCTCAGTGCTTCTCAGGAAGAAAACATTAAAAATTTCCCATTACTTTAGCATGGGAACTTTTGGCCGGAAAATGATCAAAGATGGCTGACAAACTGTTTATCTGACAGCTTCGACAATGGCAAATTTGACATCGGAATGCCCAATAACATATATAAAATCAATTTCGGCCTCAAAATCCATCAAATAAAAAAATCCAATATGCCCGACAAACATTCTACATTTTGATTAGCCCATGGCGGCCATGTTTTTGACAAATCAACTTCCCTTGGACAAACGTTAATGGCCCTTAGTCCCTAATCATATCTACCAAATTTTAGCCAGATGACTTCAGCGGTTCTGGAGACATCGTTTTTCGGGAAAATGAGGTCATCCAAGAAGGGCGCCGAAACATTTGGTCAATCAACTCCTCTTGAACAAAGTTGGCTTACCTCTTGCCCTAGATGATGTTACATGAGTTTTGAATCGATTCCCGATTTCAGAGATTTTGAGACGTTTCCTAAAATCGGCCGGAATCCAAGATTAAAGACATTTCTAAAAATCAGCCCAAATCCAAGAAGGCCACCAGCAAAATTGGCCGATTGGCTTCATCTGAACAAACTTGGATCCCTATGCCCTAAGGATGATTCCTGCCATATATAATTGAAATCAGCCCAGTGGTTCTTGAGAAGACATTTAAAGGAAAAGTTGACGAATGATGGATGGACAACGGACGGATGACGGACGGTTGCCATGGCATAATCTCACTTGGCCTTTCAGGTCAGGTGAGCTAATAATACAACACTGACTTGCTCTGGCATATACTGAAAGATTCAGAACATAGTGACGTGTTGAATATTTGAAATTCCTTTGATCGGAAGCTGTTGCTCCCTAGTCAGCACCAGTTCACAGTTAAAGAAATTACAAACTAGAATATGCAGTTGACGGCATACCATCACAAATCTCAGACATACTGACTAACCATATTCACGATTCTCGCTTGAGAATTGTTGACAATTCTTGTTGATAATTGTTGCTTTTTTCTTATGGCACGTGCAATACGAAAAAAGCAACAAGAATTTTCAGCAGTTCTCATGCGACAAATCCGGATACGGTTAGTCAGAATGTCCCAAATATACACATGTTCATCAGTTTTTACGTTTTAGTCAAGTTTCACACGGATCAGAAGTAACAATTATTAACTACTGCTGATCCTACAGCTTCCACGTACCCCACAGCTACTGCCGTTGCTGTTGAACCCACTCCCGCTCAGATGGATTGCATCCTAAAAGCAGTTCAAATTATTCCTCAACCCAGCAATCCTAGGACCTGGTGGACTGCCATTAGAAGAAAGCATTCGACAAGTAAATACCTAAAATCTCCGATTTGAACTACAGCATTACCGCTATTCAAAACACTATGTTGATTTTTGCCGTCTGGACTCAGAGAATGAGCTACGTCCTTGCAGGTAACTGACCGCATTCCACTACCCACACACCACAGGCGCGGCCCCGTGCCCTCTTTCACCATCCTCCTGGATCTGTACCTCCTCCACCCCGATCAGAAGCATGAGATTGCTGCGGACCAAGCAGACATTGGGCTCAGAATTGCCCACACCCTCCGCACCAACAAGTCCCCCCCACCCCCCCCCACCCACCCACTCGAGCAGTAGATGAGATTTGAATATGCAATCACCGAGCCTACTGGAACTAATTTGACTTAAAGTTGTTGCTGTCTAAGGCAACAACAAATTGTAGCGAATTGATTTTTAAAATATTCGACCTTTCTCATGATGGAAAATAGGGAAAACGATGTAGACAGGTACTATAGGAAAAATCCTCGGCGGCCGGAGATCACAAAGCCAGTAAGGCAGCACTTCTGGGAGCAGAAAAATAAGTCTGGGCGACTCTCTTTACAAAAGGTGGGCGCAGCACTGGCGGCGTAGAATGATTCGTGCCGGCGAGTGACCAGATCGTTTTTAGGTGACTGGAATTTGGTGGCGCAAGCAGGTCTCGGTCGACGTTTCTTCTCAGAAATACCGAACATTCCAGGGGACATTGTGATCATAAGCCATATTTCCAAGAAAGAAATCGTGCAAAGATAATATGTACAATCTAAAGTGTTAACCCAATTAATGGTATCATACGTACGTGGCCATATCCCGCCCAATGGGAAAACCTGGCTATTATGGAGATAGTCTCAGTGGCCCGGCGAATGCAGGAGGCAAATCATGACTTTGTCGATCTTGCATGGGTCTAACCCTCAGAGGATTGCCATCCAACGGGGTAGCCATTGTTTGCCAGAGGTGGTGCTCCTACTGGTTCTGGGTTGGCTAGTCCTTCCCATTACCCGACAACACAGAGTTGAGGGTGGGCTATTGCAAATCCCCACATGTTTACCACGTTTAACTTTAACTTGGGAGTTCGTCAATGGGTTTTTCCCTCGTCTATGAAGTCCACATCAGCATATTCCATCTCTAGCGGCATCCCCAGTATTGACACTGGGGGTGTGTGTGTTGGGGGTGTTGGCCTTGTGGAAGATTCCCGCACGGATTTCAATGCAGCAGCAAGGTAACTGGTGAAAAGCACTGGAGATAGACCATCTGCCTGTGGGGAGCCGATTGATGTTTCAAACTCTACAGACTTACTGACTTGACTCGTACTCTCAGCTTGGTGTCTGCAAGCAGTAGTCTCACTAGTCGTAGCTCATTTTCATTGCAACTGGCCTGGCGTAGTACTACATCTAGGATCTTTGAGCATTTAATTGTGTCAAAGGCTTGTGACATGTCAATTCCCATTTTGTGGAAATTCCAGTGTTTGGACATGACTAATGACACAAGCATGCGTTGAGCCCATACAATGTCTGCGCAGCTGCGTCCACGTTAGAAGCCACTTTGACATGATCCGGTGAAGTCATCGATATTGCTTCGGATATGGCATAGAGTAAAATTGGATAGGAATTTCCATATGATGTTGAGCAGCACAATGGGCCACAGATTGGCTGGGGGCCATGTGGCTTCTTGGGCTTGGGTAGTGCGATAAGGGTGCCTTCGCTTACAGCGTCAATGGGAAGCGGGTGCATAAAAGCTGGATTGATTAGGTGCATGATCGGTTTTGAGATAATGTCACTTGCATATTTGAGTAGTTCTTTGCTCATGCCATCAGACCCAAATGCAGGTCCATTTTTCAGGGCTTTAAGCGCATTCTCAACTTCTGCTGTTTTAATTGGTGTTAATAATGGCCTGGGGTCCCCTGAGAACGGGTGGAAGGGGGTCATCATCGTGGTCAGTGAACTGATCCTTGAACCATTCTCGAATTGCCTCAGTTTTTCCTTTGTCAATCCCGATAAAATGTCCTTCTGAGTTGTGTTCAGCGAGTGGTGGTGTATAGTTAGTAACTTTAAGGGCTCAGGCTGCCCGAAGGATTTTGTGGCAATCATCCTTGGCAGTGATTTCATCTGCTAGGGAGTCTGCTTGTTGAATAGCAAGATCTTTTAAGCATTCGCTAATGTGGCGCAGAATGTTATTGCGCTCTCGGCGCAAGTTGGTGCGGTCTTCACTTTGGCCACTTTGATAGATGTGCAGCCGTAACGCTTTCTGCTCTGCTGACAGTTTTACTACTAGAGTCATCAGTATACCTAGCTTGGTTGTTTGTAAAAACACCTATGGTGCTGGTAGCTGATGATGACATAGTTTTCAGTATTTTGGTTAGGGCTTCGTTTGGATCGGAGCTGATGTCGATGTTATCTATCTGTTCCCCTGAGGGCATTTTTTAAATGACATTTGGGTGTCAGTGTCGCTGATGAGCTTGGGTAGGTTGTTGGTGACTCTACCCTCTTGCCTGATATGGCGTTTGTATATTACGTAGAGATCGTTCATCTGAAGGCGTGTAATGACTGGCTATGATCAGAATTGAGGTCTGTGCCTCCATAGGAACGAGCATTCCGAAGTAAAGGGGTTGCTTCTGTTTTGCATAATATGAAGTCTATTTGGTTGAAGATAGCTATTGTAGCCTTAGAATCTTTTGGGGCTTTGTGATCAGCAATGTGTTCGGTCCATGTTGTCCGGTGATGGCATAGGTGTTTGAAAGCCGTCTTTGTGGCAAATAGGCCATTAGAACTAAGGAATGCCTCCAGTGCATCTCTATTGCTGTTACGTGTGCCCTCTCCATACGATGCCATGCATAAACCAAGTCCTGAACTTTTGTCCGCAATTCCGAGTTTACCCGGCTTGGAGTTGAACTCTCCACACATGAACAGTTGCCATTTAGCTGGAATTGTAATGGCGGAGCTCAGTTCTGCATAGAAGGAATCTAATATTGCTGGATTCTCTTTGGCTTTTTCGGTACTAGGGCCATATGCATTGACAATGCGACATTTAGTGGTGGTGTGTTTTCAAGTAGGTATAGCCAGGTCGATGAATGCAACGCGCTCACTGATGATTCCAAAACTAATGACATGGTCAAAGACCTTTGGTCCGATTATGAAGCCTAAAACCCAATATGTGCCTGTTTTTGCTCCATGAGCACTAGCTGATGGCCTGTCTGTAGTTGCTGCTCTGAGTGTTTAGCTACTTTCATCTCTTGAATGCATGTAATATTGATGTTATAGTGTTCACAGTCTGCACCTACGGTTTGCCGCTTTGATGTTGCACTCAGACCGCATACATTCCCTGTAGATATGGTACGCTTGCGTCGTTCGAGGATGTCAAGCACAGTTTCTTGTTTGAAGACAGCTAGACATAATCAGAGTTGCCTCTGTATGCGGATGTCAGTCCGCAATCCTTGATGACTTAGTTTCACAACAAAGTTGGTACTTTCTCCCCCTGAGGCGCATATTCTAACATATAGAGCGGGTATATAGTTTATCCCCTGTGTGCATTCTTATGTGAGACACTAAATGACTTTGCAAATGTGTAAATGTTTTCTTACACTAGAGCAGCCATAAGGTTTGCCACAGTGTGAGTTCTCATGTGACGTACTAAAATATATTGTTGTGTAAATGTTTTCTTACACATAGAGCAGCTATAAGGTTTTTCCCCTGTATGAGTATTCATGTGATTCTTTAAACCAGCTTGATGTGCATATGCCTTCTTACATATAGAGCAGGTATACGGTTTATCCCTTGTGTGCGTTTTTATATGACACACTAAATAACTTCGCTGTGTAAATGTTTTCTTACACATAGAGCAGCTATACGGTTTTTCCTCAGTGTGAGTTCTCATGTGATACATTAAACTATTTTGGTGTGCATATGTCTTATTACATTTAGAGCAGATATACGGTTTATGCTCTGTGTGAGTTATCATATGACGCACTAAATGACTTCGCTGTGTAAATGTTTTCTTACACATAGAGCAGCTATAAGTTTCTTCCCCTGTATGAGCTCTCATATGACGCATTAAAGTACTTTTGTGTGTATATGTTGTCATACATATAGAACAGCTATAAGGTCTCTCTCCAGTATGAGTTCGCATGTGACATATTAAAGGAGTTTGCAGTGTAAATTTTTTCTTACATATAGAGCAGGTATAGAGTTTCTCCCCTGTGTGAATTCTCATGTGATGCACTAAATTAGTTCGCTGTGTAAATGTGTTCTTACATATAGAGCAGGTATAAGGTTTCTCTCCTGTGTGAAATCTCATGTGAGACACTAACTTACGCTTACATGCAAAGCCCTTAATACAAAGTGAGCATAAGTAATGTTTCTCTCCTGTATGAGTACTTATGTGACCCATTAAATCACGTTGACATGAGAATGTCTTAAGACACACAGAGCAGGAGCAAGGTGTTTCTTCTGTATAAGACTCCATAACACATTAAAGGATCGTCTCCAGAAAATAATTAACTAGACATAGAGCAACGATAGTCTTGATCCATGTGAGATATCGTGAAATTGTGCAGTTTTGGATTTCGAAATGTAGAATTGCTAGCTTTGACTGTCATGGCAATCACTGCTCCTGTCAGTGCAGAGGTGTTGGCCAGCTATAATAGAACAAAATAAGTATTCTGAAATCAGTATAATAAATTTATTGCTATATTTTCAATACCTAAAATTGACAGCTACGAACTTGGATTGCTCACCGTACATGTCGATTTAAAGTTCTCATGTCCCACTAAATATAGACCTTTTTGCACGAGATATGAGATGCCTGCTAATTTCTGTTCAATTTACCCAATATGCTGTGCTACCCAGCAAGCAACGCTACCCAGCATGCAATTTGCGGACACCACAATCTTTGTAACTATTGGACGCCATATTCGTTTAGTCTATTGTCCGCATAGGCCAGGATTTCTCAAACAAAACCAACCCGCCTACACGTGCAAATGGTCATTAGTCCTCTAGCTTTGGAAGCGTAAGCATGCACATGGGCGTACTATTCATGGCAATACATTCGGCAGCCTGCATTTCAATATTGTTCAGCGCAAATGTGTCAATTTCCATAAGAAAATTAGGGGAAGTTTTTTATGTATATTTCGACAATAAGTTGCGTGAAAAATATTGCTATCAATGACAGCAACAACATTCGGTAAAATTATTGTCAAAATAATTATTAGGTAATGCGTACAGATTTGATACTAATTTGAATGAAAACTGTTGCTACAATAGGTTTCAATCTCTATATTCTAAAATAATCATAATAATTTTTAGTCGACTCTCGCCACGGATTTGAATAGCAATTTGACTAAGTTGTTGGTTTCTAAGGCACCAACAGCATTGCTGAAATATTATCCACACACGTGCAATCAATACATTACTATTTAGGTAAAAAAGTGAACGTAAGCCCATATACGCGTTCTCGCCAAGAATGAATGCTTAGCAAAGGGCATGTATGTTTCGTAGACAGATTTGTGCACCTGTTTGAAATGCATTGCTCGAACAGAAATGTACACCTGGTAACTAGGCGAAATATTTCCTTCATGCAGGCAAAGTGTATAGTGGCCATATACTCACTATACTAAGACAGTAATACTGATCGCTGTGTGATTCTATGGACAACAATGTGATAACGTTGGTGCCTTAGTCAGCAACATATTAGTCAAATTGCTCTTCAAATCCTTAGCAAGTGTTGACTGAAATTTATGATGATTGTTTTAGAATACATAGACTGAAATCTGTTGCAGTAACACTTCAATAAAATTTTTATCAAATATATAGCAGGTATTAATTGCACTACATACTAATTATTTTGATTACAATTTGACTGAATGTTGGTGCTGTCATTGATAGCAACAACTTTCACGCAAATTACTGTCAATGTATATAAAAGCTTTCTGGTATTTTCTCCTGAACATTGACACTTTCTCTGAACAGTATTGAAATACAGACTGTCGAATGTACTGCTGTGAATACGCCCTATGTGCATGCTTACGTTTTCAGAGCTGGAGGCCAAATGACTATTTGCCCGTGCAAGCAGGTTGGTTTTGTTTGAGAAATCTTGCCTTGTGCAAACAACAGACTCGACGAATATGGCGTTTAGTAGTTACAACGATTAGGGAGTCATGGCATTGCATACTGGGTTGCATTGCATGTCGGGTAGCATTGAGTGCTCGGTAAATTGATCAGGCATCTCATATCTCGTGCAAAATTGACTGTATTTAACGGAACACGAGAGCTCTAACTAAAAATATAGGTTTACACAATTATGTAAGATAAGAGGTTCAAGGCGCAAGTATCACCGCCCCCACCCCCTCTCCCCCACCCCCCCCCCCCCCCCCCCCCACCCCCACCCCACACCGGAGCATTGACATGTCAAGTAAAAAGGCCATGTTCTACACGAAGAGGCCTATACATTTTCCCCCTTAATTCAAGATTTTTTTAATTTAAAAAGTACAAATTGTGACCAGGCATATTGGGAGTAATATTTTTAATGATTTCCTGGAGATATTTGGAAATCCAAGATGGCCACCAAATAAGTACACCAATTCATGTTCTTGTTAAAGGTGTTGAAGTTTAACATACTTCCACCCAAGTTTCAATGGAATCATGTCATTGACTAATGAGTTTTAACATTGTATTTAAAGGATTTCCATAAAATTTTCGGTTAACCAAATTTGGTCCCCAGAAACTGGAACAATCAAAATTGTTCAAAATTTTTTGGAAGATGATTTTTAAAGAATTTCGGAAATCCAAGATGACTGCCAAAGAAACTTACCAATCGAAATTCTCCTTTGATTTCCTGAAGCTTATCGTGATAGGCTCATTCCAGCCAATTTTGGTTGAAATCTAATAGTCTATTTAGTAGCAGTAGCAATTTAAACTCTGCTGGAAAACGTCTGGAAAATCCAATATCCCTGACGGAAAAAAATCAACTGCTCTATATGTAAGAACACATTTACACAACAAAATCATTTAATTCATCAGATGAGAACTTACACTAGGGAAATCCTCCAAGCCAATCCGACAGGTGAGTTAATAATTATATGTATGCACATAGCAGCTCATCTGTCCATAAATTGGTTAATGAGGTGTTGGCTTTTAAAGAAAAAGTTGAAGATAGACAGTCACCATAGACAGGTTTCTCATATGCGTCCTTTTGCTCGTCTGTACGCATAAAGACTGATGGAGGATGCATAAAATGTAACCCCCTGGGTCACAAGGGACGCGCCGAGGTTGCAGAGAAATAGAACTTAGAAGGCACACATTTTGGTAACTACTTGTGACACACAGCAGGAGGTATGCTTTCTATTCCATTTTCGTGAGATAATCAAAATGATGCTATACCGGTATTAGGGGCTAGAATGATAGAAAATAATTTGAAATATGAAAATATGTTGTTTTCATTAGCTACAGTACTTGTATTCGTCGATTTGACAACTGAATTGAATTGCCACGAAATTAGAAAGCACACTACGGACGACTGTTCACTTTAATGCTATCCATATCAAAGTAGTAGTTAAAATAAATAAATTCTGGTTCGTGTGATGTCATGAAATTAACACCGCAACTACTAAAATGTTGATTTTCAACACGCTTTTTACGTCACTATTTCCAAAAGCGTAGTAAACTTTAACCATGAAAATATGATCACCGGATATGAGAGCGAGCTTAGGCCCCGACTAGAGTACCTACTCGACTAGCGCTGATACGCCTAGAGTTTTATAAACAACTATATTATGAACTCTGTACGTGTTTGTATTCGAGTACTCGGTATTCAGTAATACTCTTCAATAAACTGGTGTTTGCGTATAGGCGGGAGAATGTCATTCAGCGCGTAACTTCATGTTAAAGATTTCCTGGAAATCGCGTCTCAAGAATTCTCACGAAAAGCTGTCTGTCTGAACATTTTCAGACATAAAGAGATTATGATAAATTGACAACGTAAACGCAATGATTCGCGGGCATCTTAAATCTACTTAAATCAACACTTCGTAGTCTGGCGGATATACGAACACGCCTGGTTTAAAACAACGCGATGTGATTCTAACTCTATCAACGAAAAGTCACTATTAATAAAAATCAATAATTGTGAATATATGAAAGAATTTGTTAACGACCAATCACATTACAACTGCTCATATTTGAGAGGTCGAAAGCTTTAATTTACAACTGGACCGCCAACATAAGATGCGAACTTAATAATTTTTATTTCTCGGGCATTCTGGACCATTTTATGTTTGTCGCAATCTAAGGGGGGGGGGGGGGGAAATAAAGACATGTTTGGATTGGGAGTTCATTGTATAGCATGTGTTTTTTCGTAGTAATCTGATACTATTTTTGAGAATTTATCACTGGAATGACTGACTCGATAGCTGAGCCAGTAATTTCAGTGGTAGATTTTCAATAATAATAATAATAATAATAATAATAATAATAATAATAATAACTTGTTATTTCATTTTTCCAAAATAAAACAAACTAGAGAACATTTACTAAAGTAACTAAATCTGCGATGTCTGGCAATGAAGAAATAGTATAAGGCCTCTTTTAAGGCACATTGAACACGTCTGATGATGATGATCTAATACAAACTCTATGTGTAGTCACAGCTCAAAAATCCATGCTGGAAATGCCCATAGGTTTAAACTAAAAGGTCACCTTGAACCTAAGGGTAAAATAAAGTGTCTTCTAACATGATCTTTGAAGTTGCATGATGAAAGGCAGGTAACTTATGCCAAGCATGAAAACTGGAAAGCTTTAACCGTGAATGACCTTAACCCCAAGGGAAATATTAAAATTTTCATTGCAAATTTTTTAGATCTCTCAATGTTCTAGAATCTGGCCAGGTTTGAAGAGAATCGGCAGAAAACTGTAGGAGACAACACTGTTCCAATATTGCTCCCATAGGTTTACTATGGGGGGATATGTGCCACCCAAAAGCTGATTTTCTCGAAAACTGTTAGTCGGATCAACTTTAAATTTGATACCAAATCAAGGCGATAGGATAGCTAGATCACCAAATTTCAAGTCAATCGGAGCAAAACTGATTTTGGCGGGCATTTTGAAAAAAAAGAATTTTTAATATATTTTTTGATCCAGTAAATTTCTGGCCAAAAATTTTTTTGGCCATTTTTACCCAAAAATGTGTGCCTGGTCGTAATCTTTCCAAAAAAATTAAATTTTTTCCCAAATTTTTTCACCTCGAGTTCATTTCTGCAAAAAACGAAAACTGGTATTTTTGCCAAATTTTTTTTATGGCGCCCATTTTGAAAGAAATAATCTTTTCAATAATAATCATCAGTGGCAACATCCTACCCAATTATGGGAGTGATCCGATCAACTAGGTGCAGTAGCACGTCAAACATTCATTTGAAATCCCCATACATTTCCTATGCATCTTTTTTCCATGCATTCTGAGGTCAAAGGTCTGGTGGCAATTTTGGAAAAAAAATGTATTCCAAAAACAAATGGCTAGTGGTAACATACTCAGCAAGTATGGTAGTGATCCGTTCAAAACTCTAGCTGTAGTAGCACTTCAAAGATCAATTTTGAAAATTCCCATACATTTCCTATGGGACATTTTTGCCCACTTAAAAAAGTGGGGGTAGCTTGAAAACTATTGGGATGATCCAAAATAAAAGCAATCGATTCCCATGTGGGTACTAGAAGTTGACCAAGTTTGGAGTTGATCAGATAAAAATTCTAGGAGGAGATGTGGTCCAAACTTTTGAAGGAAGACAAATAATAACTGGTTTAATAATATATATATACTGAACCAAAAAAGTTTAGCAACACTGAGAATATTACTGTATAAATGTTATTTAACAAAAACAATAAATTGATTCAAATATATTATTTAATTGATAGGTCATTTTCCAATTTGAACAACAATCTCCCGCACATTGTAAAGATGTGGATGGTTCTCACGCACCATGCGGCCAAGAATGTCCCACATTCGATAGGAGACAGGTCCAGTGATCGCGCTGGCCAGTCCAACACCGGAACGTTGTTAGCCTCAAGGAAATCACTGGTGACCCTAGCTGAATGATGACGGGCGTTGTCTTGCTGGAGCACAAAGTCTGCATGATGCTGCATAAAAGGGATGACAACAGGGGCGACAACTTCTTCACAGTAACGTTGAGCCGTTAAATTTCTGCGAATCACAATAAGATCTGTTTTGCCATTTTCATGGATTCCAGCCCACATCATGACACTGCCGCCACCGAATCTGTCGTGCTGAATGATGTTGGCTGCATAATACCGTTCTCCTAAAGATCGCCAAACCCATTGCCTACCATCCGCCACATCCACACAAAACCTCGACTCATCACTGAACAAAATGTGGCTCCATTGTTGAGCACGCCATAGCTGATGAGTTCTTGCCCATGCAAACCGATTCTCGATGTGACGCTCTGTAAGCGGAACAGCAACAAGTGGACGACGGGCATGCAGTCCAGCATCATGGAGTCTGTTTCGCAGTTTGTGCATGCACTGTAGTGCCGGTAGCGGTGTGCAAATTACGGGACAGCCGCGGTGCAGTCTCAAACCTGTGACGTCGTGATGACGTCACTAAGTAGCGGTCTTCTCGTGGTGTTGTTTCTCTCGGTCTGTCAGATCGTGGTCGGTCATTAACATGGCCAGTTTCCTGCTCACGTTGGCGGAAATGGGAAATGGTTGAGGCGTGAACATTAAAATGTCGAGCAAAAGCGCGAACGCTCTCCCCAGCAGCGAGTCTTCCCATTGCCTCATGGCACTGATTTTCGGGTAGCCCTGGGTGGCGGCCCATGTTTGGTAGGGTAAACTTTTAAGCATTTTCTGTTAACGTTCGTTATCTGTTTTTGCAATATGGTGAATTTTTGCCTTCGCTACCTGCCAATGTGGGCCAGTGCATGAAAAATGCATTTTCACATGCAGTAAGCATGCGGCTGAGAAATGCAAGAAATGATTTGCATTGACGAAACATGCCTGCAAATTTGGTTATAAATGGACGCATAGTTTTAATACAACAAACCAAACTTCACCGTTGCTAAACATTTTTGACTCAGTATATATATATATATATATACCTGTGCAAAAGTTAAGCACCAGCAAAAACAATAGAACGTAGAAACATGATGGTACAACTAGGCTGCCATACTTTTTGTCCCCGCGTTAGCTGACATAATTCCAAGTACGAAATGCACATGCATGCATGACTTCACGCCGCTTGATGTCCGTGCGTGGCGGGAAACAGCACACGTGTTCAGTTATGTAAAAGTCCAGTTTGAGGTGTAGAACATTACATACATATTTAGGCGACAAGATTGGGAATTTTGTGTTCATGACCGTGGTTTATTTGTACAGAGAGAATTAGCTCTTGATTGTGAACCGCTATGGCAAGACGAAGGTTAAGTGATCGTGTGAAATGGCAAATCATAGGCATGCATACCACTGGTATGTCATGCAGAGAGATTGGCAGACAGCTGAACATTAACCATACTGTAATCAGTCGTTTGATTGCAAAACATGGGCAAACTAACAAGGTGAAGGACAGGCCTAGATCTGGAAGACCGAAGAAGACTACTGCCCGTGATGATCGAGCCCTAGTACGCCTTGTTAGGAGATCTCCATTCACCAACAGCAGAGTGCTCAGCCAGCAATGGGAAATGCGCAATAGAGTGTCAATGTCTACCGTCAAAAGGAGACTGTATGCTGCTGGCATGAAAGCTAGGAGACCTGTCAGACGTCCTCTCCTCACTGCACACCACAAAGAGGAGCGTCTGAGGTGGTGCAACGAAAGAAGACACTGGAACATGAGATCCTGGAGACGGGTACACTGGTCCGATGAAAGTTGGTTCCTGCTTCATGCCACAGATGGTCGAACTCGTGTATGGAGGTCCAGACGCACGGCGTACGACCAACGTAACATCATGGAAGAAGTTCCATTTGGTGGAGGTGCCGTTATGATATGGGGGTGCATCTCATTTGATTGTAAGCTGGATCTGTTGACTGTACCTGGAACACTAAATGGACAAAGATATCAAGATTCCATACTGGATAGAGTTGTGGTCCCTCATTTTGTAAATCATGCACCTGGAACCCACCCTATATTCATGGATGACAACGCCCGACCACACCGTGCTAGAGCTGTGCATGAATACCTCCGCCAGAATGCCATCGAAACCCTACCATGGCCAGCAAGGAACCCTGACATTAACCCTATTGAGCATATCTGGGACATTCTGGGAAACATGGTGAGAAGGAGGGATCCTCCTGTGCAGAACATACAGGAATTAACAGACGCACTCCATCTTGAATGGCAACGAATACCACAATGGCGTATCAGTCGGTTGGTGACCAGCATGAGACGTCGTGTCCAGGCAGTCATCCAGGCACAAGGTGGATATACCCGGTATTAATAATGACAGTCTCAAACTCGTGCACAGATGTTAAACTTCGTTTTCAGACACCATTAATGACAATCTAGCCACGTGTGTCAACTGTAGGGCAATAGTTGTCAGTTGTGTCAACGTAACCATATTCAGGCCTCGTTTTCAAGTTCAAACAAAAACATACAGTGTTTCCCCACCATCATAATCATCATTCCTCTAGTTGCATTATTACCTCTTGCACTAAGATGGATGGGTACATAAATGTTTATGCTATTGCTTTCTTCATAGCACATGAATATACCCTCGCATGTGCGTAAAAATAGGGTGGTGCTTAACTTTTGCACAGGTGTATATATATATATATATATAAATAAAGCATTTTAAATATGGCTTTAACATTTTAAACTGCCCCCACCCCCCATTTCCAGCAATAGGACCCCCAAATTTCAGAGTAGGTGGTCCCAATAGGGGCTCCTTGGGACCCGCACAAATGAGGTGCCATGTTAAACAATGACCATAGCATAAGCTCACTTGCCCATTCAGACCAGGTGAGATAATAATAAGATGCAGGTACATAGCAGCTCATCTGCACACCTTGAAACTAGGATTTCATGGTTAACCAATTAACACTCAAGGTGGGCATAGCCAGTCATTTCAGCAATACATTAGAAAAAATAATACGGTCTGCATATATGGAATTGAAATTTTCTTGAACAAATTTAAGAGTTAAGGGTCAAGTCAGCCAAAAATGACCTCTGCAGTGGTGTTGAGAATGAAGATATTTTAGATAATTTACCAGGGCAATGAATGACTCGATAAGCAAGCCAGTCATTCCAGGGATAACCTTTGCTAACTAATCATCTCATAACCTGCAAATTGATATGGACTAAGAAGAAATTCAATTTTTTACTAACCTTGACTACTAAATAGTCAAACAGTTGAACAAGTGACTACAAATTTGTCTACAGAATCAAATTCTATCTGATGCTGGAATATTTACTAAAGATATCCAGATAATCCGGCATAGAGCAATATTTGGACTAATTTTCAGCAACTGAGACACAATCCAGACTGACGTCTGATCCCAAATCTGGTTTTGCTGTCTGCAATAGGATCTGACAATGTCCAGAAATCTTCAACAGAATCTTCTGTCCGAGGACAGGAAGCTATAGATACATAAATAGAATTATTTTCATATCATCCTGCATTTTAAAGTTATCTATAAAACAAACCTTTTGTACTAATCTTAATTTTTAAATGAATATATGTAACGCTTCAAGGGGGAGAACTCTCGTGGACATATATATTGACATATAACACATTTTACACAAATCCACAGAGATGGTCCCTGAAAACAAAGAATGCGTAATACTTATTTATTATCTGCTAAAACAAATGTTTAGTCCATCATCAAATTGTCAAATCTCCTACAATTTTAGGGAGGAAGGAAGAATTGAAAATTGCTTAAGCTTACTGAAGGTGAGATCAAATAGAATAAGCAATCCTCATTGTTCTTAATATGTTAATCATTAAGATTTGTCATGAAAATGTAAATCTGCTTAGTAGTTGTCCATTTGCAGGTCAAGAGCTACCCCTGAACTGACTGACTCAATTATTGGCGGTGGGTTATTCCAGTAGTAAAAATTTAAAGAATCAAGTTTGCTCTTGGCCTGCAAAGTGGTATTTCCCAAGACAACTACAAAAGATGGTTGTGTCTCGGTTGAGAATTAAAGAGTTAACAAATCACTGGCTGCTATTCAAATCATTTTCAGAACATTCAACAGCTTCCAAGCATGTAACACATTAATGGTCAACATTTGTCAAGAAAATTTAATTTTGCTTAGTGAATGCAAATTTGCAGGCCAACATGGCAAATAAAGTTTTTTTTTTATCCCATGTATGGAACCAGTTACTTCAAGATTCAAGATTCTTTATTTCCATATAGGTTAAATAGTTTAACAATTCAATACAGGCATCCACCAAAGGCAAGGCCTATGATGCGGTGGACTTAGTCTAGTGGTAATCTTTAAAAGATAAATAGTCTTGGCCTGCAAATGCACTTTCCGTGGAGAAGACAACCAAAGCAGCCTCTGCAGTAAGCTTGAGGAATGTCCATGAATTTGCAAACCAAGAGACTATTTCTTAAACTTTACCATTGGAATGACTGGCCGGAATGATTCCAGTGATAGATTTTCAAAATAGACTTATCTTGGCCTTCTAACGGTTATAAAATAAGGAAATTATTTGATATTCTTTACCTAATTTAGTCATTAAAGGGTTAGAGTTAAATTGCCTAAATTCTTGAAATCCTAACTTAAATCTAACATTAAAAGCTAAAACTGAAAAATAATCAACTATCATGACTATATATATACTTAGTTTATTGCTTCCATTTAATAAATTTCACATTTACAGTCACATTTATGTTTAGAACCCATAGAATACAGTATATAAAGCTATTTATCATCTAAGTGTGCATAAAATGAAAATAAAAAATTAGGCTGTCATGGCTGTGTTAATGTTGTGATCTATTATATATATATATATATATATATATATATATATATATATATATATATATATATATATATATATATATATATATATATATATATCAGACATGTGAAAACTGGTCGGCCAATCCTTGACTTTTAGTCTTGGTGCGGTGGTCCAGTGGAAAGATGCCTGGTTGCTGATGCTATGCGGAGTTGCAGGATGACGGTTCGATCTCCCGACCGGGAGATGGTGATCAACAAATTAAACTAACGGGTGCAGCACTGTCGGCTAAGTTAGCACATGGAAATTGAAGCCGCACGTTGCCAGTGCGTCAATAAAATAAAAATACATATACTGCCAGAGCCGTGCTGGAGTCAGAGTACAATAGGCGTAAAAGCCTAGGATTGATTGTGACAGATGCATCCACAGATAGTCCCATATGAATCGTCAGTGTGTCAGTATATCAGACATGTGAAAACTGGTCGGCCAATCCTTGACATTTAGTCTTGGTGCGGTGGTCCAGTGGAAAGATGCCTGGTTGCTGATGCTATGCGGAGTTGCAGGATGATGGTTCGATCCCCCGACCGGGAGATGGCGATCAACAAATTAAACTAACGGGTGCAGCACTGTCGGCTAAGTTAGCACATGGAAATTGAAGCCGCACGTTGCCAGTGCGTCAATAAAATAAAAATACATACATACATATATATATGATTACTGTCTTCTGTGGCTGTAGTAGTTATATATATATATATATATATATTTATATATATATGATTACTGTCTTCTGTGGCTGTAGTAGTAGAAACATGCTACAGCTGCAATCAGTCCTTCTTCGCTTCTGCCCACTGTCTTGTCCTCAGCTGAAATCCATAGCTTCTTCGGGTCCATTCTTGACTTGAGTATACTGAATCCTGCTTTCTTGAGGTCATCTCGCAGCATGCTTAGCAGATTTATGCAGTGACGTCCTCTCTCGGCTTTGTATTTGCTGGCTCCGAGTAGTGCGAATTTCAGGGCTCTCTGTGCTAGTTTGTCTTCTGGCATGCTTAGCACATGGCCAAACATGGACCATCTTTGCTGGGCGACTTTTACATATAGCGGTGACGTATTACTCATCTTGTACAGTGAATCATTGGAAATTATGCTCTCTGGCCATCGGTGTCCAGTGATGGTGCATAGGTGTTTGCGGTGGCCGGCATCAAGTTTGTCCAGAGATGCCTTTGGAGATGCCCAGCTGTTACAGTTATATAGCATCAAGGATACACAGGTTGCATTGTATAAACGTAGCCTTTTTATCAAGGGAATCTTTGATCTATGAATCCATAGCTTCAAGAAGGACTGGAAAGCTATGTTCCCCATGACGCAGCGTACAGCAATGTCAGCAGAACTGCAAAGCAGTGAGCCCAGGATTTTACTTTTCCTTCATGGTCCGCCGCCACAAAGTGGATCGTCATTTTCTTTAGCTTCATACTTTGTAGATAGGTATATGTCGGTGAACTTTGTTTTGGACTAATTTATAAAGAGATTCTCAATTTTTAGTTTGCTTGCAGCTTTTGGGAGAAGTTCCTCAAGGGGTTTCTTTTCCTCGTCTATGAAGTCCACATCATCGTCATGTTCCATCTCCAGCGGCATACCCAGTATTGACACTGGGGGTGGGGGTGGGGGGTCTTGTGGAACTTTCCTGCACGGATTTCAATGTAGCAGCAAGGTAACAGGTGAAAAGCACCAGAGATAGACCTGTGGGAAGCCGATTGATGTCTCAAACTCCACAGACCTCACTGACTTGACTCATACCTTCAGCTTGGTGTCAGCAAGCAGTAGTCTCACTAGTTGTAGCTCATCTTCATTGCAAATGGCCTGGCATAGTACTACATCTAGGATCTTTGAGCGTTTAATTGTGTCGAAGGCGCGTGACATGTCAATGCCCATTTTGTGGAAATTCCAGTGTTTGGACATGACTACTGACACAAGCATGCGTTGAGCCCATACAATGTCTGCGCAGCTGCGTCCATGTTTGAAGCCACTTTGACATGACCCAGTGAAGTCCTCGATCTTGTCTCGGATGTGGCATAGGTTAACAATGGATAGGACTTTCTGTATGCTGTTGAGGAGCACAATGGTCCGCAGATTGGCTGGAGGCCAGGTAGTGGGCTTGGGTAGTGCGATAAGGGTGCCTTGACCTACAGTGTCGATGGGAAGGTGGTGTATAAAAGTTGAATTGATTAGGTGCGTGATTGGTTTTGAGATAATGTCACTTGCATATTTGAATAGTTCATTGCTCATGCCATAGGGTCCAGATGTATGTCCATTTTTCAGGGCTTTAAGTGCCTTCTCAACTTTTGCTGTTTTAATTGGTGTTAGTAATGGCCTGGGGTCTCCTGAGAATGGGTGCAAGGGCTCATCATCGTGGTCAGTGAACTGTTCCGTAAACCATTTTCGAATAACCTCGGCTTTTCCCTGGTCAGTCCCGATCAAGTGAGCTTCAGAGTTGTGTACCGTGAGTGGTAGTATGTAGTCAGTAACTCTCAGGACTTGGGCTGCCCAAAACATTTTGTGACAGTCATCCGTGGCAGTGATTTTATCTGCTAGGGAGTCTGCTAGTTGAATAGCAAGATCTTTTAAGCGTTCACTAATGTGGCGCAGAATGTTATTGCGCTCACAGTGTAGTTTGGTGAGGTCTTCACTTTGGCCACTGATAGATGCGCAGCCATAACACTTTCTGCTCTGCTGACAGTTTTACTACTAGAGGGGCATCAGTATACCTAGTTTGGTTGTTTTTAAGAACACCCATGGTGCTGGTAGCTGATGATTCCATAGATTACAGTATTTTGGTTAGGGCTTCGTTTGGATCGGAGCTGACATCGATGTTAGCTATCTGCTCCCTGAAAGCCTTTTTGTATGACATTTGAGTGTCAGTGTCGCTGGTGACCTTGGGTAGGTTGTAGGTGACTCTACCCTCTTACCTGCATAGTGTTTATATATTAAGTAGAGCTCGTTCATCTGAAGGCATGTAATGACTGGCTTATGCAGGGTCAAACGGGACCTACAAGAGTGAAGATGGACGTATTTTTATCGCTAACCAAAACCCGTTGAACCGTATCAAATTATGACGGAAGCGTTTGTATTTTCAGCCAAATTGTAACTGGGTTCATGTTCTAGCTGTATATATTCTAACCATGTCGGGTTATTATAGGAATTTGATCAACTGGTTGGAACCAGTTTTCATTCTATTTCCGGTCAATGTTCATGTTGCTAAGCGACAAAAACTCAACTACACTGATCATTATAAAACTGTCTTAAATATCAGGCACTCATGCAATCTTCTGACCTTCACACACTCGTGCAATCCTCTCAATTCTCACAGACTATTGAAGTCTGTTCTATACGCTCATATCACAATGAGTCTGAGCAAGTTAGAGAATTTTGCAGAAATGTTTGGAGATATGATTAACCTGAAAGGAAACACACAGAGTACACATAATAATCTCTGACAGTAAAGGATATCATCTTAGAGCTGCTTGGCATGAGAAATATGACAGGAGATTCCCGATAGAATTGTGATGTCGCTCTGGAGCAAAAACACATGACCTGGTAGAGCTGTTGGAAGAAAGAGTCGAGAGAGCAATTCCACCTCATAAGATTGCTCCTTTACTTATGGGCAGGAACCTGTGACATAACCTACAAGAGAGGCCACTACATCTACCTAAAAAGCAAGAATGACTGTAGCATTGAAAGAATTGTAAACAATTATCTAAGAGCTACTGAATTTATAAAACAGTACAGAGACCAGGTGGTCCTAAAAATATTGGACATGCCTTACATATCAATCTCAGCCTGGAATGCAAAACATCGTCATAACTTGCCCAAAAAATTTATGGAAGACGATCGTTTAGCTTCTCTGCAAGTTAAGAAGCTAAACAACTCAATCAATCAAAAAGATAAACAGGACCAAGCTACGACAAACTTCCTTACAATTAACCCAATTTATGATAAGGAGTCGTAAAGGAGCTAACAAGCAAGCGAGATTGTCTCCAAATCTAGGACTACTAAAGGGCGGTGTTCATCCATGCCATCAACTAAGTGTTAGTTGGTGTATATACTTAATACATGACATTCAACTGGACTGCTATGAAAATCCAGCGGACACAGATACTGTTGACATTTTCGTAGACCGAGAAGACCTAAATGAGATATTTTAGCTGCAGGATAACAAATACAGCCATGAGTACCTTTTATTGCTTTTATATGTTTTATTACATTATACCACGCTGACAAAATATCTTCCTCAGGATAATCCACATTCATCGCTGATCTGATCACTGAAATTGAAAATTGGTAGCACATTGAGCATTCAGTGCAAAATAGCTGGGGACTAGGTGTGGAATCACAACAGTTCCTACAGTTTCAATAACACTAAGTGTTGGGATCAAAAGACTACAGCAAGAAATGGGAAGGTCATCTAGGAGTGCTACTGCCACAGACAAAGAAAACAAGTGGACCTGCATAGTCTGCAAGCAAGTTGAAACAGATAAAAATGCAATGATGTTGGAATGTGAGGTCTGCGACCAGCACTTCTGCATAAAATGTTTAGAAATAGAGGAAAACGAGTATGCTGCACTATCGAACAGGCCAGATGTACATTGGTTCTGCCCAAAGTGCGAGCCGAAGGCAGTTAAAAACTTAGAGGTTCTCAGAGGTGGAGGAAAGGTGCAATAAGTCACTTGCAAGGATGGACGCCTGAATTGTAGCGATAGAGAAGAAGCTTGAAGAGAAGGTCTCAGAGGAAAAGGTAAAAGAGATGATCGAATCAGCCATGCAAAAGCCACAGGGTGAACTGGAGGAAAATAGACTAAGAGATATAAGGCAGGAAATAAGCAGGGGAGGAAGAAAGCAAAATATCAATAATAATACATCGAATTGATGAATGTGAGTCAGAAGTGAGGAAGAATTATGATATGGAATTTGTACAGAATCTGTGTGATACACTGAAAGTAAGAGGAGTAAAAGTGAAGGCAGTGATTCGACTAGGAGCAAGGAAGAAAGAGGGAGTGGATAGGGCCAGACCATTAAAGGTCATAATGGAGGAGGAGAAACAGAAAGCAGAAGTTTTAAAGAATATTCACAGACTGGGTGGGTTGACTGAGGACTCGAAGTTTGGAAAGATCAGTGTGGCAAATGATTTGTCAAAGGAGGACAGAGATAACAGGAAAAAGTTCATAGTGGTGGCCAAAACTAAAGAAGAAATGGATAAGTCTGGTGACTGGACACATAGAGTATGGGGCCCTCCATGGCGCATGCACATAGTAAAACTAAAAAAGAACTAGGAAAAGGGACTACAACGGATAAGAATGATGACAGAGCTGTAAATATTACTGTAAATAAATTTGTAAATAATGAACTGCCAACCATGCCTACAGTCTATCAAACAAATTTGAAGAACTGAAGACCAGGATAAACTGTATGGAAAGGGAGCCAGACATTATACTAATAACAGAGGTTCTGCCAAAGAATTGCAGATTTCTCCCATCTAAGGAGGAACTGGCCATTCAGGGGTATGAGATGATGCCAGGTGAATTCCGCAGGGAAAAGAGAAGGGGAATTTTAATGTATGTGAAGGAAAATTTAAACCCAGTGGAACTTACATTTGGAAATGATTTCAAAGAGGACTGCATGGTTAAAATTAACCTTGCAGAACATGGAAAGATGCTTATTGGTCTAGTGCACAGAAGTTCAGATAGTACTGAAACTAACAACAAAGAGCTGGAAAGGCTACTTAGACAAGCTACTGAGGCTTTGGCAGGTTACTCACACATTCTCATCGTGGGTGATTTTAATTACCCTAAAATTAACTGGGATTCAGGGTCAGGAGAAGAGAAGGATGAATCTTTCATAGAATGCCTAAGAGACAGTTTTCTAGTGCGGAAAACAATGAAACCTACTAGAGTGAGAGGGGAGGACAAGCCAAGCCCGCTGGACCTAGTCCTGACAAATGATGAAGATTTTGTCAGAGATGGAGTACGATTCGCCCCTAGGAAAGAGTGACCACGCAATAATCAATTTTAATTTCTTATGTACATACACCCCTGCCAGGCATATGAGTGTAAAATATAACTATGATAAAGGTAATAATGACAAATTAAGAGAGGCCATGACAATCGATTGGCAAAAACTGTTTAAAGATAAAAATGTAAACGAGATGCTCAAAATGTTTATGCAGAGGATGAAGGAAGCAGAGGAAAAGTTTATACCAATAAAGAAGCTAAAGAATACTAAAAAAAGAGAATCTAACGTGCCAATCACACCCCAGACCTGGAACGCAATTAAGCATAAGAAAGCAGCCTGGAATAAGTATATGAGGCAGGATAAAAAGGATAGACTTCAGTATGCAAAAGCAAGAAATAAATTGAAGGCAATGATGAGAAGAAATAAAAGAGATAAAGAGAAAGAAATAGCGAAAAATGACTATAGAAATCCAAAAAGTTCTGGAAATATACCAACTCTAAGAGGAAAAGCAAAGTAGGAGTATCTGAACTAATGGATATGAGGGAGGGGACTGTAGGAGTAGCAAGTACGAACTTGGAGAAAGCAAACATACTGGCTGACTTCTTTACAAGTGTATTCACAGTAGAGCCCCCAGGAGATCTTCCACAATTCGATTCAAGAGGAGCAGGTCAGGTATCTGTTGATTCACTATTTGAGGAGGCAGATGTATGCAAGTTATTATCTGTCATAGACACAACAAAATCACAGGGGCCAGATGCTGCTCATCCACGAGTGCTTCACAAGTTATGAGAGGTGGTGGCAGTGCCACAAACTCTAATTTTCAATGCCTCATTTGAGAGCGGGTCTGTACCAGAATTATGGAAAAGTGCAAACATCACTCCAATATTTAAGAAAGGGGACAAGAAAAACCCAGGGAATTACAGACCAGTCAGCCTAACTAGTGTTATAGGAAAGGTGTTTGAGAAGTTAATTCGTAAACGAATGATAGAGCATATGGACACAAATGACCTGCTAAGTGACCAACAGTTTGGTTTCATGAGCGGCAGATCCATTTATTAATGATCTCCCTGACTGTGTTCAGTCAACAGCCTATTTGTATGCAGATGATACAAAAATATACAGAGAAGTGAGGTCAGACCAGGATAGGAAGGAACTGCAGGAAGACCTAAATTCACTACAACGCTGGTCCGATAAATGGCTTTTTAAGATTCCACCCAGATAAATGTAGTGTTAGAAATTGGACAAAGATATAGATCCGAGACACCTGTATACAACCTGTATAATAATCAAGGAGAGCCTGTAGAGTTGGAATCGGTGGAGGAGGAGAAGGACATTGATATAGTAGTAGACCGGCATGTCAACTTCACGAACCATATGAGGATTAAGGTAAACAAAGCAACTGGCATCATGGCAACCATCCAAAGAACATATGAGTACCTAGACGAGGCGAGCTTTACTTTACTATACAAAGCATTGGTCAGGTCACAACTAGAGTATGCTGGCAGTGTATGGTCTCCTTATAAGAAATGTGACATCGACATGATTGAAAATGTGTAGAGGCGAGCCACCAGGTGTGTTCCTGCTCTTAAAGGGCTATCATACGAGGAAAGGCTTTGAAGACTGAATTTGCCTACTCTGAAGTACCGGCCACTGAGGGGAGATATCATTGAACTATACAAGATTGTCCACGGAAGATATGACAATAGGGTTACCAGAGATACAATGTATGCTAAAATTTAGTAATGTGGTCACAAGGGGGCACAGCTTCAAGTTGATCAAGTCATTCTCCAGACTCGCTATCAGGAAGTACACATTCATAAACCGTGTAACAGATGTCTGGAATGACCTACCTGAGGAAGTAGTAATGGCACCTAGCCTAAAGTGTTTTGAGTGCCGGCTGGATAAATTCTGGGCGGATCTCGAAATGAAGTACAATCATGAGGCTCAGTATTCCGGTTGACATGAGTAGATAATCAGGTAGGGGTTTTGTGCGGAACCCCACCAACACCCGAAATAATATGTAAAGAATTGGCTGTAAAGATTATATTCATGTAGGGGATGTGTGTGGAATCGCACCAACCCATACTAAATAAAAGTTAAAGGAATGTAAGCGTGTATAGTATAGGTAATAGGAGGTGAGTGCGGAACTGCGCCAACCTGTAATTTATACAATTAAAAAAGATAAATAGGTCAGTCCACAGTTTATGTAGGGGGTGGGTGCAGAACGCGTAAACCCATAAGCTTATACATAAGGATTGGAGAATTTGCAGAGTATAGGTTACATAGGAGCTGAGCGCGGAATCGCGCCAATCCACAATATATACAATTGTATATAATAGTAAGGTGTAAATACTTAGCACGGTACATAGTTATACGGGATTTGTGTGCGGAACTGCGCCAATCCGCAATTTATATAGAGATAAGATAGTTAATAGGAGTTGCGCGTGGAACCGCGCCAACCTGTAATTTAAACAATTTAAAAAGATAAGTCAGTCCACAGTTGATGTAGGGGTTGGGTGCGGAATCACACAAACCCATATGCTTATACATAAGGATTGGAGAATTTGTAGTGCATAGTTTATATAGGAGCTGAGCGCGGAATCGCACCAATCCACAATATATACAATTGTCTAAAATAGTAATGTGTAAATACTTAGCACAGTACATAGTTATACGTACATGTATGTATATAACTTGTATGTATATAACATAGTTAGGCAAACAAATTTGAGGGCACAGATGTGCTATAGAAATGGAGGTGGAGCAGAACATAAAGGCAGCGTATGCCTGCAATCTGAAACTAAACTAAACTAAACTTATGGTCAGAATTGAGATTTGTGCCTCCATAGGAACGAGCATTCCGAAATAGTGGTTTTGCTTGTCTTGCATAGCATGAAGTCTATTTGGTTGAAGATAGCTGTTGTAGCCTTAGAACCTTTTGGGATTTGCGATCAGCAATGTGTCCGGTCTATGCTGTCCGGTGATGGCATGGGTGTTTGAAAGCCGTATTTGTGGCAGATAGGCCAATGGAACTAAGGAATGCCACAAGTGCATCTTCATCGCTGCTGCGTGTGCCTTCTCCATACGATCCCATGCATAAGCCAAGTCCTGCTGACTTTAGCCAGCTTGGAGTTGAAATCTCCACATATGAACAGTTGCCATCTAGCTGGGAATGTAATGGTGGAGCTCAGTTCTGCATAGAAGGAATCTAATATTGATGGATTCTCTTTGGCTTTTTCGGTAGTTGGGCCATATGCGTTGACAATACGACACTTAGTGGTGGTGTTTTCGCGTAGGTATTGCCAGGTCGATGAATGCAACGCGATCACTGACGTATCCAAAACTAATGGCCTGGTCCAAGACACTTGGTCCGATTATGCAGCCTAAACCCTGGTATGTGGCCTGTTTTTCCTCGATGAGCACTAGCTTATGGCCTGTCTGTAGTTGCTGCTCTGAGTGTTTAGCTACTTTAGTCTCTTGAATGCATGTAATATCGATGTTATAGTGTTCACAATCTGCACCTACGGTTTGCCTCTTTGATGTTGCACTCAGACCGCGTACATTCCACGTAGCTATGGTAAGCTCCTGGGAAGATCTCGTCGTCCGACGATGTCAAGCAGTTTCTTGTTTGAAAGTCAGACATAATCAGAGTTGCCTCTGTATACGGATGTCAGCCCGCAATCCCCTTAGTTTCCCAACAAAGTTGGTAGGGGGAGAAAGATGACACCTCCACGCCGGTCTCCTCCGTAAGTACGAACTTTGTTGGGAAACTAAGTCATCCATGCTATGGCGATCAGTAATTACATAGATGTTCCATTTGTGGTATGGGCCGTGATTTTCACAAGGTTTGGGTTTTCGTGGCAACTATTACTAATTTGAAAAAACCATCTTACCCTGAAGCCCAATCACCTAGACGATATAGCGTGATACCGTGGAATATTTCCAGATATCGTTACTGTTTATCAAAATCCAATATCGGCCAGCTTTAGTTTTAGTTCTATGCTTTGTTAACCTATCTCTCTATGGATATTTGTCTCTAAATGGAGTTTAGACCGTGTAATATGTGGTTGGTATATCATTATGGATGCTTATCGCTAATGGAGTTCTGGACCAGTTTGAGTTGTTGGGTGTAGTTCAATGGGGCCGGCCCCAGCTGTGAGCTGTGGTATGTGTGACCGTATGCTAGTGTCTCATAAACTCATGGGCCAGCTAGAAGCCCAGACTTGGGAGTGGGGGCGGGTCTCTGTCATGTAGCCCATCTGGTAGTTAAGATTTGCTCCACCAAATAGCGAGGCGTGGGCCATTGACAAGCTGTCCAATGGATTACTTGGTCCATAACTGCCATTTTAGGGGAGGGTAATGGGAGTCAGCCTGGGGGGGGGGGGGGTAGGCCCAAGTGATGTAGACACTTAAAAACTAATTTGACAGAGCTGTTGTTGCCTAAGGCAGCAACAGCCTCCAAGAAAATTAGTTCTAACACTTAAGATACTTAAGCAGTTGAGTTTTGATTAAAAATTTCTTTAGAATTACTAGGGTATGGCCTCAGCTGGGGCGTCTGGTGGTTAGGGTAACCCACCATGGAGAATTTCTGGCAACAGCCATTCATGACACTTAGTAGGAGGCAAGCATAACATTTTGAGACTAATTTCAACTAGTAACTCAACGGGCTAATCTAGAATATTTGGGGGGGGGGGGGGCGGCTTTAAATTGGCGCTTCTGGCTGGGGGGGGGGGGGGGGGGGGCATCCACCACTACAAATTTCTGGTAACAGCCATTCATGACACTAGGATACATGTATAACATTTTGAGACTAATTTCAACCAGTAACTCAACGAGCTGATCTAGCATAATTTTGGCGGCCATGTTTTCCCTTCTGGCTGGCACCTCCCACCGGGAAAAATTTCTGGCAAGCATGTATTTGCAATGCATGGATGGTCGCCATTTAGTATAGCATAATTTTAAGCAGTAACCTTACCAGCTGATCTAGCTCAATTTTGGGGTGATATTAGGGAGGCCCTCATTGCCACACCAACCAACAAAACCCTGCCAAAAGACTATATCCTTAAATTGGGATATAAAGAGAAGCTTTCGATGCCATTAGAAATTGGTAACCTTACCAGCTGAGCTCAACCCCGTGGAGACCTGGTCTATAAACATTTTCCTATGGAAATTTTATGCCAATCAAAAATGAAAGCTGGTAACTTTTACAAGAATGCGGCACCATTTAACACTCATACCAGCCAAAAACAGCTTCTGAAGCCCCCCCCCCCCCCTCCGCCAAACCCCATAAAGCGCTGACCTTGAGTATGGAGTGATGTGGGGTGTCTTCTGATATGCCAATAGACTTTCGTTGTCCAAGGCGAGTTGATTTCTGTCAAAACCTAAGTGGTAACTGACCCCTAAGGGGTAACCTTGACTGTTAACAACAAAATGACAGACATCTTTGTGAACATGATAGGCAAGTATGGTAGTACCCTGATTAAAAATTAGCTTTCATTGCAGTGCAAAGATGAACCTTGAGAATCCTCTATATTTCCTATGTGACAACTTTTTCTTCCACAGAAAGGTGGGTATCTGTTAAACCTTTGGAAAGATGCAGAATAAAAGCACAAACACTTTATGCACCTTTCCAGTTTATCTATCCATCATCTGATGTCATATGACTTCATAATCAACCAAGTGACATGTAGGATGATGTCATAATTAATTATAGCATGAATGACTCGATTTAGTCCATCTCTAATGCTTAATCATCTGACGTTGTACGGATTGTACGTCTTTACCATTTAATAAAGATTCTGTTGAATATTTTGAAACTAATTTGACTGGACGCTGTGTTTCTGCCAGTTTCAAAATATTTAACAGCTTACCTGTATAGTTTTCTGGAAATTGATAGTCATGGAGTTCAGGGATCGATTAATCCCAACATGAGTGAGGTGTGGGTGGAGCTTAGCTAGAGATGGGTGGGGTCATACCTAATACTGGAAAGGTCCATTCCTCCAGGGATACGAGAAGTGGATTAAGTTTTGCATTGATATGATCCAAACTGTAGGAGAGTAATTTTGCTACCTAGAATTCAGGCGATTTAAGAATCTTAATCTAAAAACATGAAATATATTCTAAGTCCAGAACCGTGAAAAAATTCCACAAAGCCATCAATAATGACGCAGATCACATTCCTGTATTGTATAGAGCAGGTCTGTAAAGTTTCTTTGAAATCATGAGCCATTGTTGATAAATAACTTGATTGAAAAACATTAACAAAAAGTAATTTTACAGCCGCTGTTTTGCTTTCTCCATCACAGGTGAGACAAACACAAATTCGCAGGTGAGACAAACACAACTCAGTGCTCAAAATGTTGCTATTGATTCAAACATGTGCACCAAGTGGGTGGAGCTTAACTAGAAATGGGCGGGGCATATCTAGAAATGAATCCCTTTATTGAGTAAAGTATACCTTACCTATTGTGACCTTCACACCTTTGCATAGAGAGAACTCAGCCTTTCCAGGTGCATTATCAGAAGTAATAGCAACACCTAACTCCAGATCCTGAAACACAATATAAGATTAAACATCACCACATGTTGAGCACATAAATAAGTCGTATACAATTTTTCTACTTAACATACAGTACATGTACATGTAGTGAAACATTAATTTAATTTCAACTTCCCTTTCTCCGAGATCTAACAATACTTACCATTACATTACTTACATTACTTATTGAATAACAGCTCCTACAGAAGCTGTGCCCTAAGAATCTTCAGATTTAGTAAGCTCTAACCGGCTCATGGAACTGGGTACCCGCCCCCAACAAATGGGTACCCGCCACCATATTGTTTCCATAGCTACCAAACAAGAACCAACTCATGGCTTGCCTCCATGGGGCTGGGAGGCAGGGTCCGTAATGCAATGGTAAGTATTGTTAGATCTCGGAGAAAGGGAAATTGAAATTTCCTTCATTCTCCTTCGATCAATACTTACCATTATATTACTTATTAATAACACCCGATTTAGTCAGTAACCTGGCGGGAAGGGGCAAGCCATACAAAGCCTCTTTTGCCCCTAGACAAAGAACTTAAGACCTAAACTTGTCACACGGATACCTAGAAGGACCGACAAGTTTGGGACCAAATCACAATCGCATCACCTCCAACATATACCCCCCTCCCTTTCTCCAAAAAATGGAAGAGAACTAACGAACATGCATCTCGCCTGAAACACAAGTGTGCCATGAGGGTCAACAGCTCTTGACAAATAGCCTTGGAAGGAGTATGAATATATAAGATGAATGAACATGATATATAAACATAATACAAAAAACAGTCAAACTTGAATTACCTCATGAATTTTGGATTCCAAACGAAACGCCACCAACCATCACACTTTCGACCAAGCGTGACGTAACTGGCTGAACTCCTCTCACCTGACCATGTCTGTTCTCACTACTTCTGCTTTTTAAAAGTTACCAAAAGGAGACGAATAGTGTGGCCACTAGACTATCGTTTCAAAACAGCTAAAGCGAGTGGATTGGCCGAGTCTGACATGTCCCTCATATAGTAATCCATGAAAGAGGAGAACTCAGTGCCATTGTGCAACGGCCATGATCTCCTCTAATGGAACACCATTGAATAGGGTGGTTGAGGCGGCTAATCCTCTGACATCGCGAGCCCTAGAACATTGCACCTGGTGTCCAGTCGCAATCTCGTGGGTAGTCTGAATGCATTCAACTACCCAACGAGAGATAGAATCCATGGATGCGGCGCTATATGGCTTCTTTTGGCAGATCCACAGATGTCTATCATTTGACCGTAGTCTGTCCATTTTTTGTACTTGGTCAAAGCACGGACTGGACACCAGGCACTGGCATCATGATCAAACCTAGTTAGCTTTGGTATAATGATCGCTTTGCCGGGATATTTCAAGGATTGATTCTTTGACATAAATTCTGCTCTTGGCAGTCCCTCTCTGCTGAAAGTGCATGGATCTCACTGCGCCTTTTTGCTGAGGAAGCTGCCAATAGAAAGACTGCCTTTAGAGTGAGATGCTTTAGACTAGCCAAACCCAAAGGTGAGAAAGGGTGCTTGGCTAGCACATTAAGCACCAAAGATAGACTCCAGGCTGGAATGACTACCAGTTGTCTCAGTCGGCGATTGCTCATTCCCTTCATCATCACGTCAACTAGGCCACCTCGGGACTATCCCTGTTAGCTAGACAAAGGATAACTGATGCCAAAGCTGACTTGTATCCAGCAATTGTGACAGGAGCGAATCCTGTAAAGAATAGCTCACAGAGAAAGTCTGCTATTTGCTGAATTCGCTTATGATCATGTCGATAGTCACTTACAGGACTAGCGGTATGATCAGCGAACGAAAAGAAGAAAGAAGAAGAAGCTGAATATTGGATTGAAAGGGATCAATATCCTTTCCTTCACACCATTCTGCAAATTCGTTAACCTTGTGGTTATATGACTTGAAGGTTGACCTCCTTCTCGTGGCTGCGATAAAACTTGCAGCCTGTTGAGAAAAGCCTTCCGACATGGAACGTTGTTTGATAACATCCACACCATCAATTTGAACATCTCGGGCCACTCGTGTAGGAAGCGGCCATTGGCCTGGGAGATTATGTTCGGAATCTTGGGCAGCTGCACTGGATTGTCTACCAGCAGATCCAGAAGAACCGTGAACCACGCCCTGCTGGGCCAGTATGGCGCTATTAGCAGGACCAGGCACGGCTCCTCCCTGATCTTCACCAAGACCTTCGGTAGAAGGATGGTGGATGGGTACGCGTACGCGTGCATCCCTCTCCAGCTTATCGCCAGAGCATCTGTATCAACGGCATTTTTATCTGGAATCGGCGAGACATAAGTCATGATTTGAGCATTTTCCTTTATGGCGAACAAGTCCACGTTCAGTTTGCACCAATGCTCGAAGATCCTTCGTAGAACTGGAGGGTTGAGAGACCATTCTGTTGGCAGAATTCTCAGTATGTGAGTCAAAGCATCCACCAGAATGTTCAATCGCTCAGCAATGTCAGCTGCTTTCAAAACAACCGTGTAATTCCTGTACCATTGAATGCTCAGCAATGTCAGCTGCTTTCAAAACAACCGTGTAATTCCTGTACCATTGAACCAAGTGCCACACTTTCATACATGGTGTGGGTGACTTGGTCCCTCCTTGGCGATTTATGTATGATATTACTGTCGAATTGTCGACCGTATCAATATCACCTTGCCCCTGACTTCTGGAAGAAACTTCTCCAGTGCCAGTTCCACTGCCATCATTTCTAACAGATTGATATGCAGCTGACTCTCTGAAACCTAGTGTTCTCCCAGGCAGGCCCCCCCCACCCCTCCAGCGATACATCTGTGTACACGGACAGCTGGGGGTGGGGTAGGTGAAGTGAAACTCCTACTAGGAGATTCTAATGCTCCTTCCACCATACAAGATGCAACATTCTTAGCTCCAAAACGGGTACCAGCTTTGACAGGGGTTCTGTTCTCTGTTTCCACAGAGACATCAGATACAACTGGATAGGTCTTCGCATCAGAGCAGAGTAAGGGATTGTCTGCTCCATGGAGACCATCATGCCCAGCATCTGAAGAACGCTCCTCATCTGAATGTGGTTTCCCAATCGAAAACTCTTGAGGATGGCTAACAGACACCACTCTGGGCTCTGACGGGTAAACCCTGCCTTCCTTGAGATCGAATTGCATCCCCCAAATCGCATCCCCAAATAAATGAAGTGTTGAGTGGGTCTCAACTCGGATTTCTCCTTGTTGACCATCCACCCTAGATCTGAGAGCAACTTCAGAGTCAGAGTAATATCCACTTCTAACCTGGCTGGTGTGTCCGCCTTGATAAGCCAATCGTATATGTAGGTGTGAACCACCACACTCACTCTTCTGAGAAACGCTGTCATCGCTAAGACCACTCTGGTGAAAACCCTTGGAGCTGTCAACAGGCCGAATGGGAGGACTACAAACTCCCAAACACGGTTCTGAAACACGAATCTCAGAAACCTGTGACAACCCCTGTTCATTGGATTGTGGGAATTTGCATCTTTCAGATCGATTGACACACACCAAATCCCTTTCCCCGTCTTGAACCAAGGCACATGGATAAACCAATTCAATGGCCTGAGATTGAGTATGGGTCTCCACCCTCCTGTGCTCTTGGGGACAAGGAACATATTTGAATAGAAGACCGGAGTGTTCTGGTTTGCTGGTTTTATTGCTCCCTTAAGAAGCAAACTTGACACATCGTTTTGAATGACTTCTAACTTGTCTGGCTCCCTTGGTACAGGACTCCAGACAGGTGCCAAAGATAGATTTTGTGGTGGAAAGACTGTCTGACGTCACACCTCGCTACGCCTCACTGAAACACATGCGCCTTCCACCCACTATAGGTGCATTGACGCCTAAGTCGGGTGTCTGGCTCTTAACGAGAGAGAGAACCATTTTGGTCTTGGCTTGACTGGTCCGAGCTATTCCTGTTACACAGGTGTGGTCCAGATGGATGTGAAGGGAGCTACCATACCCTTAGGTACGATCCGCTACCCTCTTTCCGCCCCTGGGAGGATTTCCACTTGCTCTTACCGCCTCTCGGGTGATCAGGGCCACGACTAGGGTGGGTAGAGGCCTCCACAGCCTTCCTCGCCGCTGGCGGATGAGAAGGCCCAGCAAGAGCATTAGAAGCTGGCTTGGCTTTCGACTTGCTCTTATGCTTCTTTTGGTTCTTGGAGGCTGAGCGGCTAGCAGTTTCAATGCAGCCCCTAGTGCATGCACTTGACGCACCAGCTCTAGCTGCATGTTCACCGCTAGCCGACTTTGCGAGATGTTGGCTGTGTGCTCTATGATGGCCCGTGCTTGGCCACCAAATATGCTAGAACCATTCAGGCACGTTTCAAGCAAACGGTCCCTGACAGCCGAAGCCGGACGCATATGGTCAAGGACCATCTGCCTCCTGGACTTGGTCACTCACGCCTGCACCCTGGCTAGTGCGTCCATCGACAGCACAAGGTCGTCGTTAACACACAAAAGCGCTGCAGGTGGCACAGGGTGGCCTGCCCCTGCGTCAGCCCACACCGACTGAAGCAAGCGATAGGAGTGGTTGACAGTGTTCATAGCTGCCCTCACACCCTCATCGTACAGGGACAGGGCTTCCTCAGTGCGACTGGCTTTTGTCCACAAGTGCCTGAGCGGGGCCACCCACTCCAGCACCCTGAACACCAAGAACCCAATGATCATCCTCAGTAACTGTTGGGACCGCACTATATCGCTCGTATTCCCCCCCTGGGGATACGGCATCTTGCCCGCACCGCCCTAGAGGCCGCAGGGAGCTGGCTATTCGTAGAAAGCTGTTTAGCGTAAATTGTCTCCAACAACTCCTTGAACTTGACTGGATCCGAGCCGCAGGCAAGACCCCCATCCATATGGATGCCACCGACGGATGGGGTATAGCTTACTCAAATGTGATCGAGACCACGGACGGGTCCACCCTGGCTAGCCAAGCCAGAGCATCGGACCAGTCCACCTCTGAAGAAGACACCCCTGTAAACACATCACCCGTTGATGTGTTTACAGGTCTACCAGCAGTGCCCTCCTGGCAAGGAGCCACTGCTGGATAGCCAACAACACTGGTACCATGCGGTTCCGCCGCCACCCCATGAAACACACAGTTTCATGGAGTAGGTCCGCATGGAAAACTGTGCAGACCCGTGGCGGTTTCAAAACCGTGGACATACAGGCACCAACAGCACCCTGTGTGTGGCCGCTGGACCAGGCGAGATAGGTGTATACCACGCCTGGCCAGCAACACCCGTCACTGTGTCGGTTGGTGGCAAACCAACCAGTACTGGACGAGTCCCGGTAGCAGTGCAGCCTCAACTACGGGCGGAGCGGCTACTATGGCTTGCACCAAACCAGACAAATGGAGGACGGTTCCCTCCAGGACAGAATCGACCTTCTACCCGCGGTATCTCAGGCCGCAGCAACCTCTCCTCTTCGGCCTCGTTATCCTCAGACACCGAAGTCGTCACTGGAAGAGGAGACACTGGAGCCATCTTGGCGGATGGCTCCCATGCCGGACAGACTGACTACCGCTACTAGACCACCCGGAGGTGGCCGTAGAGAAGCAGTACCCATCAGGCCGGAGCCTGATGGGAATCGCCAGGGGTTGGGCAGAGGGGCCATATGAGATGACACCCCCAGTAGCCAGTCCAGAACCCTGTTCAAGGACACAGTCCATACCAGACACGGAGAGGTTGGACCAGTCTTTGGAATCAAAGACGACACCAGCATGGGTAGAAAGCTATGCAACAAGCCTTGCATAGCGGGCCCAAACCATGCAGGGGGTGACATCTCCGATCCCTCTGACTGCAGACGAGAAGTGCCCACAGGGGGTGAAACAGATGCTCCTCGATTTGCTTTCGATTCGCCTGACCCCGCGTCAGACCCAACCAAGTCCTTCTGGGCAACACTGCACAATTTTGGCAACAGTAATCGACATTACATTTTGAGCACCTATCACAGACATGTTCCTTGACACATTTGCATTTAAATACTTTTGCTAAAGTATTTGAAACTTCAAATAGTTTTCAAATGCTTATTCAAATACTTTTCATATAATATATATAGAAAGCAGGATCTTCCAAGCCAAGTAAATGAAATATATTCCCAAACCCTATTTAATCATAAAGACTTTGTAGCTGCCTTCTGGTGCTGAAACCCCTTTTACCACTGAAATATCAGCTTCCCAATGTCTGGGAATTTTCATCGGCCGATCAATATTGCCCGGTTAGCTGTAGGAATTTCAATAATTAAAATATTTTGATGGAATTTTTCCCGTTATGTGAAACATTATAATGCTTCGGCACGGAAAATTCTGTAATTGTAGCTGTAATACTTATTCTGATATAGGATGAAGGATAGAGCGCATCCTGAAATTTAAAAAAAAAAAATTTCTGGAAAGTTTTTCCAGCAGAGTGTATCTTTTGAACCACTACGCTGATTCTAACATCCCTAGCATTGGATAAATCTTCGAATTTGCCGCTACAGGTAAGTATCAGAATTATTACAATCGGTTCTGTGGTTCCGGCAATATTATTATATTATATGTTTTCTTGGAATATATATTTACACAGCCTGCGCCGCACGCTATAACGGTATCTTGAGTCGGCTGAGTAATTTAACAATGCGTGTGTCAAGTATGCCACTTCATTTAACCCTTATCGCATGGTGTAAAATGCGTAATAGCCTACATACAGGGATAGTGCCGGGGTACATTTTGAAATTTTTTTTTGCTGAAACGTGTTCCTGTCGTGCGCAGAAATGACTTACAGCAGCATTGTTACCAAAATGAACACATTCTGATAGGATGGTGAAAATGGAATCTATGCTTCAGTGGTCTAGGAGTTAACAATTCCCACCGATTTCAGATACTAGAATTACTTGAAAAACTTACTAGCTTAACTGGACAATGTCCTAACAATTACAAATTAGCACATGTTAGGCCCATGCATATTTACTGTACAGCCTTCATGCTCGGCAAAGATAGCGTTGGTGTGGGGATTATGTCAAGATCTCGTGAAATCTCGCTCTCGTTGCAAGAGAGTGGCACCACCCAAGAGACAAAATAATCCCACGTTTACGATGGTATAATTCCTCGTATTATTTGTCTATTGTTTTCATTTAGGATCCAATATGTTAGTCATATAATAATCTTTCAAATAAACCACACTTTTACCAATCCCGGAATTGTCCTTTAACTGGGGTACATTCTGGAAAAAAATTGCTAAAAAGTGACAGTAACAGATTTCAAAAACATTGTCAATTGTACACCAGGCATTCTTCTACTGACCCTGTATCAATTATATTTGACATTAATGTGATACGGGTTAATACAATAGCTATAATATGAGTCAGTTTATAAAATCACAATCAAAACAAACAATATTAAATAAAATCTTTAAAATAAATGGTTGCATTTTCTATATTGCTTTTTTGTATACTGAATTTGGGATGTAACGGGTTAAATTGTGCATATGAGATGTTAATTCCCACTAAGCAATAGAGCTATCTAGAATCAAACCAAACAGAAAACTTATCTTGAAGACAATTTGACTGGAAGCCAATGCTGCCTTAGGCTGCAGCAAATAGCATGCAAATTAGTTTCAAACTATTCACCAGAATTTGTCCTACATCATAAAGGCTTGTGTCAGGTTTCTGTCCAAAACTGTTTGTCTATAGGGTCAAATGATTGTATGAAGTACATGTAGCTGAGCTTATACCAGGGTGTCATTATAAGTGGCCAGGTGTTTGTGGGAGAATGAATAGAAAACAGCAGGAAGGTGTTAAAGCAATAAAATTACACTCCATGTGTGGAAGCATAGATTTAAACAGCTCTTAACTTTTTAATGATGCAACTAATTTGTCATAAAAACAACCAAATATTCTGTTGAATATTTTGAAATTTATTTATTTATAAGCTGAAGCCTTAGGCAGCAAAATATTCCAGTCAATTATTTTCAAAGTAGTCCACTGCCTTTCTGTGTGGTTGCTTTGAAAATGTGATTTACGGTATTCCATCTGTGAAAGGGCTAATGGAATAAATTTCTCAACAAAATAAATTTCTCATGAAGAATGTACATTTGACAACAATTGGACTGTATTTGTTCCTGTGGGAGAAATTACTTTCTGTCAAGTAATTTTCAAAGTAACAAAATTTTAACTACAAGATGTATGGTTTATTTAACCCTTTCACTGATGAAACTGGCCGTTAACACAATTTTGATGTACATGTAACCATACAGGAAAGTTGTTGAATCTTTTGAAATTAATTTGAATGGAAGGCATTGCTGTCTTAGGCCGCAACAACTTCCAGACAAATTAATTTCAAAATAGCTAAAAAAAGTTCTCATTAAATGGGTTAAACAAAATTTCATAATGATAGAAAATATAAGAGAAGGTCAAGGGTTGGTGGATAATGTGAGTTTAGCCAGTGAGGGCAGGTGTGATTAGAAGTAGCACAGATGTGTGTGAGGAAAATGAATAGAATAGGTGAATGAATACTGTAGGGCTTATCATAGCAATGACATGGGATTTATGAATTTAAACTATACAAATCAGTGTTTAACCATTTAATGGAATAAATCAGTCAACAATGTAAAAAACTTATCATAAGAAATTATTTGAAAACAAGTTGACTGAAATGTATTTATTCCTAATTGAGAAATTACTTTCAGTGCAATCATTTTCAAACTAAAACGATCTTAGCTCTAAGAATGTGTACACTTTATTTAAACTTCCACTGCTAACAGATTTATTACCATAATGAATAAGTTGCTGTCAAATCTGCTTTATTGACTACCTGTTTATAATATCCAATACATCGTCTGACCGTCTAACGCAGCAAACACTTCCAGTCAAATTATTTTCAAAATTTTCAACAGCTGTCTTATCCAAAGAGATCAGCTGCCTTAAACTCCCTTCTGTTAAATATTTTGAAAAAAATTTACCTGGAGTGAGCCTCAGGTAGGCTAACTTTTCAAAATCTGAGAAAAGAATATGAACGTCATAGTTTAAAATGTCACCAGCTACCTGGAAGAAACTTATGATTTTGCAAGAAATATATAGACACTTAGAAACTGAATAGGAGGGTTTACTTTCACTCAAACAGACAATGTTCCACATGTATCTCATACAAAATATAACGTTTCTTCTGAGTTAGTGTTTAATTCCATGTTATACCATTCACAGTAATCCCTCAGATGTGCCAATAAGAGAGCTATCTGGTATATTGACCACGTTTTTCAATTTGCAAATCAAATTTAAAAGCAATACATTTGACCATCTACGTAATAAGAGATCATTCATTAACTCTAACCATCAGAGTTGTTCAAGAAATTTTCAGTTTTCTCATAGAAAATGTCCATTTGAAGACAGAGAATTTTTTTGAAAATTTATCACTAACGACTACTGGCTCGGTTACTGAGCTAGTCATTCCAGTGGTTCAGAATTTGAGTGTTAAAGTTTTAAGTGAGACGCTCTATTCTCCTTTGGATGGTCTGTTAATACGAGTTTGACTCTATATGTGTATATGTAACTTTTGAAGTTGGAAATCAATTTAACTGAAAGATGCTGCTGCCTGGTACATGTTATAATACAGTGTACAACTGTTTAACCCATTTCCTCTGAGAAATCATGAGTTATATCTGATATGGCTATTATAGTAATGAAAAGCATTTGAAAGTATTTGAAGTATTTGAAATACCTTTATAAAAGTATTTGCATTTGCACATGCATTTGAACAAAGTTGAAAGTATTTGTACTTGCATTTGCATTGGAACCAATGTGAAGTATTTGCATTTGCATTTAAATACTTTTGAAAGTATTTGACCCCCAGGTCTGGTCCTTGAACATTGATCTGACGAATTTGTGACATTCTGGACACAATGGCGGGGCAAACTTGGCCTGTAAAACAAGCACAGGGCCTCAATAAGCAAGCGGAATGAAACAGAACGGAAGGAAGACATATAATTTTCAAATAGTTTGACAATAAATTATATGTTAACCCTTCAGCACCCAACACTCGCAATGTTACAACCAAGATCGTGTAAGCTGGGGATAAGAACGTGAACGGGTCCATAATACACCCAGGAAATGATCCTGAAGGATATATAAAACGGAACCAGGAACCGTATTGGATACATTCGTGCTATATTTAAGAATCAATTCCGAAATTATACTACACAAACGAATGACAAACGATACGAGAAGGAACAACATAATGAATTAACACTACTGCTGTAGAACACAGTAGACCCTTAGAACACACATCTTAATCAAGAATTTTGAAATAACCGATCAATGCAAACAGATCGGGATTACACGCAAAACTTGACATAATACATAAGTTTCTGGTACAAAACGCACGCAGTTACCAAGAATAAGATGCGCGAATTCATGAAAAATTTCCTTCACCAAAATAATCCGAGCCGTAAAAGGGTGTGACGTCACCCGCTTGGACCACACAGTTGAACGACGTAAGCCGATTTTAGTGTTAAAAACTGTAGAAAGTCAACATTTTATATCACTGCCTGATCGCTGTTGGGGTTTAAAGGAGGCGATCATGTCTGACAAATTTTGTTGTACCATAAGTCCCAGTTCCGGGGTCAGAAAATGGGACATACTACACACACGAAATTTCAGAGACAAAAGTCTCCATATAACTAGATAAATAATAGAAATATACGACCTGTGTGTCGGTGGCACAGTCCATTACAATCCAATTATATTCCAGTGAAGAAAAGGCACAGAAAGTACAGTAAAATAACAACAGAAAACTCCAGAAATTTCTCTGAGCAAAAGAGTGTGTTGGTCGTGTTGCTATGCAAACAAGAATGGCAGCTTATGGTGGCGGGTACCCGTTTGTTGGGGGCAGGTAGCCGGTTCCAGGAGCCGGTTAGAGCTTACTAAATCTGAAGATTCTTAGGGCACAGCTTCTGTAGGAGCTGTTATTCAATAAGTACTGTAAGTAATGTAATGGTAAGTACTGATCGAAGGAGAAATAGCAATCCTGTATTAACACTGGCTAAAATGGGAAATCTTACCCCATGGGAACTACCTTTCTTGTTTCACTATTTGAGACAAATTAGATCAATAGCTTCCCAGAGACATATACATGAACATTGAACAAAGACCAATACAATGGACCTTTCCAGTTCACCCATCCATCACATGACATTTATACAGGGGTCGAAATGTTTATAAAATTGTACCTGTCCCAGGAAGGGATGGGGTCAATTCCATTTTATCAATTCCAATTCCAACTCAATTTAATTTATCAATTCCAATTCCGTTTCCACCAATTCATTTTATCAATTCCAATTCCACCCAAAAAGGTTCAATTCCAATTCCATTTCATCAATTCCAAGTCCAATTTCATACCAATATTTACTTGAGATCAACATTGTTATATTTCTACCATTTAATTCCCAAGATTAACCAAGAAAAATTAGATTTATCATTAGCAAATGTCCATTTGCAAGATAAGAAGACTATTTTTAAAATTTAACAATGCAATGACTGGCTCAGTTATGGAATCAGTCATTCCGCTGGTAAATTTCCAAAAATAGTCTCTTGGCATACATATGATCCTTCCTCAAGACCAGTGCAAAAGATGTTTTGACTGGCTTCTCCGTTAATATTTAAAACAATTAGAATAAAAATTGTTGCTGTATAACTTTCAGTCAAATTATTGTCCAAAAAGTCAACATTCAGCAGATATCTTATTTTAAATTTATTTTACTTAATTATAGCTTAATGCTGAGGCTTTTCTGATGAATATGACTAAAGGTTAATGCCATGTCTAATTATTGTAGATAGATGTAAACCTTGTTATTTAAATGTTTGCATTAAAAAGCATTAGAATACAATGTATATAGTACAGTATTGAGTGAGAGTACTGAGCACATGTATGTAGAGTTTGAATAACACCTCCAGTCCAGGTGTCTGTGTTTTAAAAGGTGAGCCATTTCGCAGAGGGGGTTGTTCAACGATTCCTTTGTTATGTAGGAGGGTATAATTACAAGGCAGTTATCTTGTAATATACTGCTTTCTTCACCCATTTCATTCCATGCAGATGATAGTTATTACTTTACACGAACACTATTGCTAACATCTTGATAAATAATTTAAACACAATTTGGTTATCTTGGTTCTAGCTTATATATTTGAAATCATTTTAACTAATTTGTATGACTTTAAAGATGGCATGATTTCATAGAGATGAAAATCTGTTTCCAGGGAATGCAGAATGAAATAAGTTCAAGATCAGCAGCTTTGATTGAATAAAGGAGGTACAAAGCTCACATAGGATGAAAGGCTTAAATCATCACTGGTCAGGGAGAATTGAGTTAATTCAATAATGTACTAAAGTTCATAGCATTTATCAGATCTTTATTTTGTCAATTCAGTGAGCGAGAGATTATTTTTGAAAATTTACCACTAGAATTACTGGCTCAGTTATCCAGCTAGCCACTCTGGTGGTAAAGTTTCAAAAATAGTCTTCCATTGGCCTGCCAATGCACCTTTCCGAAACTCATTGCAGAAGGTGTTTTGGCCGGCTTAGGTGTTAAAGTGTTAAGGGCTAACTTGCTCATCACTGAATTATCAGTATCTCAAATTCTAGTCTTCAAACCAAACTAAGTTGTTAAGATTTATTTTAATAGAAACTGTTGCAGCCTTAGGAGACAAAAGTATTTAATCAAATTAGTTTTAAAATATTCACTAAGCATCTAATAGCAGCTGGCATAATAAATATCATCAACCTGCATGTAGAATAAAATGTGGTAAATAGTATCATATAGATAATTTAGGACGAAATGCATTAAGGGCATATAAAGAGCAGTGTATAATTTACAGACATTACATGTACATTTTGTTGCCAACACTGTTCAGTAAATCTATCACAAATTATGATTGGAATTGATTGGAATTTAATTGGAATTTATCAATTCCGGTTAATTCAAATTATCAATTCCAATTTCGGTGTCTTCACATTTATCAATTCCAATTCCGGAGTCCTCAGATTTATCAATTCCAATTCCGGAATTAAATTGGAATTGACTGATCAATTCCAACTCCAATCGAAATTGACCCCAACCCTGAACACTGTTAGTAAAATCAAATTTTGTAAAGCTATACGATCACATGACGCCAGGCAGACAGCATGTCAGTGCCCAGACCCTGTTCATTTTGGGATGTTTTTATAAATCCTCGTATGTATAGATGAATGTAGAAATCCCCTGTTTTATGCTATAATCAAGTGTAACACAACACACACTGTTAATAAAATCAAATTCTGTAAAGATATAGGATCACGTGGCGCCAGGGAGACAGCATGTCAGTGCCCAGACCCTGTCATTTTGGGCTGTGGTATGTTTTTACAAATCCTTGTACGGATAGGTGAATGTAGCAATCCCCTGTTTAATTTTACTAGTAAGTATAACACGCCAGAGCCTGTTCAGTAAAATAACATTTTGTAAAGATATATCACTAGATGACGTCAGGGAGACAGCATGTCGGTGGCCAGACCTTCCCATTTTGGCCTATGGTATGTTTTTGCAAATCCTCGTATATATATAAGCCAATGTAGCGTAATGGTTTAATGTTATAATCTAGTGTAACACGCCAGAGACTGTTAAGAAAATAACATTTTGTAAGGATATACCATTACATGATGTCAGGGAGACAGCATGTCAGTGCCCAGACCCTGTCATTCTCATCACATGGAAGCCAGCAACAAATGCAGGATGGCATTACCAGAAACACCACTGTTTGGATACAGGAAGAACAAACCAATCAAAGACACGATTGTCAGGGCCAAACTCACAACAGAGAACATCCCTGTAACACACAGAAAGCCATTCATCACATGCAAAACAAAAAACTGTATCATCTGCCAAAGGATGCAGAAAAACAGATTCTTCTCAAGCTCCCACATGGGCCTATCCTACCAGGCCAAGATCATAGGCAACTGTCAGACAAGAAACATTGTCTACCTACTAACATATAGCACATGCAACAAACAATATGTGGGAGAATCCCTGCGCACCTACAAGGTCTGAATTCAAGAACACTTGGGATCTATTTCAAATCTCCACAAAAGTGAGAGATATGAGACCCCAGTTGCCAGGCATCTCAACAAACCTGGACACTCACGAACAGACATGCAGTTCAGAATCATACAGGTTCTCTCATCAGACACCGATGATGAAAACTCCACACCGTGGAGGAGACAAAAGGAATGCCATTGGATACACCAGCTCCATACGATGGAGTCTATAAGCATCAATCTAGGGAACATCCTTCACCTGGACCAACACTCCCACCATAGACGTTGTTATTACGCAATTTTAAATTTCCATCTAACAACTATATATATATATGCCTATACATTAATATTTTGAAGAATTGCAATAATAGTTGTTGGTAGTTTACAATTTCGTTACAAATGCAATTATTATATGCCAATATGGCCCAAGCATTGTTTATCACTCAGAAAACTGGAAATGGCTTCCCAAAGAAAGCAATTTTCAAAACTGTATGGGGGACTGGACAGCCACGACAACGGCCCCTTTTCCCACTTAAAGGATAACTAACCTCGTCACGTGATAGCTATTCAGGTGATCTAATATGCCACTCATAAACTATGCAGGTAGTTTTAAGCTTTTTATTATGCCGCTAAAGAAAGATATTCTGGCTTTAGTATCTAAATGTTGCTACATTTCTACAGCCTATGTTGGCTGGCATTATTTACTTTTCAACCAATCAGAAAAAGCCTAGCGTGTTTACCTCGGCATATACGCTCAGTCATAGAGGCGCCAGTTATAGTTTGGCAAGGTTTTATAAAAGCAATCATACAGATAAGCTGTTGAATATTTTGGAAACTAATTTGCCTGCAAGTTGTTGCTGCCATAGGCAGTCAAATTAGTTACAAAATATTCAACGAGATGAGTATTACATAATAAAGAATGTAATGCATTGGCACTTACATGACATCACACACAATCGCTTGAGGAGACAAAATGGTGGCGATCACTGTTCAACATTTACGCAATATTACAAAGCAGCTAATTGTGATAGAGTGACCAGAATGTGACGAAATATGAATGATATGGAATCTATATACCATAATCTATCGGTGCAGTATAACATTTGAGATGAGATTAGCATCCCTTTAAACTACCAGCCAACTGCCTTTGATCAGAAGGCAGCAAATTATTGTCAAAATACATATAAATATCCATAGACTATATCTATTTGAAAAGAACATGCAAAATTGTAATCAGAAGTTGTTGCCTGGTAATTTATAATCAATAGAATTTCATCAACTTGCCAGGTTGCAATTATTGTAAGTTACAATGTCAATGACCATATACCAATATAGCCCCATAGTGCTGCACGTTAATTATCTCTTAGAAATTCGGGAAATGGCTTCTTAGAGAACCTAATTTTTAAATTTCCTCGGGGGCCCATCCATTGCCATAGCTATATGGCCACAGCGGGCCTAAATCCGGCCAGGTAGATATCCACAGATCCAGAATATGATCTGATCTAGTTCCTTTATCTGGATCATGGCCTGGAGTTTAGAAAACTTGGAAATCCTTCAGTTCCTTCATTGTGTTAATATTTGAGTCAATTCTGACCAGTAGTTTTTTTAGATACAACTCCAAACACACACACGCATGCACCCACACACACAAAGGACCGCGCGCCATACCCTCTTCCACTTAAAGGGTGAGGGTAATAGCAATAAAATAAAGGTTTAATTCATTAAATTTAATATCCAAATCGCCGGATAAAATTTCAAATTAACTAACCACTCAAAATTTGTAGGAGACAATTTGTGCAGGGTATACTATGTTAGATTATGTGATGGGTGATTGTGGCGGCGGGGTCAGTTGATATTTAGGATTATATAAACATATCTTAAACGTCATGTGGCGACAATGGCTTGCTCAGATAGGCTACAGCTAAATTTATGAAATATAACTCAAATTCGATATGATAGATCATACATGTTCATCCTTTTTTGTGCAGATTACAGCATCCGTATCCGAGAGCATCTAGATATTAAAATTTCCCCGCCTCCACTCCACCCACCCCACTCCTGACTAGGAGCCATCCAAAATTACCCGTGCATATACAATACAGCCTACACTGTGGTGAATATTTTGAAAACAATTTGACTTAAAGACATTGCTGCCCATGGCAGCAACAACTTTCGATCAAATTGTTTTCCACATATTTAGCTCGGCCTTTCTTCTACTAATAGTAGCACCGTACGTAATAACAGCTAGCAATAACATCACTTTCAATCAAATAGTTTTTAGCGTATTTAGCTCGACCTATCTTGTATAAATCATAGCGTCCTTCGCTATAACATAGTAGACATAACCCTTATCAGCTTACTCTGCAACGGCGGTAAAGAATCACAAGTATAAACAGCCTGAAAATGAGGCAAGCGTCCGAGTGCTGCCAACCGGATGTCTGCGTCTAGAGCGTCTGGGTAGTACCAGCTGCAGTTCATAGCTGCTGCATTTATGTCCGTATCTGGGTAGCAATCTATGGATTTTAAACATCTCTATGTTCAACTTGGGAAGACAAGAGTAGCATCCCTTTATATAGATATAATAAATGCTAGATTGCCTTGGAAAACATTGGCTATATTGTACTTATTTCAACTCATTTATAGCTGTGTCTGGATAGCAATCTATGGATTTTAAACATTTCTGTGTCCAACTCTGAATAAATTAGAACAAATTACAAGAAACAATGGCGTTGGCCATTGTAAAAAAGTTGACTGATGTTTTATTTGATCATTTTACAGCACAATATGGTATTTAATAAAGGTATAACACAATATTGTAAGACATTTGAACGATCCAGTTGAGGTAGTACTAGTGTTGTTCCGATTAATTAATTTGATCGATGATTGATTGGTTTGCATGTTCAACCAATCGATCGATCATGATTTCAGAAATCGATTTTTGTTGTTTATAAATTGGCTTTATTAATATATTTTAACTGGTCAAGCTAGAAAATGAATACTTTTTTGAAAATAATTGGTCTAAGACATTAATTCTTTCAGCACCAAAATAGCATGTTAATTTCAAAGCAACCATACCAATACAATAATCTGTTGAATATTTTGAAACTAATTTGTCTGCCTAAGAATACGATCCTTATTCCCGATTGATTCCAGATCGATAGAATCACATTTTCAGCTCTGAATTTTGCGATTCTGACGAAAAATTCTGAGGAAAAAAATTGTGACAAATATTTATCCTTGTATCAAAAATATCTGAGGAAAAAAATTGTGACAAATATTTATCCTTGTATCAAAAATATCTGAGGAAAAATATCTGAGGAAAAAAATTGTGACAAATATTTATCCTTGTATCAAAAATATCTGAGGAAAAAAATTGTGACAAATATTTATCCTTGTATCAAAAATATCTGAGGAAAAATTCTGAGGAAAAAAATTGTGACAAATATTTATCCTTGTATCAAAAATATCTGAGGAAAAATTCTGAGGAAAAAAATTGTGACAAATATTTATCCTTGTATATAGTGTCCAGTAGCTTTTTATAACATGTAATTTGAGCAAAAAAGTGCGCAATATCCACAAAATTTTACGGTATCCTTCCAGCCAAGTATGGTTGAAACTGTCCAAGTAGTTGATGAGGAGTAGCGTTTTAAACAATTTCCCGACATTTTTCGGAAAATTCAAGATGGCCACCAAAATATTGAACCTTCAAAATTCTGTATATAAGTTCTGAAGCACACGACTCTGGGTCCTTCCAACCGAGTTTGCTTAAAATTGGCCGAGTGGTAATGAGGAGTAGGCTTTTAATTGATTTTCAGAAAAAACCAAGATGGCCACCGGAAAAATTGACCAATCAAAATTTTGTATACAAGTTCTTGATCTTGATTACCGTAATTTCTCGACTAAAGGCCGCCCTCGAATATAGGACGCTGTCCCAAATTTGACCAAATTCTGCCCAAAAAACTCTTGTATTCAAGTATAAGACGCTGTTAAATTCAGAAAAAACGTACCTTTAAAAAATCGAAAATTGGTATCAATAATACCATCACTCAGCGCTATGTTTAATGCATGACTAAAAATTATCATGGTGGAAGAGAAATTATTAAATAGGACTGCCTAAGTGATAGAAACAGATTGTAATGGCTCTTTTGCGTTTGGAGGCGCTGTGTGATCCTATGCGCTAACAGGAGTTGGTTATCTGGCTCTTTTGTGATTGGAGGCGCTGTGTAATCTTATGCGTTAACGGGAGTTGGTTATAAAACGGGTATGGGAATATTCAGATGGTCACTAGTTGTAATGACTCTTTTGCGCTTGGAGGCGCTGCGTGATCTTATGCGCTAACGGGAGTTGGTTATCTGGCTCTTTTATGATTGGAGGCACTGTGTAATCTTATGCGCTAACAGGAGTTGGTTATCAAACGGGTACGGGAACATTCAGTTCCTACTGTGCAATGATGATATATAGCAAAATTTGCCCTGTAGGTGGGGCTTAGAAAACACCTTCCGTATCGTCTGCGTGTCATAAGAGGCGACTAAAGGAGGTAAGGGTGAGGTAACCCTGACAGAAACCTCGAGTGCTGAAGACGGAGGTTCCAGGCCGCACGGCGCACTCTAATAAACCATGGATCCACGCACTTAACGCTTATGATCATGTCGATAGTCACTTACAGGACTGGCGTCATGATTAGCGAACGAAAAGAAAAAGAATATATAGCAATTTCTGAGTCCAGAATATTTAGATCCGAGTACTCGCTCTAATTAGAATAAAGATCTTTTGCGATTGGAGGCAAATCACGTGATTTATACACGTAGCTTTTCTCGACGCCATTTTATGTCAAATTCTGGATTAATTTTGATGTAATAAGTGATATGTATTAAAAAATAAGCAATATTTAGGTGCCCCAATTTAATAATTTCACTTCCGCTTGGTGTTTTTGGAGTATACATTAAACATAGTCGTCAGGCGGCGCGAATTGTCTAGGGTAACATTTAGTTCAATTTCCGTGGTATAATCTGTGGCTTTTTAAGAGAAATTTCGACCCAAAAATGTGCGGAAGGAATGTTCTCGATTATAGGACGCACCCCCCTTTCTAGTACATGTATTTTAACAAAAAAAAATGCGTCCTTTAGTCGAATTTTAATGGTAGTTATGGCGAAACATCAAAAGGATATTATTTTCGCTGTGCATTCATCAATTAGCTGGTTTAGAGATGATTTTTGCCTCTGATTAATTCGGTAAATTTATTTGTAGGATTTGCAGAGTTTTCTGAACTGCTTAGAAGATCCTGTGATAGTTTGTTCCAATCCCTTATCGTACTGGGAATAAAGCTGAATTTAAAGACATCAGTTCTTGCATAAATTTGGTTGAAGTGGCTGTTGTGCATATTTTTGGCAGTTTTCTTTACTTCTGTCTGACAACGATAGGAGTTTTAGAGTTTCCATTATATTTGTTATTCTGCCCAGTTCGTAGCAATAGTTTGAGGTGATAAATCTAGCTGCACGTTTTTGCACACTTTCTAGTTTGTCCTGAAGAGTTATCTGATGAGGGTCCCAAACTGTACTTGCATATTCCAGAACTAGTCTAATCAGTCCCATGTATGCTTGAAGTCTGATTTCTTGGAAACAGAATGATAAATTTCTACGCAATAGTCCTAAGGTTCTGTATAATTTCCTGCAGATCTGTGATGTGTTTGTTCCAGCTTAGGTCATTGGTGATGTCAAGGCCCAAGTACTTTACTGATGAAACAAAACTTAGACTGGCTCCTTTTAGTGTGTACTCAAATTTGATGGGTTTTTTTTTTTTTTTCTGGGTAGGTTTATCATGTTGCATTTTCCTGGTTGGAAGCGCATTCCCCAAGTGGTAGCCCAGTTACTTAACATGTTTATGTCTTGTTTGAGTGCATAACAGTCCTTGGGGGGTGGACGGGTCCTCAATTTCCCGATAGCATATGCAATCATCAGCGAATAGCCCGATCCCTGAGGAAATGTCCCAGACTATATCCTTTTTGTGGACTGAAAACATGCAACCCAAAACTGAAACCTCCCACCCTAGTATCCTTCCAGGCAAGTCTGGGTAAAATTGCCCAAGAAGTTAATGAGGAGTAGTGGTTTAAACAATTTCCTGTCAATTTCCGGAAAATTCAAGGACGTCGAAAAATTGTCCAATCAAAATTCTGTATACAAGTTTCTAGGGTCCTTCCCACTGAGTTTGATTGAGATTGGCCCAGTGGTTAATGAGGAGTAGGCTCATAACTGATTTCGAGAAATTTTCAGAAAATCCAAGATGGCCACGAAAAAAATTGATCAATTAAAATTCTTTATACAATTTCTGAAACCTATTAGCCTAGTATTCTTGCCACCAAATCTGGCTGAAATTGCCCAAGCAATTAATGAAGTGTAGCGTCTTAAACGATTTTCAATGATTTTTTGGAAAATTCAAGATGGCCACCGAGAAAACTGACCAATCAAAATTCTGTATACATGTTCTGAAGCATACCAGTCTAGGGTCCTCCCAGCCAAGGTTTGCTTGACGGCCAAGTAGTTAATGAGGAGTAGGCTTTTATCTTACTTCCCAAAATTTTCTGAAAAAGCCAAGATGGCTGGCGGAAAAATTGGCCAATCAAAATTCTGTATACAAGTTGTGAAGCCTTAGGGCCAGTCCTGCCAAATTAGGTTGAAATCCGCTAAGCGGTAAATGAGTAGGGTTTTAAAGCAAAAGTTGACAGACAGACGGATGATGGACGGATGGTAGCCATGGCATAAGCTCACTTGGTCATTCTGGCCAGGCGAGCTAAAAATTGGCCAATCAAAATTCTGTATACAGGTTCTGAAACATACCAGCGTACTATACTCCCAGATAAGTCTGGTTGAAATTGGCCAAGCAGTTAATGAGGAGTAGCTTTTTAAACAATTTCCCACCATTTTTCGGAAAAATTGATCAATCAAAATTCTGTATACATGTTCTAAATCTAAAGCCTACATTCTGGCCAGGCGAGCTAATGAAAACATACTGATAGGATAGAGAAAATGGAATCTATTAAATAATAGACTTCAGCTGTCTAGGGGTTAACGATATCCCACCGATTTCAGATATTAGAAACACTTGAAAAAACTAACTAGCTCAAATGGACAATGTCCTAACGTGATTGCAAATTAGCTCATGTTATGGCTCTATGCATATGGATATTTACTGCACGGTCTTTGTGATCGGTAAAGACAGGGTTGGTGCAGGGATGATGTCACGATCTCATGAAATTTCGTTCTCGTTGCGAGAAAATGCATGGCCATGCCCGGGAGACGAAATAATCCCATGTTTACGATGATATCATTTTTCATAGTATGTGTTTGTTGTTGTTATTTAGGGTCCAATATATTAGTCATATAATAGTCTTTCAAATAAGGTCCACTTTTACCCATATGGAATTGACCTTTAATTTCATATTTAACGAAAACTGGTAACTATATTATTATTTTAGCATCAACTGACAAGCTCACTCTTAAAGACAGTAATTCCAACTATGCTTAAAACTTTCGTTCACGATAACAATAGGATAATAATAAATAACAAAAAGAATAGGCGTAAGTAACTTTTCTTTCATAAAACTTTTTCTTCTTCTCCCAGTCTTGTCTTGTGTAGTAGTTCACGTCTATCAGGCTGTAGGCCACTCATGAGATTTCTATCCTAGAATATTTTACGAATTTTGGAGCTCAAGAATACACGTCACAATTTGATATTACGTTCACACGATTTCTACAGCTACATGAATACAATAAAATGTTTTCGCAATTACCAAATTAGAACTCCACGAGGGCATACATACGGAAGCCCTGAAGGGCTATGTCTGGGTAAAAAATTATCTCGAGCGCTCGACTTAATATATCGAGCGCTCGACTTAGTATCTCCAGCGCTCGAGATAATTATGTCAAGCGCTCGCAATAATTATATCGAATGCTCGATATATCTCTAACGCTCAAGATAATTATCTTCAGCACTCGACATACTATCTCGAGCGCTTGACATAATTATGTCAAGCGCTCGAGATAATTTTATTACCACTGGGTCTATTACTACCATATAGGCGAGCCGCATTTTAATTACACATGTTACATCTGCTGCAGCAGCAACAACAGCAGCGACATCGCTAGTAGTAGTAGTAGTAGTAGTAGTAGTAGTAGTAGTAGTAGTAGTAGTAGTAGTAGTAGTAGTAGTAGTAGTAGTAGTAGTGGTATTGGCAGTGGGGCTGGGGTGGCAACGGCAACGTTGGTGGTGGTGGTGGTAGTTGTTGTTGTGGTGATGGTGGCTGTTGTGGTGGTGGTGCTTGTTGTGGTGGTGGTGGTAGTGGTGGTGTTGGTGTTGGTGGCGGTGGTGGTAGTAGTAGTAGTAGTAGTAGTAGTAGTAGTAGTAGTAGTAGTAGTAGCAGCAGCAGCAGCAGCAGCAGCAGCAGCAGCAGTAGTAGTAGTAGTAGTAGTAGTAGTAGTAGTGGCAGCAGGGTGGCGGCAGCGATAGCAATGGCAGTGGTGGTGGTGGTTGTGGTGGTCGTGGTGGTTGTGGTGGTGGTTGTGGTAATGGTAGTGGTGTGGTGGTGATAGTAGTAGTAGTAGTAGTAGTAGTAGTAGTAGTAGTAGTAGTAGTAGTAGTAGTAGTAGTAGTAGTAGCAGCAGCAGCAGCAGCAGCAGCAGCAATAACTCCACGTATATATACGCGATTACGACATTATGGCAATATTGAGTATAATTTAGCGGGGAGCTTTGACGATAACTCGGCCATTTCTTAACCGATCTTAAAATGGTTTACAGATTTAGAAAGCTTGTTAAATTCTGGTCAAGGACAACGAGAACGGATAGATTATAAACATTTACAAGTACCTATTCGGTACACTGTAGGCATGCACTCGCTCCCAATCTCGACACTAGTCGTCAGGGAAGCTCTGACGCGCGCGCATACGCACTAGCTCAAGTTCAATATTATTTTTTATTACCACACATCTTAACAGACTTAGTCGTTTTTGATGAAATACCTCTCGTATAGGGCTTACATACGCTTATGCTCTACTCAGGGGTGTGTGCTCCAGAACGAATCCGGCACGGCCGGTTCTTACTCGGCTTAGCTGGGACAGCTGTTACCCGTCCGGTCGGTCTGCGTTACATCCACCACGCATTGCGGATCTAGTGCACGGAGGCATGCTAGGTGGGAATTATAGACTTCCCGGCTAGGCGCGTGGTCTGAGAGGAGTAGTGACATGCGAGACGCGTGTTATTGAGAAAGAGCACGAAGGGTGCGAAAGAGTTTTGGGAGGAGGCATACCTTTAGTTTTAATTTTTTACCTGGAATTATTTCTCCAGGTCTTTTAATTTTTTGTTTTTATTAATATTACGGTGTGTGCTTTATTAAAATTATTTAGACATTGATTCCCAAAAAATAGCTCGCATGGATGTTCTCTTTGGTGCGAAAAATTATTTTTCTGCAGAGAACACCCAAGCTCCAACGTACCACAATCACAATACAATAAGATGTATATAGGTTATATATAATTATGTAACTATACCCGCAAAGAGTATCACAGATTAGTTTAATTACATGTGAATCCCGGGTAAATAAAGGGATGCACGTAACTGTATATATGATGAAATATATATGCATCCGCTAATATATGCAGGGATGCATAGAGTGCGGCCTGTTAGTGCGGATCTGCACAAGCAGCTCTCACTGCCCCAAATCCACCCCATCGTACTGATGCAGGGTTTAAAAATAGTAAGAAAAATATCAAATAATAATAAGGTACAAAAAGACTAGTTCATCAGGCAGCCTCGGCGTAGCTGAGACTGCATGATGGGATTATGACATTGCTTCGCTGTGGTGCATTGCGCTCCTACACCGCACACGACTCATTTAGAGACATGGGGCATTGTATGTATTTCTGTGGCCAATGTCTCAAATTCCTGTGCCCCAGGGATTGAGAGGGTGGTGGGGGCCACGGATCGCTGAATGGCTGCCAGTTGAGGGAGGTGATATCATTTAACCTCCAGGAGGGAATCCTACGGATAGATCGTGTGTCACATGTCTCCAAAGTCAAGGGTGCTGTTAAACTGCGTCAGCGAGTCAGACTCACTAGCCCGCAAACGACTCATATAGTCCTAGAGCTATGTTTCTTAGCCAGTGGCAGAGTGAAGCGGCTAGCCCCTGCCCCTAATGGGATGAAGATCACTATCAATCCGGATGGAACAGGGCGCGATCTGGCACAGATATTTCTCGATGGGTTCACTCTGTTCAGTTTAACTCTTCATGTATAGCCATGATTCTTATCATACTGCTCGTGCTGCCGTCTACAGCAGTGGCACAGGGCGTTGAGACTGCCATGATATTGGATGCCAAGTGGGTCCACTTCCGGGATGACCCCCAGTACAATCCTTGGGTCGATCCCTTGCGGAGAAACATTTACGACCACTTTCACGCACGTGAAGAGATCGAGTCTGTCTGCCACTTCTATGGTGTGGAGAGGGTAGACGTGGTTGTCTGCTGGAGACACCTGCTCAGCACCAAATTCTCTGCATAACATGTGAACATGCAGAGTCTGCCATGGTGCAAATGCTAAGCACTTTAGCATCCTACCGGGTGAGCGTTGTAAAGGTAGATGGAACACACTATGGATGGTCCCATAATGCCGATGTGACTCTGGCAGAGACTACGTGTTTGTCTGAGCCTACACAGAGTGCAATGCCTGTCCTGTATGGGTGGGGGCCCCGCTGGGGTGTGGGGCGGGGCCTAATGCGTTTTAAACTGTGTTTAAACTTTGTTTACACCGGAGAGAGGGTGGTGGGCCCATCATTTAGACTGGGTTTAGATACCACATTTTTCTGTGAAAATCTGAGTGGCAGAAGCAACCAGACCTATTCCCTCCCTGACTGATGACGAGGGCAGTACCATCCATGGCTGGCAACTCCAGCAGAAAGATGCCATCAGGCGGAATCTCGTCCATGAGGTAGAAAGGTACAGCAGAACATACAGGTGATATAAGACAGCCTACAACATCCTCGCGCGTACAACCACTGCTGTGGGTGTGATTGGAGCCAGTACTGGTGTGGCAGCTATGGCCACTCTCGCTACAGGAGTGGGTGCCATCGTCGCCATCCCGCTGGGTGGTGTGACACTAGCTACCACTGTCTTGGCCACTGGCTTGGTGGTGGGGAAGCGGCAGATCACAAAGAGGCTGGAGAAGCATGCTAAGTATGTGACACTGGCACAGAGTATGCTACAGACTATCGATGAGTCGGTCAGCAAAGCTCTCGAGGATGGACAGATCACCGATGAAGCATACCACCATATATTGAAGCTCCAAGCCCTGTACCGCACGGAGAAACCTAAAGTGCGACAGCAATACCTCAAAGGCTCCAGTGGGTGGGTTGATATGGAGGAGTTAAAAAACCCAGATGTTACGGCGAGGTCGCCTCGCTGGTCTCTGGAGTCAAGATGACTACAAATAGTGTGCTGCCTGTATGGTAGATTTAAGAACACCAGTATAGATGGCCTTCCCACTGAACCTCACGACAGTCATCCGGAGCCAACCGCCCCTCCTGGGTACACCCTTGACTGGCCTGAGAGGTCTGTTGTCTGATATACCAGAGCTAACACCGTTCTCCATCACAGTGGATGGACGGTCCCGAACCAGCTTCTCCGTCAACCCACAACCGCTGACCAACCGCCCCATCACCATCAAGGATGTGAAGCAAGCTCATACTTGGATGGCTGCTCCAAGCCTCTCATACTGGAATCAGCAGCTGAACCTTGCCGTGTGGTGTGCCATGGCAAGATGTGGAGTAAGTTCCAACCTACTTCACTCCTATTCTGGTACTCCTGAAGCTGTGCTCATCGCCAGCTGTCTCAGATTCCACATGTACTTCACGGTGCGACGAATCCTCCATGAACTGGGTGCAAGCCTCCCTGATACAAACGACTTTGACCCACAGCTCAACAGTCATAGCGTCTCAGCGGCCAGCAGACTACAGAGAGTTCAGCACTCACCCAGACTATCGGTGGCATGGTGGTGACAACAGCGGTCTAGGGGTATGCATGGTGACCCAAGACGTGACTACTCAGCATTCCGCTATCGAACACCCCGACAAGTAGGCCGTCGGAAGACAGCGACATTCTCATTCGATCCAGACTCCGACCCTGGAGCGATGGTGCAAAATATGCTCATCACTGGCTTGCAGCAGGACTATCCGTATGTGTGTACTTTGTCCCACACACCACCTAAGGCCTCACACCAGCAGGGATCATTCGAATCAACCAGCCCCTGGATGCACTGTGCTACTGTCTCCTTACAGCACAGACCAAGCTGCGTCATTCCATAGATGGTGTCAGTGGAGCAGAGGTCCAGGCCATGTTCTTCAGTCTCGTTGAGGATATGATCATCGTGGCAGACCCAAGTAGTCTTATTGCTAAGTACCAGCAGGGGTTGCAGAAGGCCCGTCGCAAACTTGACTTTGCTATTTCACCACACCTACGGTTGATTCCGAGCAACATGATCGTGAACATCGAGGACCTCCAAGTCATGGGCTATAGCAACATGATAGTCGAGGGGAGTTCCCCCGGTGTCCACTTCGGCTTCAACACTGATATCAATGCACCTACGTGTAGTACGGGCATGGCAGCACATACAGTCGTTCCGACCCTGACACTGCAGCCAGTGGACACGACGCTTCCCATGGCAGCTTCACATAAAGGCATTCCAGATACTCCCGGTCCTTGTAGAAACCTTTAGCTCACAGGAGCTGCTCGACGATACCACCGTCCATGATAAGGTATTCGAGGAAGTAGATCTGTCCCTTACCAAATCCTAGATAGAGCTTCACAGCAGTCAGCTCCTCTGTCAGCTTAGCACCGGAGAGCTGAGCGAGCTCATCTGGTGTCTTCTTCTTGTAGTCCTTCAACTCCCTCCGGAAGACATCATAGTACTTCTCGCATAGCGTGAGCCCGGACATGTTTAAGATGTCTCAATAGAGAGGTGAATATTCCTGAGTACCAACCCGGACACCTGGCATATGCAGACTGCGAAGATCTTATTAGCTCTCTGGACATGGGATGCAGACGTTTAACCGCATTGTTTTACTCAGTGCTTAAACAATGACGTCAATGGTACAGATCGTGAAGCAACTGCCCGAGAGCCAGGAAGACACAGAAGTTACTGACCAAAGCAAAACCTCTGGCAGTCCATGTCGCCAGTAACGTGGCGGCGAATGTGGCCGTGGTGAAGATGACAGGTCGAAATGAGGTTCTTCCTGCCGCCACTGCTGCTGTCCTCGTTACAGTGGTGAGTGCGGTGGCCGAGCACTGTCTCGGAATAACTCACCCCATCCCAAAGATCGCCATAATTTGTGCCTCCTACACTGCCGCGGCCAAGATCATGGGTGAACGTGTTACACTAATGGAGGCCGCGGTTCTAGGGCTAGCAACGAGTGCAATGGCTGAGATCATCGTCGCCTACATTTAAAACCTCTGAGTAGTGAGAGATGGATCACGAGACCACTTCAGCATATGAGGCATGGCATGCCGGAGGGCGGTGTGTAGCCCATAGTCGAGCACATGGACTGAGGATTGCCAATGCCCGGGAATGGTGGACCGCCCACAAGGCATGCCCCTGCAGAGCGGGCCAGTACCCTGAGCACTGCTACCTATTCCCTTGGCCGACTGCGTGGTCCTCCTATGCCCAACTATTTCACTGGGGGTATGACTAGTAGGTTTAAGCCGTCTGTATATAGCACTATAACTCTGTCACTCACAGACCTAGAAAGCAGAGAGCTAGGCGATCTTGCTCACTTGGGCGAGGCACGCCACGGTTCAGAGGACACTGTTGCCCCTATCTCCTTCCTAGACTTCGATGAGACGGGAGACCCGCGGGAGATTCGAGGTACCATCCCAGTCAGAGATCTCATCGGGAACACTGATACGGTAGGACAATCGGCCATTAACAAGGCCAAGACTGTATACAAGGGGAAGGGCATCAAGGAGAGGGCGATGATACGAGGTATGCTGAGTCCTTTGCACAAGACTTGGTTAAGGATCTCCTGAAATCGCGAAGCTCATTCCAACAGGATGGAGAGAATCTCGAGGTAGGCACCATTGGCCTGAGCAATATCACTGTCGATGGCAAAAAATGTGTTACTACCAGCCTCCAGCTACCAGAGGTGAAAAAGTCATGGTTCTTTGGTTTGCCGTTTAAAACCACAGGATATTCATGGCCTCCCGTGCATGTATCATACAGATACTGGGTGTACTAGACACTCTGGGTGCTGACACAGGCCCTCTATGCTATCTTCTCAGGTGCTGCTGGGATTTCATGCTTGACACCTCCATCGCATCCTTCATATCCGCCGGAGGTGCAGGATTCCCCGCTCGGCAGGCGATAGAGCTGGTGCAGGAAGTACTGCCATTTAGTCGCCCAGATATAGACGAGGCTACCACTGACCAAGTGCTAACCATCCTCCGCATGCATGTCTGTACCATTTGACAGTAGGCGGGCGATGCTGGCCAGGTGGTGCTGATCATTGCCCCATCAGGACACAGGAAAAACATCCTGCTGCAGGATCTCCTGGCCGAACATCTACACTCTCAATACATCCTTCTGGTGTCTGACTCCGCCGCTGAGGACGCTGACAGTAATGATCAATGGTACAATGGCCCAATCACCAGGATGCAGAACCTGCAAGCACTGGTGGAGAAGCTGCTGGCAGCCCGACTGACAGAACCACTTGTTCTAGTTATCGATGACCCTGCAATGGACCAGAAGACAGTCACCTACCTCAGCAACATCACCAGGCACATCCGGCACACAAAGATAACTGTCTTCATCCTCTTTCAGAAGTACACATGCGAGATCTCACCGGATATCCGCCACAATGCCCGGTTGCTATACTTCAGCTCCAAGTGTGGGCGTGTCCTGCTCGAGACCATACACGACAGCCTAACCCTCAAGGAGACCAAAGGGGACTTTATCGCAGGTGTACAGAGGGCAGCTGATCTGTACCACTTCATCTTCAGCAACAAGGAGACAGGTGAGCTGTCACACTTCAAGCCATCTCTGGGAAAGGCGCAGACCTTCACCTACAAGCTGAATCCAGCCAGGAAACTAGCCTGCTTTGCGCATCATCGCTGACAGACTGTCGCAGCTGCTGCAACTTTTTTTTTCATTCATCAGAAGGCTGAGGAACTTCGTCCGAGGTCTCCGCTACTTCGTCAGATGCTTGAGGACCTTCGTCAGAACCTTGAGGAACTTCATCAGAAGCTTGAGGAACTTCGTCAGTTTCGTCAGAAGCCTGTTGCTGAAACTCTATCCACTGAGGGTCAGATTCTAGGACTCTCTTCTTCTGGAACTTCTCACCGAAGATCCACTTTGTTCATGCGCGACGAGCATCTGACTTGCAAGCGGATTTGATGAGGTAGTCCGGGTAGTTATCCGGGAATTTCAGAAATGCTGGCAGATTACTGGCCAATCTCCTGCGCGCCCTCTTTCGTTGAAGATGTGCTCAACAGCCTCCTTGTGGCCAACAGTGAGCCCCTCCTGAGTACCTTCTGCATGATCAGTGTCATGGCTCTCCCCCTACAGTGGCACTGATCTTCTCCCTGAGGTAGTTATTTGCTCTAGACTGGAGGCTATCCAGCATATCTCGCTCTTTCTGGCTATGGAGGCTAAATTACGGCAGCCCACTTCCCAACCATTAGTAGATCTTTGGGTTCGACCCTCGCCCTTTGGAGAGCTAGAATAACAGGACTGTTGGTTTGGGCCACAGGTAGGTTGAGTGCCCTGCCCTGGGTGCTGTCAAACTTCCAGTACAGTATTCGAGTCAGGAGTTCTTTTGTACTACGAGCTGGCGATCCTTCCTTCCTAGGGAAGACATCGCACCGGTTGTCGTACAGGTTGGTTGTTTCCGGTATCGATGGAGTGGCGTACAAGATGTGTTTCTCCAAGGTCCATATCTTCGGCCGAGAAACTATCGCAATATTTGTAAAGCAGTTACCGTATTTGTAATTTTTTAGATTGTATCAAGCCAACTGTGGCACGCAAATATAGGCCATGTAAATGTTCAGGCAAATCATCTGATGTTGTAGTGGTTGTGTTTGCGGATGCAGCTGTTTCCAGTGATATCACATCAACTAAATGGCCACAACGGACTCCTGGTTCAAGAGTTATTGGGTCCGCAGTGCCATTGAATACTCTGAAGGGTATATGATTTTTGTTGGTGGTGTCCAGTATCATGCGGGGTTTGTGCATTGTGAGGCTATCATGTATTCTGGGTCTGGTTCCAGCATGGCTGTGTGTGTGTGTGTGTGCACGCGCGCGCGTGCGTGCGTGCGTGCGTGCGTGCGTGCGTGCGTGCGTGCGTGCGTGCGTGTGTGTGTGTGTGTGTGTTGTTTCCTAACTGTGGTGCAGTGGCCCATAAGATTTTCTCCTGTCCTGGCTCATCTGTGGCAGTGGTTGCTAGAATTACCACACACGTGTCATATAACAATGATTCCGGTCCAAGAGGTATCCGTCGGTCGTGTATGTCTAGTTCTTGTTGCTTCACTGGCACTGAGGAAATCAGAGCCAAGCAGGGCATCATTCTGAATGGAGGCGATGATGACTCGCTGTATGAATTGTATCTCCTCTACCTGGATGACTGGGTTTACTGTACCAGCCACGGGTACATCGGCTCCCATAGCTGTTTACAAAAATATGTTAGTAGGTTTAAGGGGAGGCTTCTTATGAGGTGGAATGCTCTCATATAAGTGCTTGTCGAAGACGGTGATGGAAGCTCCAGTGTCCACAGTGGCACTGGTGGAAATACAGCTAAAAAGACAGGCACATTCATAAATCACCTTGCGGTGGACCTGCAGAAGAGTTTCCAATGATACCGTTTGCGATAATGGTTGAGGAGCGGAATCATTCTGTATGTAGTCAGTTTGTTTCCGGATAGCTTCCCTGAGTTCGATAGATGGCTGAGTGAGGAAAGGGCCAGTCCGTCGTCGTGCTGTGTGTGCTTTGGTGATGACGAAGCTGGTGGTAGCAGTGGTGATGGCGGTGGTTCTGTATGTGTGTAGGCTGAGTTAGTGTAGACAGCAGTGCGGATAGGATTCTTGCGATCATGGAAAAGCGCAACCTGGGCGAGTCACTTCTTGCAATGCATCATTGGATGTTTAGTTGATCCACAGAAGAAGCAGTGTTGCTGTGGGAGTCGTTCGTATTTGTGGCAATGCTTTTGTTTACGGATCCATGATGCGGATTGTATGGTGTCGCATGAATCATCACTGTCAGTGGATGCCGGAGATGATGTACGGGAAAGTGTGTTGCATACCACCAATGGACACCGAGAATCCAGTGGCTTGGTGGCGAGTCGTGGTGCTTGCAAAAACGTTGTTTCAGTGGAGGTGCTACAACCTACCACTGCCGTTTTACATAGAAAAGAAGGTTTGCTAGATGCGGATTTTGCGGGGTCACATTTTCCGCTAAAGGGAAATGTCGGTATTGCAGATGTGGGAGGCATTGCAGATACCAGCGTATGAGAAGCCGGGTGAGTGTAGGTGTGTGGTGAAGTAGAAACTGAAGTATTATGGTGGGCCACCTGACGTGGCTGTGCGGAGGCCGCAGCTGAGCTGGGTTGTGAGCACGGGCACCGAAGTGACTCTCTAATCAGTGCCCTTGCTAGTTTAATGGATTGTCTGGCTGCAGAGTGCATCGGTCAGTAGTCGGAGTTGTTGATGGGGGTCGGTTAGGACACCGTTCCCTCCAGTGGCCCGGCAGACCACATCCGAAACATGTGTTAGGCGGCTGTGCGGTAGTGGTAGTTGCGGTCCTAGTGTTTGTGGTTGTGATTGTAGTGCTGAGTGTCATGACAAGTTTGGTGCGTGTCGGTTGTTATTATTGTGCTGGTTTCCACATCCTGGGGCATTGTTGTGGCCTCCCCAGTGGGACTGGCCATGACCTCTTCCTCTAGGCACATGATTCTGACCGGTGTTGTGCTCTTGCTGCACGTGTTGTTGCGTGGACTGTTCTGTTGCTGATGCTGTTGTGAATGCGGTGGCGCTGTCGGTCGTAGTGGCGAGATTGATATCATTCATTTCGTTTATTGGGTGAAGTTGGCGATGATTATTTTTCTCCCGCTCTAAACAGTTCTCAATCCAAACCGCAGTAGCTGTTAATTGTTGCAAGCTGCCATGATCCTTGAGGAATAATTTTTCTTTTAGGGCGGGTTCACCGCTCAACGCGTCAATGAATGTATCCAGATGTAAGTGTGTGACGCCCTCAAGATCTGTACAGGGCTTTGCGCCGTGATGAGCCGACGGATGCGACTAGCTAATTCCGGCAAAGTTTCTACCGTACATCAGCGTAGATTTTTTAGTTGCAGCCGACTTGTTTCCTCGAGAGCGATGTCGCCGAATCCTTCCAACAATGCGCTTTCCAGTTCCGTGTATGTTGGTGTGTACTTTGTTCCGAGATCCGCGAGAACTTGAAGGGCCTTTCCAGAAAGCTTCGCAGCTAAATATTCCCCCATCTGTTCATTACTCCACCTATTTGTTCTACTCATAATTTCAAACTGAACCTTATAATTGGCCCAGTCGCTCTCCCCGCTAAATACCGAGGGTGGGGGGAGAATGACCCGGCCAGGCCCTCGTGGTGAAGTGATTGGTGAAAATCCAGGTGGGGGTGGTACTCGGGAGACTGACGAAAATGTGGATGCTGGTCGGCGTGCTGGTGGTGGTGGTGCTTCCCGTCAATGTCCCTGATGATGCTGACTCTTGCTAATGATGTGTTGTATGGTACGTAGGTGCTACCGAATGCCACCTTGATGCAGGTCCATAGACAGGTGTAGGTTTATAGACTGGTGGAGGCACGTTGTGTAGACGATGCAGACGTTCCTGTTGCTGTGAGATGTATTCCTCATATGGAGGTGGTGCAGGTGACTGACACGGATAGTGTGTGTGGTGTGTGCGTGGTCTGATGTATTGCTGAAATGGTGTAGCTGTATCCTCCGGTTCATACCACGGTCCCGACTGATAGTAAGTAGACGCTGTGCGGAAAGGAGGTGATATGGGATATGGTACATGAGCATCCGGCCAGTGATCACCTATTGATGACGTAGGTGAACATAATGGTCGTGAAGGTTGTGGTTGCCCCTGTGGTGGTCTTTGACGCGGTCGTCCGCGATCCGGCGTAGATGGTGGTAGCCTATCGTGGAGATCCGATAATGTTAGGAATTCAGTTCCGACCTGCGAGGCATCATGGAATGCCCCCTCGCTTACTGGCGAAAACTGTTGTAGTGATGGTGCTCGGCGTTCCACACCAGGGAAATTATTGACACAGTCGGTGAGCAAATGAGCAGTACGTCCGTCATATGATGCTACTTCCATGTCTAAGGAGTGCTGACTGTCGGATGAAGGAGACTTAAACTCGGGGGTGTTGGGTGTTGGTGTGGGTTCGCTTCTCGTTTGAGCCCCACATCAGGCACCACTTGTAGCTCGTGGGGATAAGTGTTGGTCTGCTACCTGATGTCCACCCAACGCACCGCAAGTGCATGATGACCGTGATCGCTGGTTAGCTGCGGATCTCGGGGTTGTGGATCTCATATGCCATCTCTCCGCGGAGTACAGAAACTGACTTCTAGAGCCGGTGGAACCATGATGTTCCTGTGGTGCCATCCGCCCTCCGGTGACGTCACCAAATAGTATAAAAGGGAGGAATCACGCAATGAAACTTCATCTTCCCATCAAAACTCGACACAAGGGAAGAACAAGCATTAGGCTATTTTCATGTCGCAAACCAAATTCTGCTGTTTTCTTATTATTTTATTACTATTATTAGCCAGGAATGTTTATGAAGCATTAGGGTTATAGATTAGGTTAGGTAGCTGCGCACCATAATCAAAATGCGGAAATAAGAGGTCACTCGTGGAAGATTTCGCTCTGTCAGATACCTCGGAGGAGGCTATGCCAGTTCAGTCCAGCAAGAAGTATCTGTGTACAGCCTTGCAGCAAAACGGACAGCTATGCCAGCGCGCAATTCAGATCTGACTCTTCACATCAATCATGATCATCTGTTTCAAAATGCATTTTGTTCAGGCTGCAAGTATTTATATACCGCAACTCGTGACACACACCTTAACTTACAAACACTGTGTGCTTGTAGTTACTTTATAACCGGGAGAACAAAGTGAGGACATTGAGGTTCTGGCTAAACATCTTGAAGCTAGGCTTCTGCTTAATATTATACCTACGGGAAAGATGGCGAAGACCAAAAGAATGAAACGGCGGCCAACAGAGTTTCTGCATTACAAAAGACCTATGACAACCACATCAGCCACGCAACATGCATTAAGTTATTACGCCGCCATCACTACAACATGACCAGCACAATCCGCACCAGTAGCACCTGTAGTAATGGTACCTACATCTTCTGCAGTTTCCAGTCCGGCAGCACCTGCATCAACATCATCTCCCGCATCACTCGCCACCGCAACATCAGCATCCGTAATCGGCCAGCCAATCTCAGTCCTAATATCTACACCAGTGACTGTATCCGAACCTGTGTTACAGGACATCGATAGATTCTATATCTCTGTGTAGCTTAATCATCGATGAGGAGATCCACCTTATGGAATCGTCACTCATCAGCACCGCATCACAGGGCAGCATCATTTCACAACTGCGCAGCAGCACCCCAACAGATCCCGCAATCAGAAAATTGACCATGCCAGATCATCCATACGCCGGAAAGAAGTGCGTCACACATTCCACCGAAAGCCGTGCCATTCCAAGGACGACCGCCAGCAGGTTACTGAAGGCCATGAAGATCCGGAAGTTATCCGCCAGCACCACATCCGCACAACCACTCATCACATTCCCAGCATATCAATCATCCACCGTGCGGAACAACACCACCACATCAACAACAACGGTGATGTCAGCAGTTTCCACGCCACCACCAGTTCGCACGTCACCAGTCATCATTTCCGCCACCACCATTGCTTCAATGGACCTGTCCGCACCATTTTCCAGTTATAGTATCACAGATCTGGGCCTGTTTAGTAGTGATATTTCGGCAGCAGAGGACCATCTGCCGCGTCCGTCCTGTATGAGTCATGATAACCAGACACGTTGGGGGAACTTTCAAGCGGATGTTTGTGGCCACTACTGCTGAGGTTGCAGCAGGATTTATCAGTAGTTGTGTGAAAAGCAGAACATTTTTATCATTATTTTTAAAATACTTTTCTTCTTATTATATATGTTTGTAAAATTGAAACATGTCCCTAGGGTGACTACGGTAATCCTACACAGCTGCACAAATATTTTTGCATAGCTGTGTCCCACATAAAAATAGTCGCTGCAGATTTCTGTGTTGTAAACACGCCTTGTGTGACATAAGTACACAAACCACCGTAGTGACCATGTCATAATCCCATCATGCAGTCTCAGCTACGCTGGTGCTGCCTGATGGACCAGCCTTTTTACTTTATTATTATTGATATTTTTATTATTATATATTTTCCCGGGTCAGTACGTCGCGACGACTTGTGGGTCAGCGAGAGCTACCCGAGCGGATCCTTGATAATGGGACGCAATTATATATTTAATCAATATACACATATATACGTGCATCCCTTTATTTACCCGGGATGCACATATGATTTAAAATAATAATCTGTGATATATATAAACTTGTAATTGTTGGTGCATTGGAGCTTGGGTGTTCCCTGCGGAAAAATAATTATCCGCATCCAAGGGAACACCCATGTGAGCTATTGTATTAGGATGATGCTAATATGATAATAATATTAAATAAAGAGCATGCACCGCAACATAGAAAAAAGAAAGAAACAGACCTGAATAAACAATTCTTGGTCAAAAACGAAAACTAAAAGTATGCCTCCCCTACCCCACCTCTTTGGCACCTCTATGGGCTTTTTTCTTAAAAACATGCGTCTCTCGCGTCACTACTCCTCTCGGTAATGCGCCTGCCCCGGGAGTCTATAATTCCCACCTAGCGTGCCTCTGCGCATTCGATCTGTAATACGTGATCGTTTGCTGTGGACATCAAACTAGGAGGGGGTGGTGTAGCGTGGATCGACCGGACGGGTATGGGTCATCCCAACAAGCTGGGACCGGCCATTCCAGGTTCGTTCTAAGCACGCCCCTGGGTAGGATGATGCGCGTATATAAGCCCTATGAGAGACGTTCTCATTGAAAATGGCTAACTCCGTTAAACCCCGTAGTGCGCATGTGCGCTAGAGCGTTCATAACAACACAAGTTAGGATTGGAGGCGAGTGCGTGCTTATAGTATACCGAATTTTCACTCGTAATTTATTGAAACATAACCGTTCTCGTTGTTACTGGTACACATTAGGACCGGAATAAAACGAGCATTACAAAACCTTTTACTGTTTCAAAATCGGTTACGAAATAGTGGAGATATTCATGAAAGCTCCCGGTTAAATTATACTTATAATATTACTTAACGTCGTACTCGCGTATATATAATAAGATAAATACATAGTGGGTTGTACATGTGATAGCCACGTCATCACCTATACAGCACGCTGATTGGCTGGCGCTCGACCGCTGATTGGCTGAGGCATTGGGCTGTGACATCACCAAATAGTATAAAAGTGGAGAAAAATCGAGAATCAGGAGCATCACGGGTGCGGAAGCCAGCCTGCGTAGGACAACTGGACCACCTGGATGGCGGATGTATCTGCTGACCTACTGTGATTCTCACTTACCGCTGTCGTACGGTACCCAGCACACCCGCAGTGGTAGGAAGTCCTCGGCTGCCACAGCTTTTGTAAACCCTCGGGTAATAGACTAAATTTAAAGTTATACCTGCCGCATCCAGACTTTCCTAAGGGAGCTTTTTGGTGAACGGGCCGTGTGGGCCCGGAATGTAATTCTACAGGATGTAGAGCCACAGTGCTCCTTGGTGGATGTCTCGCCGGATCTGCCAACCATGCTGAAAAGTGGACTTCAACTTCCGCACTGCATGTCGTGTGTGATAATGTTAACTTTTTGACCACAGTCTGGTGAGACTTTGCCCGGTGCGCCGCAAGAGCTATGCGGCATATCCGGCACTGTGTGCCAGTTATTGCACGTGCTTAATTACCGCCCTCTTTGTTATGGGCAAACTTCAACTTTCTGATTTCCGGCGCCTGATGGATAACTTTTCAACTACAGTAGAAATTATGTGTCAGCTAAGAGACTATGTAATAGACATTTCCTGAACCGCTTGGTTTCACTGTCCTGAGAATGTACCGTATCTACCATGCCTGGAGAAGTTGCTTGTGGAACCAACCTGTGGAACCAGCTTGTGGAACCAGCTTGCGGAAACCTGCTTGTGGAAATCTTCCCAGTTCCAGAGAACGTGTCATCTCGCGCTATATTAATGTTAGCGCCTCAATTTCAGTAACTCCTGAGCCAGTTCCTTGATAATGACTATTAGATATTCAAGTAGCTATACTATTGTACTATTAATTATTTCCATATGTGGCACTGATGACTAATAGGTGCTCCACCGGTCTTAGGACCACAATTTATAATTTATGTTTTATCTGTGAATATTTTCCTTGTTTATTTTGGATGCTTTCAACTAACATCACTGTCTTAGGTTTAATAACCTGTGATATTAATATAATTATGACTGTATGTATCATATGTATCCGTTAGTTGTGTTATGGCAGATGGTCATCCAGTCAATATGTTTTGTTTATTTATGAAAACTCTGAACCACAGTGCACTAGGAAATACTATACAGCAACAGATTTATCCACATCACGAACCCGTTCAGCAACAATTTTACACTGAGGTCGCTGACCATACTCTAATTGTTTGAGCCCGGCATGTTACTGACTAAACCTTACCATTTAGCTCGATAGGACAGGTTTAGTGGTTAGAAACAGTTTCTCTGTCAGAGACGCATAGTGTATGCCTCTTTTCCGGTTGTTGTCGTAATGTAGCCCCACCCTCCGGCAAGGTTGTGTAAAATTGGCCAGCTAGCTATAGGGCCTCATATATATACAGGTGTATATATACACCTGTGCAAAAGTTAAGCACCAGCAAATACAATAGAACGTAGAAACATGATGGTACAACTAGGCTGCCATACTTTTTGTCCCCGCGTTAGCTGACATAATTCCAAGTACGAAATGCACATGCATGCATGACTTCACGCCGCTTGATGTCCGTGCGTGGCGGGAAACAGCACACGTGTTCAGTTATGTAAAAGTCCAGTTTGAGGTGTAGAACATTACATACAGATTTAGGCGACAAGATTAGGAATTTTGTGTTCATGACCGTGGTTTATTTGTACAGAGAGAATTAGCTCTTGATTGTGAACCGCTATGGCAAGACGAAGGTTAAGTGATCGTGTGAAATGGCAAATCATAGGCATGCATACCACTGGTATGTCATGCAGAGAGATTGGCAGACAGCTGAACATTAACCATACTGTAATCAGTCGTTTGATTGCAAAACATGGGCAAACTAACGAGGTGAAGGACAGGCCTAGATCTGGAAAACCGAAGAAGACTACTGCCCGTGATGATCGAGCCCTAGTACGCCTTGTTAGGAGATCTCCATTCACCAACAGCAGAGTGCTCAGCCAGCAATGGGAAACGCGCAATAGAGTGTCAATGTCTACCGTCAAAAGGAGACTGTATGCTGCTGGCATGAAAGCTAGGAGACCTGTCAGACGTCCTCTCCTCACTGCACACCACAAAGAGGAGCGTCTGAGGTGGTGCAACGAAAGAAGACACTGGAACATGAGATCCTGGAGACGGGTACACTGGTCCGATGAAAGTCGGTTCCTGCTTCATGCCACAGATGGTTCCATTTGGTGGAGGTTCCGTTATGATATGGGGGTGCATCTCATTTGATTGTAAGCTGGATCTGTTGACTGTACCTGGAACACTAAATGGACAAAGATATCAAGATTCCATACTGGATAGAGTTGTGGTCCCTCATTTTGTAAATCATGCACCTGGAACCCACCCTATATTCATGGATGACAACGCCCGACCACATCGTGCTAGAGCTGTGCATGAATACCTCCGCCAGAATGCCATCGAAACCCTACCATGGCTAGCAAGGAGCCCTGACATGAACCCTATTGAGCATATCTGGGACATTCTGGGAAACATGGTGAGAAGGAGGGAACCTCCTGTGCAGAACCTACAGGAATTAACAGACGCACTCCATCTTGAATGGCAACGAATACCACAATGGCGTATCAGTCGGTTGGTGACCAGCATGAGACGTCGTGTCCAGGCTGTCATCCAGGCACAAGGTGGATATACCCGGTATTAATAATGACAGTCTCAAACTCGTGCACAGATGTTAAACTTCGTTTTCAGACACCATTAATGACAATCTAGCCACGTGTGTCAACTGTAGGGCAATAGTTGTCAGTTGTGTCAACGTAACCATATTCAGGCCTCGTTTTCAAGTTCAAACAAAAACATACAGTGTTTCCCCACCATCATAATCAGCATTCCTCTAGTTGTATTATTACCTCTTGCACTAAGATGGATGGGTACATACATGTTTATGCTATTGCTTTCTTCATAGCACATGAATATACCCTCGCATGTGCGTAAAAATAGGGTGGTGCTTAACTTTTGTACAGGTGTATATATATATATATATATACAGGGGCGTAGCTAAGGGGGTGTTTTGGGTGTTAGAACACCCCCATGGGCCTGGCAAAATATTTTAAAATCTAAGTCTAAGTCACAATAAAATCTGCCTATGTGCGCAAGTGAGATCACTGCATATAGAAACAGTGAGAAACACGGCCAGTCAGGCTAGACAATTGACCTCATTGTCTACCAGCGGCCACGCGCATATCGCCGTAGTCACGTGCCTTGTAGCTCTGATGCTGTCTCCGCATTGGCTGACCTACAAGCGCTGTCAGAAAGCAATGCGTGTTTCGTATTATCGTATGTATCAGTGTAACTGTTTAAAATGGGTGATAAAAAACGACAGAAGACAACAATTTATTCGTTTTTTAAACCTTCTCGTGACGCTGGTTGTACCTCCGTAATAAACAATGATATCAGAGCCAGTACGTCTAACAATTTACTGCCACAGCATATGAATACGGAAACTGTATTAGAGACTCCAGTCACTGTACAATGTGCTGCTGAAGTGCCAACGGAACAACCTGCTAACGACATTGGCCTCTTCTGTGGAGATGACTCAGATGAATCTAGGAAAGTGAGTTTCTAAGGTGTATTTGTACAATAATGACAGTGACATAAATGCATGAATTTTAATTAGCCGCGATCGTCGAGCGGCTCCATAGGGCCTACGACTATAGGAGCCTTTAATTGTTAGTCCGTTACCTAATTCCACCCTCAAAATGTATTGTTTTTTAAATTGAAATATAAAGGATCAATGAGTTATCCGATCACAATGAAACAGGATGCTTCTATGCCATCATTGCATCCATCCTACACCATGCGAACCTTTGTTAGCCCGTCTGTCTGTCCCTCATTCCATTACTCCATGAAGCTCACACATTCAACATTAAGGTTTTCGTTCAAAATGGGTTTTTTCAAACGATACAGTGTTTAATTCATCAATGGGTTATCCGATCACAATGAGACTTAACAGGATGCTTTTCTACCATCATTACATCCATCCTACAGCAAAGGACCCTTTGTTCGTCCATCCGTCAGTCCACCCGTTTGTCTGCCCATTACGCTAACTCCTCTCCAACTGCTTAGTGGAATGGAACCAACTTTGGTATGTGGGATACCCAGAGGATGCACTTTGCAAGGCGACATTTTGATTAGGCTCCGCCGTCAAGGCAGCGTGACAGGAGTCAAAAGGTCAAATTAATTGTCTAACTGTCCGTCACGCTAACTCCTCCCAAACTGATGGGTGAAATTCAACCAAATTAGCTATGTGGCTAACAGTGGGTTACCCCTAAGAATGTGCTTTGCAAGACGAGATTTAGTTTAGACCCCTTCCCCAATTTTCAATTGGTATTTAATTCATCAATCCTAAAAGGTTGCTGCTTCAACGGCATATGCCGCCTAGTTTTGGTATTACGTTCGCAATACCCCCGACAACCTCGATAGACAAGATTAACAAATAATACGAGAGATCCGCTATAATTAAGCAAGCAACTATGGCTACTAGCACTAGTAGAGTCTTACAGTTACCACATTAAAAATTAAATAACGCAATTTCGAAATATATTTGTATTACACCTCAATGAGTCTTGAATAGGCCTATAACGAGTTGTGGGAGTTTCCAGTTAAATTAATTTCAAATTAACATAGCTCGTCTAATTGTATATAACGATTTTAAAATTGAGATTCTGTGACGTAATGGATTAAACAGTTTAACCCTTTAGTGACTAAATTTGTTCCTGAAAATCAAAATATTTGCTTTTTGAATGTCTATTTGCAGGCCAAGAGAAGACTATCTTTTTAAGATTTACCACTGGAATGACTGGCGTGGATATCGGACCAGCTATGACTGACGTGGATATCGGAGCAGTTATTCCAATTGTAAATCTCCAAAATGAGTCTTTTCTCTGTCTGCGAATGGACATTCCTCTAGACCACTAAGGAGGCCGGTTTTACTATTAAATGATTAATAAAATATGCTGGAAATTGGTTCAGGTCGCTGGGCTGATGACCTTTATACAGATCAATTATTAGGAGGTAATCGTGTGTGGCGGATGTACGCAATCTATGAATGCCTTCTAATATTAGAATATCTTGCTAATCTGGTCATTCATCTGATTCTGGCCCCAGCTTTGAGTGAGAGGTTCTAATTTATTACTGTATTCCATATTGTTTGCTCATCTGGCCAGAATGTCCGATGAAGCGTATGGCATGGCGACTGGCGGGTGTCCGTCCATCCTCCGGCGTCTGTACAGCTAGTCACAGTGTCCCTTTAAAATGCTACTAATTAATTCAATGTAAATGATAATGGTCCAGGTGAGCATCACATGCCATTGTGCTTTCCAAAAACCCACACATCCAGTATTCGATCCTAATCTTAATCATACATTTTATTCAGAATTCAGATGTCTAGTAACAATTTAAAATCCTTGGTTTGAATGACAGCCTCGTCATTATAGAACAAGAGGCAGATCACCTAATACATTTATCTTGTACAGTTCAAGACCAACCCACCAACCAACCAACCAACCAACCAACCAAACAAACAGACGCATCGGTTATATACGCCCTTTACTTTGGTCTATAAATGATAATAATGCACATGTAATGGTTATTGACTAGTCGGAAGTAAATAGAATAGATTTTTATTTTCTTAACAGTTAACCATGGAGAAGCGGCGCTTGGACCTCCTTTGTAATGCGTGAGTTCCTGACGCAGACTATATATTTTCTTCCCGAGGCAAGCGTAATCTACGATTCCAGCACCAGTGGCTGCATCGGTGGAAGTGGCTCTTATACAGTCAGGTTCGGAGTGGTGCATTTTGTAAGTACTGTGCACTATTCGCGCCAGAAGGAGCAGGTATTGGAAGTCAGTCTCTGGGAAAGCTTGTGAGGATATCTTTTTCTAACTGGACAAAGGCTGTTGAGGTGTTTAACGATCACGAGAAGACCACTTATCACAAGGAGTGCATTGCGAGTGCTGGAAACCTTCAGTCTGTTGCTGGTGGTCGTAAAGTTGATTCAATTGACATCCAAATAGATAGTGCGTCCAAAACCATAATTCGTGAAAATCGTCTCAAAGTTATACCAGTTATTGATACTATTATTCTTTGTGGCCGGCAGGGATTGTCACTTCGTGGCCACAGGGATTCCGGACCTCTGAGACTGAATTGTGCAGAAACATCCGCTAATGAGGGAAACTTTAGAGCTCTGCTACGGTATCGTGCAAACGGCGGTGATCAGGTCCTTAGCAAACACCTACAATCATGCTCATCATTTTCAGCATATGCCTCCTACATTAGTCCTCAAATTCAAAATGAAATAGTAGATTGTTGCAATCTCTTGATCCCTGATAAGCTAGTAAATAACATCAATGCTGCAAAATGCTTTTCAATACTCGCTGATGAAACAGCTGACATTTCGGGAATTGAGCAGTTTTCACTATGCGCACGCTACATAGATGAATCGGGACATCAGATTCGAGAAGACTTCATTCAGTTTGTACCTGTTTATGATGTTACTGGCCAGAACCTCGCTCAAGTGATCATAGATAGTCTGCGAAACTTCGGTGTAAATTTAGATTATATGCGTGGACAAGGTTATGATGGCGCAGCTTCCATGAGTGGACGATTCAACGGTGTACAAGCACACATTGTGAGACAGTTTCCACTTGCCCCGTATGTTCATAGCAGAGCACATAGTTTAAACCTTGCTGTGTCAGATGCGTGTACTGAGGTATCAGTACGGAACAGTATGGGCACTATCAGTAGTATATATAACTTTCTCAACACACCAAAACGACAAGCTGTCCTTGCTAACGCTGTTGAGGACAATTTACCAGATGCCAGGCGAAAGCTGGCAAGACAGAGACTCTGCCACAAATGCTAATCAACTATTGTGTGCCATTAAACAGCCTGAATTCATTATCACTACGAATGTTGTTGCAAAGGTGTTCTCTATTAGCCTTCCGCTTTGCAGATTCATGCAGAAGGAGAACTCGGACTTGGCTGCAGCAGTTAACTTTGCAACAGATGTTGAGGACTCCATCAAGGCTATGAGAGCCGACTCAACAAAAGTGTTTAATGATCTTTATGTTAAAGCTGAGAAGACATGTGAAGAGCTTGGCATTACTATACTTGTCCCACGTACTGCTAAAAGACAAACTAAGCGATGTAATGTTCAAACAGCTGATCCTGAAGAATACTTCCGCATCGCTGTATTTGTGCCATTCCTAGATCATTTTCTAAGCCAACTCCAGGACAGACTACTAGCTCACAAACAGCTTCTCAGCGGGTTTATGTGTCTTATCCCAGATGGAGGCGCGTCGAAACCTTCGATGGCTCAGCAAGCACAGATTAAGGAACTCCTTGAGAAATATGCCTTCGACTTGAATTGTAATGACCTAACACTGCTGGGCGAAATGGACCTATGGTATCGATGTGTAGCTACAATGGACAATCCTCCAGCGAACGCTCTAGATGCTCTAGCTAAGTGTAACGTTGACATGTTCCCAGCTGTACGGAAACTAATTAAGATCATGGCAACGTTGCCTGTGTCAACCAGTTCAAGTGAAAGGTATGAATTGTGTTGCGTTGTACGAATGGATATTATAACAGTAGTAGTAGTAGTAGTAGTAGTAGTAGTAGTAGTAGTCGTAGTAGTAGTAGCAGCAGCAGTAGTAGCAGTAAGAGCAGCAGCAGCAGCAGCAGCAGCAGCAGCAGCAGCAGCAGTAGTAGTAGCAGTAGAAGCAGCAGTAGCAGTAGAAGCAGCAGCAGCAGTAGCAGTAGTAGTTATACCAGCAGCATAAGCAGCAGCAGCTATTTTGGTGAATGTAACTATCACGTTGAGTTATATTAATGGTATATAGCACTAAATCCATCTCTCAAGCAGCAGCAAAAAGGAACGTTGTCAGCAAAGTCGGGGCAGTAGCAGCAGCAGCGGTGGTGGTTGTGGTGGTGGCCATGCTGCTGTGCTGCTGGTGGGGCTCGTGGAGGTGTTGTTGTTGTTGGTGGTGGTGGTAGATTGTGGGTGGTGATGGTGGGTGGTCGTAGCTGTTGTTTGAACTAATTAAATATCTTGCTGTTTGCAGGTCTTTCTCTACACTTCGCCGACTTAAAACCTATCTTCGGAATACCATTGGTCAAGATCGCCTCAATGGCTTGGCGCTGATGAACATACATCGAACCATTGAGGTCAATGCTGAAGACGTCTTGTCACACCTCGCAAGAAAACCACGACGCCGTAACTTTATCCTATGATAAAGATTACCAAATTATGAATAGCCCAATAGAGCATATATACGCGTGGGTAATGCGCCCATTATTAAACTGTATAAAGTTTTGCTTGAATAAATGACTTTTCGCTCGAGTCAGGAGGATTAACGTTCAACTTTGCTTTATGTGTTATATTTATGCCGAAGTTTTGAAACCTTTAAGCATTTGACTTTTGAATTGCATACCAGTATTGCAGTTTAGCTAGGCCTGTATAGCATTGGCAAGCATTCTTTTGTCTATGGCGCCTTAGATATACACTTTACAAATTATCAAATACAAACTGAAACGTTTAACGTGTTGAGCGAACGGAATTAGTAGATCTTTTCAGGGTATGATGCATCGCAATGGTGCAGTGTATTTTGGTGCCATTGTCGGTGTCTATGTATATTCAAGGAGCTTAAGACGCATACTGCAATATGTAAACGTTCTGCAATTATTATATACGTGATGTAGCTGTTAGGTTTAGTGGGGGTGTGATGGCAACGGGCAAGACTTTCAAACCAGGGAATGTTTTGTAGAAAGATATATTTGACCAGATTGATAGTCCAAGATTCTATCAACCTGAATGCAAGAAATTACTCCCAATACATCAAATTTATGAAAAGAATTCTGGAAATACTCATTTCAATACACTTGTATAGCAAATTACCAAAACTGGGGTACATTTTCTTAGATTACACCTTCCATTAGTAATCGTATAGCGTGTATGATATGGGAATGGTGTATAATATACTGACATGATATTAACAGTTCTGGGAAAGGTGTGAGATTACACCTTCCTTCTTGAACAAGTAAATTATTAGTATATGGTTCTCCATATCGCATTGACCGCTGAGTCTTTTGGCAGCACATGATCTTCTACAGGTATGCAGGAGACTCTGGGCATGTGGCATGTTTTGATGATAGTTTGACTGAAGGTCAAATTGTTTCCAAAATGCAAAGCAGCCTCCTGATATGTTCCGGAACTAAGTTAGGTCCGTTTGTATATATGTATATGTATTCATAGTTGACACTGTGTACAAAGCATAAATATATAAGCATATAACATATAACAATAGTATTGTCAAGCTGTAGATTAGTTGAAAGTACATTACGAACATTTGAAAACTAGGAACGGCTGACAGGGCAACGGCCTATTATCGATACAGCCGAAATTGATATGACATGATATGTACAGATTATGTATATCAAGGTTTAATCTGCGTAGAGGTAGTAGTGTGTAACCAGTAGAGTCAGTGATCCAAACTCCATGGCAAGGCTTCGTTTTCAACCTATAGTGACATATCACAATATAATAATAATGATTTGTTTATTTTTTGAAGCTTATTATCTGACAAATCTAATTATACCAAAACCAGCTCAAATGCACATATTATATTTTTAATTACACAAGATTGCATAACCAGGTGTAAATCTGACGTAAAAATAGCCGCTTTTGAAAAACGCTCGGAAATGTTGAGTTTTCAGAGGAGACTTCCACTTTTATAGGTGCCACCCATTATTACTATTATCCTAGCATCTAGATCGCATTATCTAGTAACCACACATACATTTTCAGAGTGATGGCTGCTTAGATGGCTTCTCAGCATTGTTTCAATCACAATCACCCTACTCACAAAATTCTATTAAAATGTGACCTAATTCCGTGGTATTGCGGATTGGCTACTATAAAATTAAATATCAGTTATAGTTTTTCTCCTAATCTAGATTTTGTAGAGGTAAATGTTAAAATCTCAATGATTTATGCATTTTTTTCGAATTCCGTGAATTATTTCCATTATTTGAAGCTTATTTTTGTTAAAGGAGCAGTTTGAGCATTTGCAAAACTGGCCCCATTTTAAATTTGGCTCTAATATATTAGTGTTTGTAATAAATCAGCTTGTGCGCATCCACTGTAATACACGCACACTAAACAAATGTGGAATGCATGATTTGGTTCATTTATTGGCGTTTTAGGCATTTGTATGGGTTTTGTGCATTGCCATGGAGTTCGGCGACCTTGACTTGCCAGATAGCTTGTACATTTTGATGGAGGTTCCAAACTTTATTGCCAAATACTAGCCAAATTTTGCATAAATTCCCCACGAAACTTATGCATATACTTTTCACTGGTTGGTATGTGTTTGGTAATTGACATAAGGAATGTATACGTTTTAGCTAAATGCAATGGAGTTTGGTTGGCCCATCTTATATTTCAGTCAATTCCATAGTACATTCTTATGGTTAATTTTTCTGGCGGCCATCTTTGATTTTCCAAAAATTTACAGAAATCATTTAAAAGGATATTTCTCAATATAAATGGCATGAGTTCAACGAAACTTGGATGGACTAATTCTATGCTGGTAGGCTTCAAGACTTCTAACAAGAGATTTGATTGGTCAATATTTCCGGCGGGCATCTGGCATTTTCTGAAAATTTCTGGAAATCAGTTAAAATCCTACTCCTCATTAACCACTTGGCTGATTTCAAGCGAACTCAGCTGGGAAGACCATAGAATGGTATGCTTCAGAATTATATACAGAATTTTGATTGGTCTATTTTTTCAGCGGCCACCTTGAATGTTCCAAAAACTGGTGGGAAATTGTTTAAAATACTACTCATTAACTGCTTGGGCAATTTCAATCAGACTTCGCTGGAAGGATACTAGGCTGGTATGTTTCGGACCATGTGTACAGAATTTTGATTGGTCAATTTTTCTGGCGACCATCTTGGATTTTCTGAACATTTCTGGAAATCAGCTAAAAGCCTATTCCTCGTTAACCACTTTGCAGATTTCAAGCAAGATCGGCTGGAAGGACCTCAGACTGGTATGCTTTAGACCTCATATACATAATTTTGATTGATCAATTTTTTTGGCGATCATCTTGAATTTGCCGGAAAATGGTGGAAAATCATGTAAAATGCTACTCCTCATAACTGCTTGGGCAATTTCATTCAGACTTGGCTGGAAGGATACTAGGCTGATATGTTTTAGAACCTATATACAGAATTCTTATTGGTTAATTTTTCTGGTTGACATCTTGGATTTTCTGAAAAATTTTAAAAATCAGTTACACTCCTACTCCTCATTAACCACTTGGCCGATTTCAAGTAGACTTAGTTTGAAGGATGCTAGAGTTGTATGCTTTAGAATGTGTATACAGAATTTTCATTGATCAAGTAATCTTGAATTTTCTAAAACATGGTGGGAAATTGTTTAAAACGCTACTCATTAACTGGTGGGACAATTTCAACGAGACTTGGCTTGAAGGATACAGGCTGGTTACGGTTTCAGATATTGTACACAGAATTTTGACTGATCAATTTTTCCAGTGGCCATCTTGGATTTTCTGAAAATTTCAGCAAAACAGTTAAAATCCTACTACTCATTATTCGCTGGAACGATTTCAAGCAAAATCGGCTGGAATGACCCTAAAGCGGTGTGCTTCAGAGCATGTATAAAGAATTTTTATTGGTCAGTTTGCTTGATAGCCATCTTGAAATCTCCGAAAAATGGCTGGAAATCGTTTAAGACACTACTCCTCATTAGCCGCTTGTTCCAGTGGCAATCTTGCTTTCCAAAATGACATCTCAGGAACTGCTTTATGGCTCGGGCTGAAACTCATTAGATTTAATTTTTATCGATAACTAAGTGTGATTAAATTTTGTTCCAGAGAACGTGATCCTTGATAAAACATTGTCATTGACTAATCAAAATTTGCGGTTTGATGGCTATAGTTGACTTTTATATTTGCTGGATGGAACCTAAGGGTTCAATCTGATTGTGTGGTCAGCATTCATCATTAATTTCACACTAAATATTGATTGTATTGAATTCCCAATTTTGTATTTTATGTCTTGTTACTGATGAATTTAAAGACTATGTCTTTTCAAATGCTAATGGTTCAAATGCTTATGGTTCAGCCGATTTCGAAGCCCTAACAACCAAATTTGAGGGTCCAAAGCTGAATCCGGCACAGAGCAGCACCAGGAGCTCTGTGGCTTCTCTTATATCGTGATCCACACTGATGGCGTCAGCGAGCCACCAGTGATGAATCGAGGAGCAGATATGGCAAAGTAGATCCTAGGTCGGTTGGCGAAGGAAGAACCAAAGATAAAGGCTGTACTCACTCGCCCCATGCTGATGGAGATGACCAGAGATGACTGGCAAGTTCACAGAACTGCAGTCAGCTGCCATGTGTATGAGAAACCCCTAGCTCATGACGGAATCACCGACAGCGACTGAGATCACTGGCTAGTACTGGAGGAGCAGCATACAATACCTGTAATCTTATGCTACATCTCAGCGACACCACAATTCCGGTCGTTTTTCATAACCTTCGAGGGTACGATTCCCCTCATCATGAAGGCCATCTCGCATGTAGAGGGGCCGATAAACTGCATCCCCAGCAACAAAGAGAAGTACATCTCCGTTAGCCTCTGCAGTCTTCGGTTCATTGACTCGGCCTAGTTCCTCTTGGCCCGCTTGACAACTTGGTGGCCAGCTCCAGTCTTCCAGCTCACCAAGCAGTATGATCCCACCCAGGACGAGCTACTGCTCCGCAAGGGTGTGTATCCGTATGAGCACATGGACGGGTGGGACCAGTTCAATGAGACCTCTGTATCACCCATGACTGTCTTCTATAATAAGCTCACTGGTGAAGATACATCTAACAACGACTATAATGATGCATAGGCTGTCTGGGCACGGTTCGGCTGCCAGACCATGGGAGACAATCACAACCTCTACCTGTGGTCTGATACTCTTGTTCTTGCAAACAACTATGAGAACTTCTGCACAATGTGCCTCCAGCAATACCGGCTGGGACCCACTCAGTACTACACTAGTCCTGGGTTGAGCTGGGATGCCCTGCTCAGAAAGACAGGCGTATAATGCATAACTGGAGCTGCTCCCTGACTATGGCATGCATCTTTTCATCGAAAAAGGACTACGGGGTGGTGTATCGATGGTCAGCAAGCGCCATGCCACGGCAAACAAGCCACTCGTCCCTGGCTATGACCAAAAACAGGCGGCAAGGCACATCATATACCCGCTGACGCCAGAGTGGATGAAGGTGAAGAAAGAGTGGTTCTCAGAGTACCAGTGTGCCTCAGTGGGAACAACAGCCAACACAATTGGGGGTGGGGTGGGGGGGGGGAGGGGGAGGGAGAAAAGCTGGTACCTAACCTGAGGGACAAGGAGCACTATGTTTTGAACTATTGCAACCTCAAGCTCTACCTGGATCTGGGGATGAGGCTACTACTACTACTACTACTACTACTACTACTACTACTACTACTACTACTACTACTACTACTATGCTAAATATAATAAATTTGTTATCTATGTGTCGAAATGCTGTTGATTATTTTGAAACCAATTCGACTGAAAAATGGTGCTGCCTAAGGCACCAGTTTCCAGTCAAATTTATTTCAAAATATTCAACAGCTTACCGATATCATGACACTAAAAGTGCGATACTGTGATTACAGTTCCCAATGGGTAAAATGCGAATTGTTTTTTATTTTGAGGCCCGTTATTTTTAAGGGGCCCTGGGATGTAGCCCTGTTAGCCCTTGCCTTAATCCCTTGCCTCTGCAGCTAGGAAGTTTAGAAGGACATGATCACATTTAGTGCACGATTCACACAGGTTGTACTCATTATGGTTCCAGTAAAATTGAGATATAGTGGATTTCAGGTACCGGCACAGTTGAATATTTTGAAATTAATTTGCTAGAAACAGTTGCTGCCTAGAGCATTAGAAAATCCCCAGTCAAATTAATTTCAAAATATTCAACTGCTTATAGTTATAAACAAGTTGATTCTCATGGTTTTCACTGGTGATGGTTGCATCAAAATTAAGATTTGTAGATTTCATGGACTGACACCGTCGAATAGTCTGAAATTATTTGACTGGAAGTTTGAGTATTTGTTGTCCCAGTAAGAACAACCGGAAGCTGTTGCTTCCTATGTCAACAAAAGTTAAAGCTTCCAATCAAATAATTTCAAAATATTCAATTATTGCATGCAAAACCCAGACTGGATTTCATATATGTAATCAGACACCACTGAATATGTTGAAGGGTGTTTTATTAACTGTCTGACTACTACAAGCTACTGAACAATAATTTCAAGGGACAGTAAAGTTGAAAATCCTTAAAATATTGAAAACAATTTGACTGAGTTGTTGGTGGCTTAGCCATCAACAACTTTCAGTCAAATTGTTTTCAAGATATTCAGCAGGTGTAGAGTTACATCCCATGGCAAATGTTGTCTGCAAAAATTCAGCAGTCAGACAGTTAAAATGACATGAAGCATCAGACAGTGTGCATTTATTTGTGCCAAAGAATTTTCATAGATTGATGTGATTTGTTCATTTTGCTCTGTTGCAAATTCAAGGCATACTAACAAGAGCCACCAGAAGGTGACATATCCACTACCAACTCCGCTTCATGGATTCAAACATTTTAAATAAACACATATCACAAGTGACACAATGTTAATTATTATGGGCAATATTCAATGAAAACTGAAATCCTGACATTGCATGTCCCCTTAATATACGTTCAATTTCATTCAAAACTCTTCAACATTATGCCAGAAGAAACTTTTGATGAATTTTATGTTTTTCAAAGGTGCTAACTTAGGCTAATAATGATGAATTTCTTCGAAACAGAATCAAATCACGTAATATATACAGTGGCAAAGGAATTAAGAGCATAAGTTAAAAACAGAATCACAGCACTGCATATTGAAGTAATAGGAACATTGAAAAAACATGCGACCATAGATCTTCAAAACTCTTGGAGATCAGGCCCGAAGAAGACAGGGGAGATAACTCTGGCAAATATGGATTGATTTTTGACGTAAAAGGTACATGCACATCTTCAGGTGGTACTGGTAACATTAACCAATTTTTACAGGAATCGCAACTAAATTAAATATAGGAGTTGCATTGGCAAGAAAGGATTACAGACAAATGGACAAACAGAGACGGACAGATGGACTGGAGATGCGGATCGCTATATCACCCCACCAGTAGTAGCAAAAATAATCTTGAAATTGTGCATATATCCGTGCAGGTATTATGAAGTTACACATAATTTTCAACATATTTAAAGGAGTATAACTCTGTAATCAATAATTATACTGCTCATGTGCACCAAATTTCAAGCTAATCCATTGGGAATTTTAGGAGTTGCGTTGACAAGAAATAATTGTCAGAGATGGATAGACAGATAAAATAGCCATGGGGCAAATCACCCGATTGCTTTCCTTTGAATAAATCTGGATCTCTATGGCCTAAGGATGGTTTCCTACCAAATACATTTGAAATCGGCCCAGTACTTCTCCAGGGGAAGACATGTAAAATTTCCTATTGTGTTAGTATGGGAGCATTTGGCGGAAAAAAGATTCGAAATGGACGCCAAACCATTTATCTGACAGTTTCAAAAACGGCAAATTTGAAATCATAATATCTTAAAACCTATATAAAACCAAGTTCGGCTTCAAAATCCATTAAATAAAAAAATCCAATATGGCCTTCAAACATGCTATATATTGATTGGCCCACGGCGGTAGCAACTGTAATGGCCCTTAGTCACTAATCATATCTCCCAAATTTGGGCACTCCATTGAGCGGTTCTGGAGTTTGGGCCCTTAGCCCATAATTATATTTCCCAAATTTCAGTCCGACCCATTCAGGGGCTCTGGAGAAGTCAAGTTTTTTTGCGAAAACTAGGTCATCTAAGATGGCCCATGAACCATTTGGACAATCAAATTCCCTTGAACAAATTTGGTTCAGCTCTTGCCCTAGATGATATTTCATGTTTTGAATCGATCCCCCAAGTGGCTTCAGATAAAATTTCTAGAGGTTTCTAAAAATTGGCTGAACGACTTCCTTTTAACAAACTTGGATGTCCATGCCCTAAGGATGCTTCCTGTCAAACATAATTGGAATTATGTCAGTGATTCTTGAGAAGTTGCTTAAAGTAAAAGTTGATGGCGGACAAAGAGACAGACAACAGTCAGTCTCCACAGCATAAGCTCACATATCCATTCTGGCCAGTTGAGCTAAAATAAGTAATATATTTTAAATATTAGATCCATGCTTTTTTGACGAATTAACTTTCCATGGATAAACTTTAATGGCTCTTAGTCCCTAATCATATCTCCTAAATTTGAGCGTGTGTTTAGTGGTACTGGAGGAAGTGATTTTCTCAAAAACTAGGTCATCCAAAACGGCCACAAAAACATTTGGCCAATCAAGTTTCTTTGAACAAACCTGGTTCAGCTGTTGCCCCAGATAATGTTTCATGAGTTTTGTATCGATCCCTCAAGCGGATTAGCAGAAGATATATTTCTAAAAATCAGCCAAAATCCAAGATGGCCACTGGCCAAATTGGCCGATTGGATTCGTTTGAACAAACTTGCATCTCTATGGCCTAAGGATGCTTCCTGCGAAATATAATTGAAATTGGCCTTGTGGTTCTCGAGAAAAAATGTTAAACTTCCTATTTTTTTTAGTATGGGAGTTTTTGGCGGCAAAAAGCTCCAAGATGGCCACCAAACTGTTTATCCGAAAGTGTTAATAAAATAATCCAATATGGCTGCCAAACACAATACATTTTGATTGATCCACGGCACTCATGCTTTTTTTACATATCAATTTCCGTGGAACAAACTTTAATGACCCTTAGGCCTAATTATATTTCCCAAATTTCAGCCCGATCCATTTAGCAGTTCTGGAGAAGTCGTTTTCACGAAAACTAGGCCATCTAAAATGGCCCCCCAAACCATTTGGATAATCAAATTCTCTTGAATAAACTTGGTTCAGCTCTTGCCCTGGATGATATTTCATGTTTTGAATTGATCCCCCAAGTGGCTTCGGATAAGATTTTTAGAGGTTTCTAAAAATTGGCCGAACGACTTCCTTTTAACAAACTTGGATCACCATGCTTCCTGTCAAATATAATTGGAATCATCTCAGTGATTCTTGAGAAGTTGCTTAAACTAAAAGTTGATAGCGGACAAAGAGACGGACAACAGTCAGTCTCGACAGCATAAGCTCACATATCCATTCTGGCCAGTTGAGCTAAAATCAGTAATATATTTTTAATATTAGATCCATGCTTTTTTGACGAATTAACTTTCCATGGATAAACTTTAATGGCTCTTAGTCCCAAATCATATCTCCTAAATTTGAGCGTGTGTTTAGTGGTACTGGAGGAAGTGATTTTCACAAAAACTAGATCATTCAAAATAGCGACCAAAACATTTGGCCAATCACGTTCCCTTGAACAAACATGGTTCAGCTGTTGCCCCAGATTATGTTTCATGAGTTTTGAATCGATCCCTCAAGCGATTTGGCAGAAGATATTTTGAGATTTCTAAAAATCTGCAAAAATCCAAGATGGCCACTGGCCAAATTGGACGATCGAATTCGTTTGAACAACCTTGAATCGATCGATCGATCCCAACACAGGCAAAGCATGGGTGGAGCTAAGCTAGAGATGGACGGAGCATAGCTAAAGCTGGATTGATCCATTCTATGTGTTTTCACAATATCAATCAAATAACAACATTTACTTCTGCTTCACAATATTGTGGTACGATTGCATCCAGTTGAAGTGATAAATTTCATTGATGATCCTTATGATAGTATGTTATGTCCACAGGTAGTGTCTCAGATGCGTCCTTTTGCGTATATATGCACAAAAAGTTTGCTCTTGCACAAAAGTGAAACTCATGGGATGCACAGATAATTTGGTATGAAAACAGCTAACATTCACGTCTATTCTGTAATTTTTTCAATGTTTTAGGGAGGAGCAGAATATGCAAAGATTAGTTACATTACATCGCTCACTGTCAAAACATTCGCATTATTTGTGTATAGTAAACGTCTAATCTTGTGGTGCTAGGTAGTGGGACAATACAGCTTATCTTACCTAACTCATATATCTCTGAAATTCCAGAATCTATTAATGATTGCCTGGTCACTCACAACCTGGTTCTTATTGCTTGAAATATGACACATTAATTAGTCATCCATGAGATCAAGTGAATTTGTATCTTGCTGGTAAGTATTGTGAAACTAGGATGACTGGAACCTGTGGTGCATAGATAGACATCAACAGTTCCCAGTCACATTAGTTTTAAAAATTCATCAGCATATTCATTACAGTATAAAGAATTTGTCATTCTTGTCTGTAAGGGTTAACCATTTAAGAATACTGAATGAATTATAATGCCTATACAATCTTAGCTGAATCATGTGAGCTGTCATCGGGGTTGCTGGATCATTCCATTAAGTCACAAACACATACATGCAAACACAAGAGGAGTGTGCATGAGGGAGCCCTCAGATGTTTATTTTATTCTTGGATTATTTATTTATTACAAAAATATACCACATACATGATATTAATTACACTAATTGTATTACATTGATACACCTTAACCCCTCTTGTGTCAACAGCGCCTCAAGCGCTCAATATACCACTTATCTAGGCCTATTAATTAACCATTTAACGGCCAAGATTTGTAAAAGATTAGTAAAAAAAGAAGTGTTGCTCATTAAATGCAATCTATTTGCAGGGAAAAAGAAGACAATTTTTACAAGTTTTCCAATGGAATTTATGAAAAAGTTGTAATTGTCCTGTAAATGAAGGCTGTTTCAACATTATATGGTCACCGAGCCAGTCATTCCAGTGGTAAATTGTCAAAAGTTAGTCTTCTCTTGGCCTGCAAATGGAGGCTGCTTTGGCCAGTTTTAACATTAAACTTATAGGTAACACAAGAGCGGTTCAACAGCTGTGAGAATCAATGACAGATAGTCATATAGTGATAATGTATTGAAATGTTGTAAATTATCTAGTATATATGTTTGAAGCTGACTTTATTAAAATTACCCGGAACACGCAGATTCTAGCTTGGGACATCCAGATTCCAGGATAGAGGGAACTTGGGAACCTTCGCCAAATTTAAATGCCTGGAGAAAGGCTAGTGCCAGTTCTATGCATCTAGATACTGTTATGTACAGTTGTACTCTACCAAACTGATGTCACTCGTGGTCCCTAAAACTCATCCCATGGTGAAGCATGGTGATTAGTGTTGTATGGATAATGACAACTATGGCGCCATCACATAATACCACCATGCTTTGCTTTAGGATATACTGGAAAATCCAGAACATATAGTAACATGTTGAAAACTTGAAACTACTTTTACTGGAGGCTGTTGCTCCCTTAGTCAGCACTAGCTTCCAGTCAAAGTAATTACAAACCAGAATATGCAGGTGATGGCATGCACATCTCAGACATCATGACTAACCATATCCACGCTTCACACTTGAGAATTGTGGACTTGTTGAGAATTGTTGCTTTTTCGTATGGCATGCCCCACACAGAAAAGTACCGATAATTCTCAGCAATTCTCAAGTGAGAATGTTGGATAAGGTTACTCAGGGTGTTCCAAATTTCCACCTGTTCACCAGCTTTGACATTTTAGCCAACTCCTAGAAGAATCTGGAGTAATAGTTATTAATTTTATATAAGAACACATAACAAACTAGATTACATTGGTATGTAAATGCACATTTTTCTGCCTGGTGTAATTAACGTTACTAACTAGTATGTGTACTCATATGATGGATAGAACTACTGTAGATAGAAAATCTCTTGCCACACATGGAGCAGCCATAAGGTTTCTCCATTGTGTGAGTTCTCATATGATCAACTAAATTAAGTTTCTGTATAAATGCTTTCTTACAAATAGAGCAGTTAAAAGGTTTTTCTCCTGTACGAGTTCTTATATGATACATTAAACTAGTTTACTGTCTATACGTCTTTATAGATATAGAGCAGGGGTAAGGTTTCTCACGCAAGTGAGTTCTCGTGTGATGCACTAAACTCCATTGACGTGTAAATTTCCTCTTACATGTAGAGCAGTTATAAGGTTTATTACCGGAGTGAATTCGCATGTGGCACCCGATATAATGTTGCTGTGTAAATGCCTTATCACATATAGAGCAGCTATACGGTTTATCACCTGTGTGAATTCTCATGTGACGCAGTAAATAACTTTGATCATTAAATGGGTTTTTTTACAAATAGAGCAGCTATAAGGTTTCTCACCTGCATGGGGTTTCAGGTGACGCACTAAATACCTTTTATGAGAAAATCTCTTCATACAAATTAAGTATACACAATGCTTCTCATGAGTCCTCCTTATGTGATGCATTAAATCATGTTGACATGTAAATGTCTTCACACACACACACAGAGCAGGAGTACGGTGTTTCATCTGTATGAGACTCCATGTGACACACTAAAGCATTGTCTCCAGCAAATGATTAATTAGACCCAGAGAAGCAATAATGTTTCACTCCATATGAGTTTTCATAAAACGTGAAATCATTCAGAACATGGCACAATGAGCAGCGATGCCAGAAATGCTACTCTCCCCTATATGATCTCAAATGATAATTATGCATTACCCGTAAAATAGATGCATATCTTCTGCGCGACCTCTTGTGGTGCCAAGAATCATTTATTGTTTGTTTAATATGGCTCCATCTGGGATTGCTCACAATAGGTTTAGAAATAGCTGTATGTCTTAATTTAAGACATCAAGATATTAATGAGTCTTATAATTTACATAGGTGAACACACAGCTCACATTTAGCTGACCATATAAAGACTGTATCTGATGCTGGTGTTCTAAAACAGTAATGACATCATAATTTCGCCATACACACTACGTTAGAATGCTGAGATGATGTTATCAGATTCTGCTGAAACTACATGTATAAGTGCTAGCTTTGCCTGCCAAGAAAATCGCTGTTCCTGTCAGTGCAGAGGATTTTTTAAAGCTAAAATAGAATAAAATAAGTATTCTGAAATCTGTACAATAAATTTATTGCTATATTTTCAGCAACAAAAATTACAAGCACGTAGAGATGGGTGGTCTGACGGTAGTACCTTGAGGACCGCGGTATACCGTGAACCAATACCGTGACCGTTGATATTTCCAAATAGCGTGAATACCGTCCATAATGTTTGAGCAATATTTGAGAAATAGATCCATAAAATCTGACTTGACCAGGGGTAAATAGGTGCTAATAGTGCCAAAAATACAGACATCCCTAACTATTAGCCGAGTTGACGTGAAAGTGTCGTTGTAAAAACAAACATCAAGACGTCAATTACAAAATAATGACAGGCAGAATTGTATGTCAAACGTACGTTTTGAAAGTCTCATGGTAAAATTGCTTTATTTAAAACATATAAATTCATTCTCTGGCCGTCCACGGTTAGTAATTACACTATAATATATTCTCTATTCCCGTTTCTATTATTTGTAATTTATTACTCCAAGCATTTTGCCACCGAACAAACATGCTAGAATAGCAAAATAACATACAAACTGCGTGCTATTCAAACACAACAGCAATCTCGCAAAGACGTATCTGATTGGTTGTTCATGAACTAGACAGTGGGAAAATACATTACTATGCTGAATTTATCAATCAGAATTTACTAAAATGTTTTATTTGTTCGCGCCATTTTGATCACTTACTAATTTATTAACAACGAGCAGCGTTGAAGTCGTTATTTTCTTTTTTTTGGCTTGTTTTAATAAATTTCCTTAAGGATTAAATCCAGTTTAAGTAATGCCACCTAAAAATTATAGTGTTTTAGTTTTCGTAATTCATTTTTCAACTGGCTACACGTCGGAAGTTCGTGGAAATAGCTTTTTACATGCATTGTTCACGTGAAGCATGGCGAGTAATGAGTCTGCACATTGGGTACTCGCTAATTATCAGAAGCTTTAGAATTGGCTATATTCAATGTTGTGTTATATGCATGTGCATAGGCCTGTTTTCGTGAGTAACCGAATATACGACTCCAACAGAAATAAAAGAGTACAACACTTGCCTCATTTAATACTCGCAGATTTTGTCTGGACTCTGTTTATCAACGCGCTCGACTGCCAAAATAAAATTTAAAATTTGCTGGTCGCACGCATTAATAGCAAGACCAATCGAGATTGAAAATAGCGCACTTCAATGTCTCAAACAGTGGGTTATAGTTAGCGAGTCGACCACACACTTTGACCGATATTCCCTTGAATGATATTACGTCAATAAAAAGTTACCTAATAAAATCGTGAAACTAAACAGTCGCAATAGCCATAATGTTTTTCTTCTCTAAATTAATAAGCCGATTTATGTATTTTACCTATATTTACCATTGATTGGAGATGGAAGTGAAAAGGAAATGAAAAAAATTGTTTTAATTTCGTGGCATGCCTCAACCTCAGATGATGGTACACCGTGGTACCACAGTATTTTTTCATGGTACTGATACCGTCATCTAAATGTCAATACCGCCTAGCTCTAGAAGCAAGGTCCCAAAGGGTCTGTTTTACACACCTTACACATTGGCTCAATGAAATCTATACAGGCTTGCACAATTATACAATATAAACAAAACTCATGGTTATTTCAAGACTACTGATTTCTTTAAAATCATGGTAATATCGAAGAAATGTTTCAAGATGCAAGATGCTCATCTGGCATAAGCAATGAAAATAAAAATTTCTATAATATAGACTATTTTATGTCCTGTATACATTCTAGAGAGCTGCATATGCAGTCACTTTATAGAAAGCATACACAAAGTACATTAAAAAAGCAGGTAATTTAAAACAAGAAATGAATCTCTTCGTCACTACCAATAAAGCCCAGAGCTGATAGAACAATGAGAATGCTACAATTATCCTGAAGAAATAAAATAACATGATTTATGTGATATGATGCCGTCAGACTTAGAACAATTAAAAGATTGACCACGACCTACTTAGAATCTATTTTCGTACTTGGCAAAGGATTGTGGTATACAAGTCAAGCGGGAATAATTTATTGTACTTCTTGCCCCTCGTGAAATGGCTTTTAGCAATGAGCATTGCTAAGTTCAACCAAAGTGTAGCATGTAATAAAGGAAATGCACTAAACTTTTAGTTGATTTGGAAGGCACCAACATCTAAGGCTTGCTCTTTAAATCTTGTATTAAATTCTACTACATAAACTATTTCAAAACATACCTTTTAATTATTCTTTAATGGGATCGGTCATGAAAATTGACATATACAGAGTGAACGTATGCCCATTTGCAGGCCAAAACGACCTTTTGAAAACGTATTACTGGAATGGCTCGCCCCTGCATTGAGCCATGCATTCCAGTGATATATTTTCAAAAAAGCTTTCGCTTGGCCTGCAAATGTACATTTCTAAACACCATTCTGGCATTCCTCATTGATATGCCTTTCTTGTTATGTCTGAATAATTGGCTAATCATGTCTATTCTTAAATAATCGATCGTAATCACTAAAATCAGTAATCACTCAAATCAATAATCGAGACATCATATAACAGGTTATTTATTTTAAGCATCCTTGCTTATATACTGGCCACTTGTTTGTGCTCCATAAGGTGGTCCCTCAAGACAGGTTATACGTATGTCATTTCTATCCTTTTCCTTTGCTTGTATATTTGTGAAAAAGGTCAAAGAGCATTGAGTGTATTAAACATCTACTTCATATTCATAGTACAAATAGATATTGCGAAAAGTAACATATCTAACACATTTGGTGTTAATCCATCAACAAATTGCTTCATTTCTTGAATTAGACAGATGACAGACAGATTGTCATCGCATAAGCTCATGGGTGAGCTACAAACAAGACATGTATTCACTTTAAGCACACTAGCTAGTAGCATATTAAATAGAAACTAGACTGTAGTTTAGATGAAAGCGCTATGGACAGAATCTGTGAAAATTTAAATTTTAACCCCACCCCTGCATGCGTGGGTGGGGGGGGGGGGAGGGGCGCAAAGCCAAATATAAATTTGTTTTGCAATCTGACATAACAAATTTGCTTACGGAGGAGATTGTATGCGAGACCGAATATGCATATTTGACCTTCTGACACTGTATTTTGTCACCCAAACCATCACACACAGTCAGATATGCATGCATAAGGGGGTATCAAAACAACAATTTCATCTCACAATCCGCAACTATTCTGGTAACTGACATTTTATTGTATTCAACCAGATGGTTTCAGAGGAGACAGCATCATGGACAGAATTTGTATGATACCAACAGTTTTGACCCCGCTCCTGAACCCCATGGGGTAGAGCCAAATATACGTCTTGTAATCTGCACTCATATGGGTAACTCACATAACAAATTTGACTGAATTTTGACAAACAGTTTCACGGAGGGCTAACCATCTATAATTAGAGGCTCAAGTGCAAACCATTGTAAAATTAATTACCATTATTTATCTACTTACATTATCATATAGAAGCACCCTAGCAATGCAGGAAAATGCAGTGAAAAAAATATAACTATAAAACACATAATGTTAAAAGTGAAACAGTCAAACCTGTTTGAATAACCACCTAGCCTTTGGGCCAGTATCAGGAACATTCCATAATAGTGGTTTATTGACCACCTGTATTAATAAACACCTTCTTCTGGCTCCAAAGAACACACCCTACTGCAGGATACATATTTTATGAGATTCTGTCTAGATAATAGCTACTTGTTTGAGCTTCATAAGGTGGTCCTTCAAAACGGGTTGTAAGTACTCAATTTCCACTCTGTGATACAACCGTTCAAAGTGAAGGTTATCCTTAGGCCACTTTCAGGCACAGTCATAGTGAAGACAGAAAGTTTAAATGAGCTGTATATATATATAGAAATCATACTGTAGACAAAAAATCCTTAAAATCACATACTGCTCCTTAACCATTAACCCTTTAATGGTCAAGCAAGCGAAAATCAGCTTCTGCAGTGAGTCAGTGAGGAATGTCCATTTACAGACCAAGAAGACTATTTTTACAACCAAGCCAATCACCTTAGTAGTAAGTTTTCAGACCTCTCTTGGTCTGCACATGGACATTCAATAAGCAAACATTTCCTAGACAAGAATTTGACAATTTAAACTACAAGGATGGCATACAAACTACACACCTTGTTTACAAGGTGTTGCCACGTCATATTTATAGCTGAAACAGATATAGCCGAAAAGATTATTTCTTCAAAATCTGCTAATGGCGACACAGGTGATCTAATATGTACTCATATCATATAACTGATACATGTAGGTGCAAACCTTATGAAATTACAGACCACAAACAACCTGCATTTTAATGCTCAGTAGACCATGAAAGGTAGGACACTGTGGCATACTTTTTATACACAACAGACATGAAGTTATAGTACATAGATAATGTTCCTTCAAGCAATCCAAACCGTGGTGGTCAGTGAGGTGTATCTTTCCCAAATGATTATGAATACTAGATCCTCTCCAACCGCATTTTGCATTTCTTTAGATTTATGAATCACATGGCAATCGCCTAATCAGAGCTAAGTAAAAGATATTTTAATAACTGTATACAACTGAAATATTCAAGTTAGGGTCGCATGAGACTACATAAAGTAATATGCCTATAAATCTGCTTTGCATAGGTATGGGGGGGGGGGAGATAAGGAGTGACAGAAAAAGCCACTATAATATAAATGACAGAGTAGTAAATTAAAATGTTATCATATTGGAATGGCATTTCAAGTTTGACAGGACTGATTACTATTCACATTCATCTCTGGTTAGAAGATATATACTTTTCAATATATCCAGATTCGATAAAACCATTTTTGACGACACTAAATTGAAACGTTTTAGTGAAATGAACATGCATGTATGCCCGCAAAATACATGTCTGAAGAAAGGTAAATGCGGATTGATACTCTTCGTGAAACCACATGATGAGGGGTGCATTATATTCAACCGCTATGGCGCAGCTCACATTTTTTAGAGTATGAGTGATATTGGTCAAGAGAAGTGTCAAGGTCTGATTGGTTTCCATAACCTCACTGGGGCAGATTGGGGTGGAAGGGTTGTTGGAGTCTTAAAGAGGAGTTGGATTGCCTCGTACCTATCCTTGCCCAATGAAGACCCTGCGTCTCTGCCTTCCAACTTCTGGGTGATGGTGCCCTCACACACACTGAATTCGTGGCGGTGAGCTGCCCGAAGAAGTGCAGCCTATCAAGATGTTGGTGTGCTTAGTATACAGTTATGGGGTCAAACTAGCATATCAGATTTGCGATGGAGCTGTTCACGCTCAGAAATCTGGAGGGTGAAAAGCTTCCTCTGACTAGAGCAACACTGCGGCCCCATATTTTATGCACGAACGTTATGGCTATAAGGGATAAACGCTACACAACACCTCACCCATGCATACCACTCCTAGAGGAGAATGGATGGATGCTTATTGGGGAAAGAGTATGTCACAGCCCGGTCTACAAACAAGCACCAGTAGCTGTCTTAGAACTGATAAAATGTGGTTTCCAGACATCTTGCAAGAACAACCTCCCATGCACTGCACTCTGCAGATGTTACAATAGTGATTGCAGCAACCTTCCTGACCACAGCCGGATGGAAGATGAAGACATGATGCATGAATAGGAAACAGGACTGCTTGGGGGTTGGGTGTTTGATTTACTTCTTACTAAGTATTCCCAGATGCATGCTTCATAATAGATATGCTGTACAGATATTCAATAATCTACCCCTTAAGAATTATATTACAGCTTACGTTTAATCTTATTCAATGTGCTGCCTGGTTATGCGTATCTCCCTTTTGGGGGTATTCCGAATAGGGTAGGTTACATGCCATATACATGCACTGCAGTTCTCTAACTGCAGCATTATTTGCATCACGATTGGTTATTACTTGTATTTGCTTATATCTCTATTCAAACATTTCATTGGTTTTGATCTTGAGCCTGTGGTTATGCATTTGTTGCCTTGATAGTATTCTATTATGCTGTAATTGCAATTTCCACATGATAAACTTGTTGTAAATTGATTTTAATGAATGTTAAAGGTCTTGTGAGGACTTGAGATCAATAACGAATTTCAATTAATTTCATGATCTATTGCACTATTTAAATACAATAACCTCACTTAGGAGTGAGAGAAAATATGTTAGACAGCCCAATAACGAGATTAAATTACGCTTCAGTCTAAAACACGTCACCGCTCGCTACGACGCACCTGTGAGCTGGGTCAATATTTCTCTGTCTTTAGCACAAAGGTAACGTATTTTAAATGTGCATTTAACGGGATAGATTTCACATACCATAACATAATTTATCTCAGGTTGAAGCTAATTCTTCAAGAAATGAAAAAATTACGATTTTTGAAAATCTATTAGGATAATAAATGGTTTTATGGGTAGCTATATTCGCATATTAATAGGCACAGGCTACAACCAGTAAACATTTGGCAATAAATAATGGACAAAATCGCCAATATTTCAATGTAGGGGACAAATAATCTTTAGGGACTAACAGTAGTAGGCCTAATTGCAGATCCAAAAATATCATCCTTGAAAATATCCGGATTGGTAAATATCGGAGATGAATGGGTGAGTGTAATGAGGTGGGTGGGAGAAATTGAGGATGGCTGTATGTGGTACGCCTACATAAATTTGCCCACATGCCGTTTTGCTGCTTTCCGATTTAAATATGTCAGTATTGGCGTGAATAATGTACAGTAGTGAAATATTATTCCTTGGTCATAATTGTTTCCAAGCGTAAATGTAATCTGTAATTTCGCTACAGAGTACAGATACAATCGTTTCTGAAAATGATGAATGTAAAATTGTGTGTCTTAAATGAGTTCCAGCTGTGAGTCTCCGTGATTTGACCGTAATTATTTACCTATATGCTATATACTTTAACAAGGTGTTTGCATGAGACAGACACCTGGATTAAAACGTTAGATTCAACAAAGTGTGTGGGGTGAGTAGGGGGCGCGTTGGTGTGTGTGTGTGTGGGGGTGGGTGGTAACGTCACGTTAAAGTCAATCCAGAAAGATATAAGCTATATATATATATATATATATATATATATATATATATATATATATATATATATACGCATTCGTATAATTGTATTCCAAAAAGTGTGGTGATGTTTCATTAGATATAGCCTATCACTGAACCTCGCGCCAACCATTTATCATACTATTCATGAACTACATTGCCTAGTTATCTATTAAAATAACGGTTAAAGCACATGAGATGTTTGAAAATGTATACCACTGGTATTTTTGCCGCCTACTTTCGCAATTCTCAAACTAATGTAATTTCAGGTCGAATTCACGTACACAAAACCCACTGATACTGTCACCACCAACTGGCGTATGTTATGATGCATATAGCATTATGATGTTAGTCATCATACAGGTCTGTCGTTTAATCGACAAAAATATTATCCATGTTTGCGCTATTACTCAATCTTTGTGCAACCTGAACAATATATAGTGTTCATGTGTGAACAATGAATTGCCATACAACACCGGTGTAAAAATAGGTGCGTTTGTGCCTAATACATGCCGTAGTATGCGCCTATGTTCCCCATGGTATTATTTCGAATAGTAAACAGACAGGAATTAATGGCCGCTTCCCGGTGTGACATCACAACTTTAGCTTGATAGCTGAAAACGTTTGGTTGTCAAGATGGTTGCTATGTGCTTATCTCAGCTTTGGCTGGGCCGATTTAAAAAATGTAAATAGCATTTTGTTCTTTTAGTAAAGGAGAATATATATATTATGATTGTCAAGTTAATCAGAGCAATCGGGTAGCTAGTCCTCACAACAGCCTTAAGCTCTGAAGTCCAACAGACCTGAAAGCTGGTCAAAATGATCAGACAGGTTTCAAAACCCTAGAACAGACTCGAACATTATGCAAATTGATCAATTACCTCGAGTGGTATGCATATTTATCCAGCAAGAGGTTAGACATGAAATTCACTGATGCCTGCCATTGACCTTATATCGAACTGAACCATAATCCAAATGCACACGCATGTTTGAAATTCATACAATAAAGTCTACGGTCATGCAAATTGATCGATTCACTCCAGATGTGCTCTGATTTCTGCACCGGGAGACTAAATAGGCCATGACCGTGACCTCATATCAAGATAAAACATATTCCAAATGATCAGGCATGTTTGAAAATACAATTACATCCAGATGTGCTCATATTTCTGCACCGAGGGGTCAAAACTATTCCAAATGATCAGGCATAATTTAACAACATAAAGTGGACTCTAACCATATAGAAATTGGTCAAGTAGTTCCAGAGATATGGCATTCCCTGTAGTTTCCATGAGCAATGGCAGCTATCTTGGATTTTATTTTCCATACAGGTGTCGAAAAAATTGTTACCAAAATGTTTTCTTCATTTCAGACCCTAATGAAGTAAAATCAACCACCATCTCAATTTAGGCATTCAATTCCTACAGGACTGTGTTTTTCATACATGGCAATCTGTAACAAGAGGCCCAAGGGGCCTGTGTCGCTCACCTGGAACATTTACAACTCAACTAATCTTTATGGAGTTTTACATCAATCAGTGCCACTTCCTATGACTTTCAGTCAAATGGTTGATTTTGCAAAGGTGCTTTTGAACAATATTTAAGCAAAAATAGAAGACATCAGTACTAACAACAGAAATTGATGACATGCAGTCAAACTTGTATTAAGACACCACTCAAGTGAGAATCAGAAGACAGCCTCTTATGGTAACTGGTTTCCTAACCCTTTAATGGTCATGATTTTTCAGTAAAACAAAACTTTCAGGTTATGTCTATTTGCAGGCCAAGATATGGAGCATTTTGAAAAAGTATCACTGGAATGACTGACTCGATTATCGAGCCAGTCATTCCAGTGGTAAATTTTCAAAAATACTCATGCTGGCCTGCAAATCGACATTCCTCAAGGCCACTGCACAGGCAGGTTTTCGCTGGTTTGACCATTAAAGGGCTAATAAAGTTTCAAATACATTGCTTAATTGCATTTAGCAAATGAAGAAAATAGTCTTTAAGGCAGGTGGTCTCTTAACCCTTTCACCCATAAATCCCGGAAAAAGTATATTCTTTATGATATAAAACTTATTTTGTTGAATATTTTGAAATTAATTTGACGCGAAGCCGTTGTGCCTTAGGCAACATTGGCTTTCTTTAAGAAGGGTTAATACAGATGGTCTTTATAGCAGGTTCAACTGAGAATATTCCAAACCATCCTTTTAACACGTGTACATCTTGCTGAATGGCCAAGTTCGCGATGCCGCAGTTTATTTTTAAAATAATTTGACTGAGTCATAGCTGACTTAGGCAGCAGCAACTTTCAATGAATCAAATACATTTCAAAATATTTTAATAGTATAGGTATCAGAGTACACAATACATATCTTAAATATTTAGGCAGCAGTTGCAGGGAAAAGGTTAACCTGTTAATTTAGTTTTTATCTATTATGGTAATAAAAGCTGTCATATGTCAATGGATGGTGGAAATAAAACTCCAATTGCACATTAATTAACCATTTAACCATTGAATTTAAGAAAAGTTCAATTTTCTCATAGAAAATGTCTATTTGCAGACCAAGACTATTTTTGAAAATTTACCACTGGAATGACTGGCTCGTTAAAAAGAGTCCGTCATTCCAATGGTAAAATTTTCAAAAATAGTCTTCATTTGGTCTGCAAATGGACATTTCTCAAGACCACGGCCGAAGCCGTTTTTGGCTGATATGATGGCTAAAGGGTTAACCGTTTTCCTAACCTAGCAAAATAGGTAAGATATTGTGTCCTCTGATATCGATAGCCAGGTGAGCTAATAATAATAAATTGATAAGAAGCGAATCTTATTAACGCATTTAACTGGAAATAATGCGCTAAGCTGTTGCTTAACAGTTGTTTTGTAAGCTGTTGCTGTCAATTGTATAACAGCAACAGCACTGTCTATGACAGCAATGGTCTTCAGCAATGGTGTTTACAAACTGTACACCAGCCTTTCTAATACTGGCTTTGTAACAATTTATCTCTAGACATTGGTGTGACAAGGGTTGAATAGTCATGCTGAAAACTGTTGCTGCACTTGACAGTAACAGACATCATCAGCAAAACCATTTTCAAAATGTCTGTCACCATCCTACATGCTGTCAAACAAAACTTGTGAATAACGCAATACTCAACTAAATTCATTGCTAGAATTAATTGGCTTTAACCCTTTAACCCTCAAATTTATTCAAGACAATTTAAATTTTCTCAAAGAAAATGTCCACTTGCAGACCAAGAGAAGACTATTTTTGAAAATTTATCACTGGAATGACTGGCTCCATTATCGAGCCAGTCATTCCAGTGATAAATTTTCAAAAAACGTCTTCTTTTAGTCGGCAAATGGACATTTCTCACGACCACTGCAGAAGCCGTTTTTGGCTGATATGAGTGTTAAAGGGTTAATGATGAATTAATTAAATAAATCTTTTAGAATCAGTATGTGAATATGGTACACTTCATCAGCTCACTACCTCACAGGGTATTAATTTCATTTCAATCCTGAGAATTAGAGTTGTGGTTTTAAATTACAAGATTACATGTTTTCCTATGCTGGCTAAATATCTAAGATAACAATACATATGCTGACGTATATGACTTTGAATATTTTGATATTTATTTGACAGAAAGTTGTTGCATTCTAAGGCAGCAATGACTTTCAGTCAAATTATTATTTTGAACTAGTGAACAACTGCTGCTAAGTGAGTTTGGTCACTCCGTCAAATGATTACAAGGGTTTTAGAATGCAGTTCAACATGCTATAAAGACCACCTGTACTAAATGCCAATTTTACTACATGCCGCCAAGCCATTTATCTGATAGATTCAGAAATGGCATGGTTGAAATCAGTATACTCATAACCCTGTACCAAACAAATTTTTGCTCAAGATCCATCAAACCAAAAAATCCAATATGGCCACCGAACATGCTGTATTTTGATTGGCCCACTGCGGCCAAGTTTTTTTAACGGATCAACTTCCCTTGAATAAACTTTAATGCCCCTTAATCCCTAATTAGATCTGCCAAATTCTGATCCCTTCAGCGGTTCTGGAGCTGTTTTGGCTAAAACTAGGTCAACCAAAATGGCCGCCGAACCATTTGACCAATCAAGTTCCCTTGAACAAACTTGGTTCAGCTCTTGCCCTAGATCATATTTCATGGGGTTTGTTTCAATCCACCAAGCGGTTTCGGAGAAGATTTTTAAAGACGTTTAAAAAAATTGGCCAAAAATCAAGATGGCCACCGGCCAAATTGGCCGATCGGCTTCGTTTGAACAAATTTGAATCTCTACAACCTAAGGATGCTTCCTGCCAAATATAATTGAAATCGTCCCATAAGTTCTCGAAAAGTAGACATTTTAGATTTCCCATTAGTATGGGAGCTTTTGGCGGGAAAATGATCCAAGATGGCCACCAAACCGTTTATCCGACAGCTTTGAAAATTGCAAATTTGTGATCAGAATACCCAAAAAACCTATATAAAACCAATTTCAGCCTTAAAATCCATCAAATAAAAAAATCCAATATGGCCGCCAAACATGCTGTATTTTGATTGGCCGACTGCACCATGTTTTTTGACGGATGAACTTCCCTTGAACAAACTTTAATGGTCTTTAGTCCCTAATCATATCTGCCAAATTTTGGCCTGATCCCTTCAGCGGTTCTGGAGAAGAAGTCGTTTTCGCTAAAACTAGCTCAACCAAAATGGCCGCTGAACTATTTGGCCAATCAAGTTCCCTTGAACAAACTTGGTTCAGCTCTTGCCCTAGATCATATTTCATGGGATTTGCTTCAATCCACCAAGCGGTTTCTGAGAAGAAGATTGTTAAAGACATTTCCTAAAATCGGCCGAAATCCAAATTGGCCACCGACCAAATTGGCCGATCGGCTTCGTTTGAACAAACTTGGATCCCTATGTCCTAAGGATACTTCCTGCCAAAGATAACTTATATCGGCCTAGTAGTTCTTGAGAAGAAGTCGTTTAAAGGAAAAAGTTGACGGACGGACGCCGGACTGACGACGGATGGTCGCCATGGCATAAGCTCACTTGGCCATTCTGGCCAGGTGAGCTAATAATGGTCTAAGCATCTTACGGATCCACGTTTCAGTCTAGAATGGTTATATTATCTCTCCTCTCCACAATAGTTGATACTTTTCATCAAAACTTTTGAAAAAATTGTAAAAGGACAAACTATTACCTATGGTGAAACTTCTTATGATACATATGCCCTAGATTTTAGCATATTCAACATTATTCACATGTGCTTGAATAGTAGGTCTTATATGACCTGCAAAAGATATTCTATGATATGGGGAAATCTTACAACTTCATTTTGAGAAGAAAATACAATAATAGACAGAAACTTTAAAACACCCAAGCCTTCCTCAAGTTCACATGACCCAACACACATCGTATGTTCATCAAAACTGTGATTAAAAGACCCCGCTGACCTTTCCTCTACAGGTGTCTGGAGCATTTCAGGTACGCGGTACATGGATGGTAGTTTATGTAAGCATGACTGTACATATATATCATACTTTCGCGAATATATTGCACACTAATAGATAACACGCAGGGCAAAATTTGACAAAATATGAGCAAAAAACCCATTATAGAGGCATATAACACGCAGATCAGAAAGATTGCAAAACATATTTTTCCGATGAACAGAAATTGGTAACTTTACTGCTAGATGCAAAATAATAATAATCCCTTATTGGCTAAATATTTGGCTATTTGTATTAATATTAACAAGTTTATTTCATACTTTAATCATAATAGAATGCAAAAAACTCATCTTTGAGCAAGAAATACATTGAATACACATGGGAATCCGATATGCTAGCAAAATCATTGTCATCTAATTATCATATTATCATACAGGGGAATCCCCATACGCATTACTCCATGAAAAACCTTGCAGGCCAGGTGAGGTAAAAGTATTTTAATGCATTTGTACCGGTTGGGGATCCTGTATACTGACATTGTTAAGCTGACACAGAAGTAGCTGGCCAAAAAGGATGGTATGCCCCATCTCATTCTTGATATCGATAGGTGGTGGCAATAGAGGTATATATCCTCATAACGAGGCAGTGTCCATTCATCCTGGGGTGCCGTTGCGGCCCCACATCGGGTGCCAGTTGAGGCTAGCTGGGCGCTGTCTCACCGCAGGTGGAGTGAGTGTTTGTAGTTGGAAAGCGGCGGTAGGTGGCCGTAGTTTCCGGTTTTCCTTTCTTGTCTGTGCTCGAGCAGAGCTCTTATTTAAGTGGCTCTCTCGAGGACTAGTGTTTCGGGAGTGCGTAGGAGGCGAGGGATAAACCACAGGGGCGAGTTCTTCCTATTTTTAGCTTACCTCTTAAGGTCGTCGCTCAAGTGGCAGGAGGGCCTGTCTGGCAGAGGGGGATACCATCTGTCAAATGGTTGCTGCCCTGTTTACAATTATCCAATCAGGATAGCGAGGTCTAGCTGTATCCAAACCAGAGGTATGTGATCAATGGCGTGGCCAAGTGGCTGGCTTTCTTATTCAGGTCAGGTTATATTATTTGTCAAATTCATGGCTGCCTTTCTGGTGAACAACTTCATGCTGGTCATTTTTGGAAATCCGTATTCTCAAGCTTCTCAGAAATACCTAACATTCCAAGGGATATTGTGATCAGAAGCCATATTTCCGACGAAGAAGTCGTGCAAAGATAATATGTTCAATCTAAAAAAGGTGTGTACCCAGTCAATGGTATCATGCGCATGTGGCCACATCCTGCCAAATGAGAAAAACCTAACTATTACCGAGCTACTCCCAGTGGATCGGCGCATCCAGTGGGAGTAGCCCGAGGCGACATTGCTTTGTAAATGTTTGCTTACATATAGAGCAGCTATAACTTTCCCCCCCTGTGTGAGTTCTCATATGATGCACTAAATGACGTTGCTGTATAAATCTTTTCTTACATATAGATCAGCTACAAGGTTTTCTCCTGGTGAGTTCTCATATGACGTACTAAATAACTTCGCCGTGTAAATGTTTTCTTACACATAGAGCAGCTATAAGGTCTCCCCTGTGTGAATTCTCATGTGAACCACTAAATTACTTCGCTCTGTAAATGTTTTCCTACATATAGAGCAGCTATAAGGTTTCTCTCCAGTGTGAGTTCTTAAATGCAATACTAAAATATTTTGTTCTGTAAATGTTTTCTTACATATAGAGCAGCTATATGGTTTTTCCCCGGTGTGAGTTCTCATATGACATACTAAATGACTTTGCCATGTATATGTTTTCTTACACATAGAGCAGCTATACAGTTTTCACCCTGTGTGAATTCTCATGTGAACCACTAAATGACTTCGCTCTGTAAATGTTGTCTTACATATAGAGCAGCTATAAGGTTTTTCCATGGTGTGAGTTTTTAAATGACGTACTAAAATCTTTTGCTGTGCATATGACTTCTTACATATAGAGCAGCTATAAGGTTTTCCCCCTAATGAATTTTCATGTGATAACTTAATTTACTTCCCTGTGTAAATGTTTTCTTACATACAGAGCAGGTATAGGGCTTCTCTCCTGTGTGAATTCTCATGTGATGCACTAAATTATGTTTACATGCACAGCTCTAAATACAAATTGAACATAAGCAGTGTTTCTCTCCTGCATGAGTACGTATGTGACCAATTAAATCCTGTTGACATGAAAATGTCTTAACACACACAGAGCAGGAGTAAGGCGCTTCATCAGTATAAGACTCCATGTGACACATTAAAGCATCATCTTCAGCAAATAATTAATTAGACACAGAGCAACGATAGTCCTGCTCCATGTGAGTTATCAGGAAATTGTGCAGTCTGGGAGTGCTCACAATAGGTTTGGATACAGCTATATGTCTTAATTGAACTGTCGAGTTACTAAGGAGTTTACAATAATCTACAAATGTAAACACACTATTTGAGACTGGCTTAAGTAAAGAGTATCATATCTGCTGCTGGTGTTGCTAAACAATAATGGCAATATTATAATGCTTTACACACCGCGTTAGAATGCTGAGATGAAGTTATGACACTCCGACAAATGTAGAATCTTGGACTGTCATAAAAATCATTGCTCCTATCAGTGCAACAGTTTGGGCAGCTAAAATAGAACAAAATATTAACAAAACCATATTTTGAAATCAGTATAATAAATATATTGCCATATTTTCAAACGCTAAAATTGACAGCTAGAACCCAGTAAACTTGGATTACTTACTTTATATGTCGGTTTACTAATGTGTATATAGGTTTGCATAATTATTTAAGACAAGAGGTCCAAGGCGGCCACTATCGTTCAACTAGAAGATTGACATGTTGAAGGTGCATATTCACACCAGAATGCCTGAAAATAAAATTATTTAAATTGTATACTTTTAGTAATTCAAGAGGCCCAAGGGGTCTGTATCACTCACCAGGCCCATAGACATTTCAACTAGAATGGTCATTAACAATAAGTAGAACTCTAATGAGTTTCTTCATGTATCAACTTCTTTTGAACAAACCTTAATGGCGTTTAGTCATCAATATCATATCTTCCAGATTTCGGCCCAATTCATTCAGCATCTCTGGAGACAATGTCGCTTCCATGACAACCAGGCCATCCAAGATGGCTGTCCAACCATTTGGCTAATCAAGTTCCCTTGAACAAACTTGGTTCAGCTCGTGCCCTAAATGATATTTTAGAGTTTTGAATCAATCGCTCAAACACATTTTTAAAGACATTTCGACCAAAATCAATGATGTATCGGTTTCATTTGAACACACTTAAAACTCCATGCCGCAAGGATGTTTCCTGCCAAATATAATTGAAATCAGTTGTTCGCGTGAAGACATTTTAAATTTCCCATTGCTTTAGTATGGGAGCGTTTGGCAGGAAAATGATCCAAGATGGTCGCTAAACCGTTTATCCGACAGTTTCGAAAATTGCAAATTTGAGATCAGAATACCTAAAAACACATAAAACCAATTTCGGCCTGAAAATCAATCAAAATAAAAAATCCAACATGGCCACAAAAAGAGGCTATGCTTTGATTGGCCCACCATGCCATGCGTTTTGGACGGATCAACTTCCCGTAAACAAACTTTAATGGGCCTTAGTCCCTAATATCATATCTACCAAATTTCGCAATGATCCCTTCAGCGGTTCTGAAGAAGGCGTAGTTTTCGCTAAAACTAGGTCAACCAAGATGCCTGCAGAACCATTTGATCAATCATGTTCCTTTGAACAAACTTGGTTCAGCTATTGCTCTAGATTATATTTCATGCCGTTTGCATCAATCCCCAAGCGGTTTTGGAGATTTTTAAAGATATTTCTAGAAATCCGCCAAAATCCAAGATGGGCACTGGCCCAATTGGTCGATCATCTTCCTTTGAACAAACTTGAATCTCTATGCCCTAAGGATGCTTCCTGCCAAATATAATTGAAATCGATCAAGTAGTTCGCGAGAAGACATTAAAAATTTCCCATTGCTTTAGTATGGGAGCTTTCGGCAGAAAAATAATCCAAGATCGCCGCCAAACCATTTATTCAACAGTTTTCAAAAATTGCACATTTGAGATCAGAATACCAGCAAAGACATATAAAGCCAATTTCGACCTCAAAATCTAACAAATCAAAAAATCCATCATGACCGCCATTTCTTTTATTGATCCACGGTGGCCATGTTTTTTGACAGATCAACTTCCTTTGAACAACCTTTAATGGCCCTTAGTCCCTCATCATATCTGCCCAATTTCGACCCGATCCATTCAGCGTTTCTGGAGAAGTCGTTTTCGCTAAAACTAGGTCAACCAAGATGAGCGCAGAAACATTTGACCAATCAAGTTACCTTGAACAAACTTGGTTCAGCTCTTGCCCTAGGTCATATTTCATGAGATTTGCATCAATCCCCCAAGTGGTTTCTTCGATTTTTAAAGACATTTCCTAAAACCGTTCAAAATCCAAGATGGGCGTCGGCTAAATTGGGCAATCGGCTTCATTTGAACAAACTTGGATCCCTATGGCCCAAGGATGCTTCCTGCCAAATATAATTGAAATCGGCCAAGTGATTCTTGAGAAGTCATTTAAAGGAAAAGTTGGCGGACGGACGACGTACACACGACATACACAGGATGGGCGGTCGCCATGCCATAAGGTCAGGCCAGGTGAGCTAGTTAACCAATAAAAAGTGATTTAGGAGATATGCTTTAAAGGATTTCCAGAATTCTTTTTGATAATCGTAGATGGCTGACAAACATAAAGAACAATCAGAATTTTGAATAGAAATTCTGAAGCCTAGCTCTATTATAAGATCATTTTAGTCAGATTTGATTAAGATCCATCATGCAGTTTAGGAGATATGTTTTAAAGGATTTTCTAATAATTTTTAGAAAATCAAATATGGCCACACAAAAATTTGACCAATCAAAATTCATTTTTCATATTCTGAAGCCCTCAGCCATAATCATTCCATTCAAGCTCAATAATAATTGGGCCATTGTAGATCTGGGAGCTACTAACATTTACATGGCGATATGGGTGTCATAACCTGTTTTGGGTGACTCGGGTAATTTGGTCTATCTCGTGACTCGAACGGATGGGCAGCGGAAGTTCAGTGTAAGGGAGCTCTGGAGAATTCTGTGAAGTGGGTTTATTTGGCACGTCTCAACATGTGTAATATAATATAGCGATACAAGTGTAATTATCAGTTTAAACATAAGAGTCAAAGCGTATTTGTGTAAGTGATTTATTTGCTTTAATTGTGAATAGTCTATATAAACATTTATGAACTATAATACATACAAGGAAGCGTGGATGTTAACAGATTATCACGCGCTGTCCGAAAATCTCTATATTGTGACAACCGGTTTGTACTCTTGAATTAATATCAGTACCATAGAAAAATAATACAAAGTATTATAGTATAGAATCATGTCATCAGAGGATGGGGTGGCTACAGATGACAAGAAATGCCACAGAATTACAACATTTCTTTTCTCTTCTGTAATGTCCATATCCAATGAACTGTTAAACGAGATATAATAAATAAAGTCTGTTCCCTGACAGAGAAAAATTAACACTATGGCCATTGTGAATGCTTACTTTTACGATTTTATTAGGTCAGCATTTTTATTGATTTAACATCATTAACGTGCATATCAGCTGCATCGTTAGAGGCTGTGTTTGACTCTCTAATTATAGTTAACCACAATCCACTATTTGCCATTGCAGTGCACTATTTTCAATCTGGATTGATCCGATATTAATGTGACCCACTACCCCATCGCAAAAATCAAACTTAATTCGGCAATCGAGTGTATCGCTAAATTAGGGCGGTAAACAGTCCAGAGAGAGAGAGTTCATAAGAAGTTTAAACAAAGTCAAGCTAGGTTATATTTTTGGACCTATATTGTCACACAACCTTGCTTATAATATGCATATAACATGACATTGAATATAAATGGATTCCCATGATTCTTATAATTACTAGTACCTAATACGCAGACTCATGACTTGTTATTTTTCACGTGAATAACATGTGCCCATTGCGATTTCCATGAAATTCCTACGTATAGCAAGTTGTAGTCTCTCAAAATAAATTGAACACTAGGTCTAAGGGGCCTGTGTCACTCACCTGGAGGACTATGCATTTTTGTCAAAATTGTTGGTGGGTGGTTTAGGAGCAGTCTTTTACATGAGTTTGTGCACATTTTTGCAAGTCCAATATGGCCGTCAAACACTCTATATTTTGATTAGTCCACTGCGGCCATGTTTCTGACGTAGCTCCTTCCCTTGAAGGAACTTTAATGGCACTCGGTGCCTAATCGTATCTCCCAAATTTCGGCCCAATCCGCTCAGCGGTTCTGGAGTTGTTTTGGCAAAAAATAGGTTATTCAAGATGGCCGTCAAACCATTTGGCCAATCAAGTTCCCTTGAACAAATTTGGTACAGCACTTGCCCTAGATGATATTTCATGCATTTTGAATTGATCCCTGGCGGTTTTGGAGATTTTTTGACATTTCTAAAAATCAACCAAAATCCAAGATGGAGCGAGAAGAATACATAAATTTCCCATTGCTTTAGTATGGGAGATTTTGGCAGGTAAATGATCCAAGATGAGTGCTAAACCATTTATCCGATGGTCTCGAAAATGGCAAATTTGAAATCACAATATGCAAAGACATATGAAACCAATTTTGGCCTCAAAATTCATCAAATAAAAAAATCCAATATGGCCGCCAAACACGATATATATTGATTGGCCCACGGTGACCAAGTTTTGTGATGGATCAACTTCTCCTGAACAAAATTTAATGGCCCTCAGTGCCTCATCATATATCACAAATTTCGGCCTGATCGCTTCAGCAGTTCTGGGGAAGTTGTTTATGCGATAACAAGGTCATTCAAGATGGCCGCTGAACCATTTGGTCAAACAAGTTCCCTTGAACAAACAACTTGGGTCAGCTCTTGCCCTAGATCATATTTCATGAGGTCTGAATTGATCCCGCAAATGGTTTCAGAGATTTCTAAGGACATTTCTAAAGATTTGCCGTAATCCAAGATGGCCACTGGCCAAATTGGCCTATCGCCTTCATTTGAAGAAAATGGAATCCCTATCCCCTAAGGATGCTTCCTGCTAAATATAATTGAAATTGGCCTAGTAGTTCTCGAAAAGAAGACATTTAAAATTCCCCATTGCTTTAGTATGGGAGCTTTTGGCAGGAAAATGATCCAAGATGGCCGCCAAACCATTTATCTGACAGTTTCAAAAATTGCAAATTTCAAATCAGAATACCCAAAAACCTATATAAAACCAATTTCGACCTCAAAATCCATCAAGTAAAAAATTTCAATATGGCCGCCAAACACGATATATTTTGATTGGCCCACCGACGCCATGTTTTTTGATGGATCAACTTCTCTTGAACAAACTTTAATGCCCCTTAGTCCTAATCATATATCACAAATTTCGGCCTGATTGCTTCAGCGGTTCTGGGGAATAACTAATTTTTGTGAAAACTAGGTCATCCAAGATGGCCGCTGCACCATTTGGTTAATCAATCAAGTTCCCTTGAACAAACTTGGTTCAGCACTTGCCCTAGATAATATTTTGTGAGCTCTGAATCGATGGGGCCCACTCTAGCCAAATTTGTTTGAAATATGTCCAGCAACTTAGGAGAAGCCATGTTTTGATAATTTCAGGTAAGTTTTTCACCCAAATTTTTTTTATCAAAATCAAAATTCTGAGCACAATTACTAGAGCCTTACCACCACAGAATCTATTAGTGAAATTTGGTTGAAATATGTCAAGCAGCTAAGGAGTAGCAATTTGACAATTTTACTGTACAGTTTTCATAAAATCTAAGAATTTCACGCTAAGAATTGACGAATCAAAATTCTGAATGGAAGTTCTAGAGCCTATGGCCATAGGATCCTTTCAGCCTAATTTGGTTAAAACCGGTCAAGATGGTAAGGAGAAGAAGCAATTTGACAATTTCCAGTAAATTTTTCATAACATTTCAGATTTTCACCCAAAAAATTGATGAATCAAAATTCCAAATGGAGCGTCTGGAGCCTACGACCATTATGTGTCCTTTCAGACAAACTTGGTTGAAATCGCTCAGAATGGTAAGACGTATTTTGACAATTTTCGGTACATTTTTCATAAAATCTAAGATTTTCATCCAAAAAATTAATGAATCAAAATTCTGAATGGATGTTCTGGAGCCTATGGCCATTGGGTCCTTTCAGCCAAATTTGGTTGAAATCGGTCACATTGATAAGGAGAAGAAGCATTTTGACAATTTTCGGTAAGTTTTGAATAAAATCTAAGATTTTGACCCAAAAAAATTGAGGAATCAAAATTCCGAATGGAAGTTCTGGAGCCTATGACCATTGATTTATCCTCTGCGTGCATTCTCATATAAGGCACTAAATGATTTTGTCATGTAACTGTTTTCTTACAAATAGAGCCGCCATAAGGTTCCCCCCCGGAGTGTGTTCTCATGTGACAGATTAAATGACTTTGCTTTGTAAATGTTTGCTTACATATAGAGCAGCTATAACTTTTTACCCCTGTGTGAGTTCTCATATGATGCACCAAATGGCGTTGCTGTATAAGTGTTTTCTTACATATAGATCAGCTATAACGTTTGTCCCCGGTGTGAGTTCTCATATGACTTATTAAATGACTTCGCTGTGTAAATGTTTTCTTACACATAGAGCAGCTATAAGGTTTTTCTCCAGTGTGAGTTCTCAAATGACATACTAAAATACTGTGTTGTGTAAATGTTTTCTTACATATAGAGCAGCTATACGGTTTTTCCCCGGTGTGAGTTCTCATGTGAGCCACTAAATAACTTCGCTCTGTAAATGTTGTCTTACATATAGAGCAGCTATGAGGTTTTTCCCCTGTGTGAGTTCTCATGTGACACATTAAATTACATTGGTGTGCATATGACTTCTTACATATAGAGCAGCTGTAAGGTTTTTCCCCAGTGTGAGTTCTCATGTGAACTACTAAATGACTTCCAGCTGTAAATGTTGTCTTACATATAGAGCAGCTATAAGGTTTATCCCCAGTGTGAGCTCTCAAATGACGTACTAAAATATTTTTTTGCGTAAATGCTTTCTTACATATAGAGCAGCTATAAGGTTTTTCCCCGGTGTGAGTTCTCATGTGAACCACTAAATGACTTCGCTCTGTAAATGTTCTCTTACATATAGAGCAGCTATAAGGTTTTTCCCCGGTATGAGTTCTCATGTGATACATTAAATTATTTTTGTGTGCATATGATTTCTTACATATAGAGCAGCTATAAGGTTTTTCCCCGGTGTGAGTTCTTATGTGAACAATTAAATTATTTTGTTGTGTAAATGTTTTCTTACATATTGAGCAGCTATACGGTTTTTCCCCGGTGTGAGTTCTTCTATGATACACTAAATGAGTTTGATTTCTAAATGTTTTCTTACACATAGAGCAACTATAAGGTTTTTCCCCTGTATGGATTCTCATGTGATACCCTAAATTACGTCGCTGTGTAAATGTTTTCTTACATATAGAGCAGGTATAGGGTTTCTCTCCTGTGTGAATTTTCATGTGACACACTAAATCACTTTTACATGCAAAGCTCCTAATACAAATTGAGCATATGTAATGTTTCTCTCCTTTATGAGTACTTATATGACCCATTAAATCATGTTGACATGAAAATGTCTTAACACACAGAGAGCAGGAGAAAGGCATTTCTTCTGTATAAAACTCCATGTGACACATTAGAGCATCGTTCCCAGCAAATAATTAATTAGACACAGAGCAACGATAGTCTTCCTACATGTGAGTTATCAAGAAATTGCAGTCTGGGATTGCTCACAATATGTTTGGAAACAGCTCTGTCTTAATTTAACTGTCGAGTTATTAATGAGTCTACAATAATCTACAAAGGTAAACACACTATTTGGATCTGGCTTAAGTGAGGAGTATCATATCTGCTGCTGGTGTTGCTAAATAATAATGACTATTATATTGCTTTACACACCGCATTATAATACTGAGATGAAGTTATGAGACTCTGCCAAATGTAGTATTTTTAGCTTGGACTGTCATAAGAATCATTGCTCCTGTCAGTGCCACAGTCTTGGCCAGCTATAATAGAACAAAATAAATATTCTGAAATCAATATAATAAATATATTGCTATATTTTCAAAAGCTAAAATTGACAGCTAGAACCCAACGAACTTGGAGGTCAGTAACTGACCTTACATGTCGGTTTACTTAAAAGTATATAGGTTTGCACAATTATGTAAGACAAGCGGTCCAAGGGGCCAGTATCATTCAACTAGAACATTGACATGTTAAAGGTGCATATTCACACCAGAATGCCTGAAAATAAAATTGTTTAAATTGTATACTTTTAGTAATATAATGAAATGAAATAAATCTTAACATATGATGAGTTCAAACCACATAAATAAATATAATTTTTTTAGTTGTGAATTTGAATTAGAGTCTCGTGTTTCTAATTCAAATTCACAACTTAAAAAAATTATATTAATTTATATGGAATGAAATCACCATTTGTTACGTTTCATTACGTCCAGGCACACAATTTAAGGCTCTAAAAAATATACAATTTTAACAATTTTATTTTCAAGCATTCTGGAGTGAATATGCACTTTTAAGTAGACAAGCCATGTTCTACATGTAGAGCCCCATAGATTTTTTGTCCAGAATTCAACATTTCTTGCCAGGTATATAAATATAAGTTTTAAAAGTGCAAATTGTGGCCAGACATATTGGGAGTGATATTTTAGGATTCCCTGGAGGCATTTGGAAATCCAAGATGGACACCAAATAAGTAGACCAATCCTTATTCTTGTTAAAGGTGTTGAAGTTTAACATACTTCCACTCAAGTTTCAATGGAATCGTGCCATTGACTAAGGAGTTTTCACATTTTATTTAAAGGATTTCCATAAAATTTTCGGATAATGAGATGGCCACATGAAAATGGAACAATCAAAATACTGTATATAAGTCATGGAGCTTATCACTATAGGATGCTTACAGGCAAATTTCATTAAAATCTGCCAAGCATTTTTTGGAAGAGATACATTTTAAAGAATTCTGGAGAATTTTCGGAAATCCATGATGGGCAGCAAAGAAATTGACAAATCAAAATTATTTCTTCATATATTGAAGGAGATATGTTTTAAAGGATTTTCTGATGATTTTTTAAATCCAATATGGCCCCACAAAAATTTGACCACTCAAAATAGATGTTTCAATATTCTGAAGCCCTCAGCCATAGAGTCAATCCATCGAAGTTCATTAGTAATCTGGCCATTGTAGATCTGGGAGCTATTAACATTTACATGGCGATATTGGTGTCATAACCTGTGTTTTGGGTGACTCCGGTAATTTGGTCTAGCTTGTGAGTGACTTAAATGAATGGGCAACGGAAGTTTGGTGCAACGGAGCTCGGAAAATTTCTGTGAAATGGGTTTATTTGGCACGTCTCGGCATGTGAAATATAATAGCGATACAAGTGTAATTATCAGTCTAAACATAAGAGCTAAAGTGTATTTGTGTAAGTGATTTATTTGCTTTAATTGTGAATAGTCTATATAATCTTTAGGAAATATAATGCATACAAGGAAGCATGGATGTTCACATATTATCACATGCTGCCAGAAAATCTCTATATTGTGACGACAGGTTTGTACCCTTGAATTAATATTCCTACCATAGAAAAATAATACAAAGAATCATAGTATAGGGTCACGTCATCAGAGGGTGGGGTGGCTATAGATGACAAGAAATGCCAGGGAATTATATCAGTTCTTTTCACGTCTGCAATGTCCATATCCAATGTACTGTTAAAATAGATATATAAATAAAGTCTGCTCCCTGACATAGAGAAAATTAACACTATGTTGATTGTGAATGCCTACTTTCACGATTTTATTAGGTCAGCTTTTTATTGATTTAACATCATTCACGTGAATATCAGCTGCATTGTTAGAGGCTGTGTTTGACTCTCTAACTATAGTTAACCACAATCCACTATTTGCCATTGTAGTGCACTATTTTCAATCTGGATTGATCCGATATTAATTTCACCCCCTACCCCATCGCAAAAATCAAATCTAATTCAGCAATCAAGTATATCACTAAATTAGGGCGGTAAACAGAGTCCAGAGAGAGAGTTCATAAGAAGTTTAAATGAAGCCAAGCTAGGTTATACTTTTGGAGCTATATTTTCACACAAGCTGGCCTATAAATATGCATATAACATGACATTGAATACACACAGATTCCCATGATTCTGATAATTATGAGTACCTAATACGCACTCATTACTTGTTATCTTTCACATGAATAACATGTGCCCAATGCGATTTCCATGAAATTCCTACGTATAGAAAGTTGTAGTCTCTCAAAATAAATTGAACAAGAGGCCCAAGGGGCCTGTGTCGCTCACCTGGAGCACTATGTATTTTTGTCAAAATTATTGGTGGGAGGTTTAGGAGTAGTCTTTTAAATGAGTTTTGCGAACATTTTTGCAAGTCGAATATGGCCGCCAAACACTCTACATTTTGAACTTTAATGGCACTCGGTGCCTAATCATATCTCCCAAATTTCGGCCCAATCCGCTGTGGTTCTGGAGTTGTTTTGGCAAAAAATAGGTTATTCAAGATGGCCACCAAACCATTTGGCCAATCAAGTTCCCTTGAACAAACTTGGTGCAACACTTGCCCTAGATGACATTTCATGCATTTTGAATTGATCCACTAGCGGTTTTGGAGAAGAACTTTAGACATTTCTAAAAATTGACCAAAATCCAAGATGGCGCGAGACGAATACATAAATTTCCCGTTGCTTTAGCATGTGAGATTTTGGCGGATAGATGATCCAAGATGGGCGCATCTCGAAAATGGAAAATTTGAAATCACAATATGCAAAGACATATATAAAACCAATTTCGGCCTCAAAATCTGTCAAATAAAAAATACAATATGGCCGCCAAACAGGCTATATATTGATTGGCCCACGGCGGCCAGGTTTTTTGACGGATCAACTTCTTTTGAACAAAGTTTAATGGCCCTTAGTGCCTGATTATATATCACAAATTTCGGCCTGATCGCTTCAGCGGTTCTGGGGGAAGTTGTTTTTGCGATAACAAGGTCATCCAAGATGGCCGCTGAACCATTTCGTCAATCAAGTTCCCTTGAACAAACTTGGGTCAGCTCTTGCCCTAGATCATATTTCATGAGGTCTGAATAGATCCCTCAAATAGTTTCCGAGAAGATTTTTTAGACATTTCACAAAATTGGCCGTAATTCAAGATGGCCGCCGGCCAAATTGCCCGATCGGCTTCATTTGAACAAAATGGAATCCCTATGCCCTAAGGACATTTAAAAATTTTAGTATGGGAGCGTTTGGCGGGAAAATGATCCAAGATGGCCACCAAACCGTTTATCCGACAGTTTCAAAAATTGCAAATTTGAGATCAGAATACCCAAAAACCTATATAAAACCAATTTCGACCCCAAAATCCATCAAGTAAAAAAATCAATATGGCCGCCATACACGATATATTTTGACTGACCCACCGCAGCCATGTTTTTTGACAGATCAATTTCTCTTGAACAAACTTTAATGCCCCTTAGTCCCTAATCATATATCACAGATTTTGTCCTGATCGCTTCAGCGGTTCTGGGTAAGAAGTTGTTTTTGCGAAAACTAGGTCATCCAAGATGGCCACTGCACCATTTGGTCAATCAATCAAGCGACTTGGTTCAGCTCTTGCCCTAGATCATATTTCGCGAGTTCTGAATCGATCCCTCAAACGGTTTCGGAGATTTTTAAAGCCATTTCTAACAAGAGGCCCATGGAAGGGCCTGTGGCGCTCACCTGGCCCATTAGCAGTTGAAGCATTTGTATTTAAATAGATATATGATGGATAATTTTCAGAAAATCCAAGATGGCCACACAAAGTAATTACCAATCAAAATTCTGAATAGAAATTCTAATCTACCTTGATAGGGCCAGTCTAGCCAAATTTGTTTGAAATATGTCCAGCAACTAAGTAGCCACGTTTTGAAAATTTCAGGTACATTTTTAATAAAATCTAAGATTTCCCCCCCCAAAATTGATCAATCAAAATTCTGAGCACAATTCCTAGAGCCTACCACCATAGAATCCATTAGTGAAATTTGGTTGAAATATGTCAAGCAGCTCTGGAGTAGGAATTTGACAATTTCCGGTACATTTTTAATAAAATCTAAGATTTTCACGCAAATAATTGACGAATCAAAATTCTGAATGGAAGTTCTAGAGCCTATTGCCACAGGATCCTTTCAGCCTAATTTGGCTAAAACTGGTCAAGTTGGTAAGGAGAAGAGCAATTTGACAATTTCCAATATATTTTTCATAAAATTTCAGATTTCCAACCAAAAAATTGATAAATAAATTCTGAATGGAAGTTCTGGAGCCTACAACCATTATGTGTCCTTTCAGCCAAATTTGGTTGAAATCGCTCAGAATGGTAAGAAGCATTTTAACAATTTTCGGTACATCTTTCATAAAATCTAAGATTTTCACCCAAAAAATTGATGAATCAAAATTCTGAATGGAAGTTCTGGAGCCTACGACCATTGGGTCCTTTCAGCCAAATTTGGTTGAAATCGCTCAGAATGCAACAGAGAAAAAGCATTTTCACAATTTCCAATACATTTTTCACCCAAAGAATTGATAAAAATTTTCTGATTGGAAGTTCTTGAGCCTATGACCATTGGGTCCTTTCAGCCAAATTCGGTTGAAATCGGTCACATTGATAAGGAGAAGAGGCATTTTGACAATTTCCGGTAAATTTTTAATAAAATCTAAGATTTTGACCCAAAAAATTGAGGAATCAAAATTCTGAATGTCAATTCTGAAGCCTACGACCATTGGTTCCTTTCAGCCAAATTTGGTTGAAATCGCTCAGAATGCAACGGAGAAAAAGTATTTTGACAATTTCAAGTAAATTTTTCATAAAATCTCAGATTTTCACCCAAAAAATTGATGAATCAAAATTCTGAATGGAATTCTCGAGCCTATGACCATTGGGTCCTTTCAGCCAAATTTGGTTGAAATCGGTCACATTGATAAGAAGCATTTTGACAATTTCCGGTAAATTTTTAATAAAATCTAAGATTTTGACCCCAAAAATTGAGGAATCAAAATTCTGAATGGAAGTTCTGGAGCCTATGACTATTGATTTATCCCCTGTGTGCATTCTCATGTGAGGCACTAAATGATTTTGCTATGTAACTGTTTTCTTACAAACCGAGCAGCTATAAGGTTTTCCCCCAGAGTGTGTTCTCATGTGACAGACTAAATGACTTTGCTTTGAAAATGTTTGCTTACATATAGAGCGACTATAACTTTTTCCCCCTGTGAGTTCTCATATGATGCACCAAATGGCGTTGCTGTATAAGTGTTTTCTTACATATAGATCAGCTATCACATTTTCCCCCGGCGTGAGTTCTCATATGACTTACTAAATGACTTCGCTGTGTAAATGTTTTCTTACACATAGAGCAGCTATAAGGTTTTTCCCCAGTGTGAGTTTTCATATGAAGTCCTAAAATATTTTGTCGAGTAAATGTTTTCTTACATATTGAGCAGCTATACGGTTTTTCCCCGGTGTGAGTTCTCATGTGATACATTAAACTATTTTGGTGTGCATATTCCTTCTTACACATAGAGCAGCTATAAGGTTTTTCCCCAGTGTGAGTTCTCATATGAAGTCCTAAAATATTTTGTCGAGTAAATATTTTCTTACATATAGAGCAGCTATAAGGTTTTTCCCCGGTGTGAGTTCTCATGTGATACATTAAACTATTTTGGTGTGCATATTCCTTCTTACATATAGAGCAGCTATAAGGTTTTCCCCCGGTGTGAGTTCTCATGTGAACCACTAAATGACTTCCAGCTGCAAATGTTGTCTTACATATAGAGCAGCTATAAGGTTTTTCCCCAGTGTGAGTTCTCATATGACGTCCTAAAATAAAGTGTCGAGTAAATGTTTTCTTACATATAGAGCAGCTATAAGGTTTTTCCCCGGTGTGAGTTCTCATGTGATACATTAATTTATTTTGGCATGGATATGATTTCTTACATATAGAGCAGCTATAAGGGTTTTCCCCGGTGTGAGTTCTTATGTGAGCCAATAAATGACTTCGCCCTGTAAATGTTCTCTTGCATATAGAGCAGCTATAAGGTTTTTCCCCGGTGTGAGTTCTCATGTGATACATTAAATTATTTTGGTGTGCATATGATTTCTTACATATAGAGCAGCTATAAGGTTTTTCCCCGGTGTGAGTTCTTATGTGAACAATTAAAGTACTTTGTTGTGTAAATGTTTTCTTACAGAGAGAGCAACTATAAGCTTTTTCCCCTGTATGGATTCTCATGTGATACCCTAAATTACTTTGCTGTGTAAATGCTTTCTTACATATAGAGCAGGTATAGGGTTTCTCTCCAGTGTGAATTTTCATGTGACGCACTAAATCACTTTTACATGCAAAGCTCCTAATACAAATTGAGCATAAGTAATGTTTCTCTCCTGTATGAGTACTTATATGACCCATTAAATCATGTTGACATGAAAATGTTTTAACACACAGAGAGCAGGAGTAAGGCGTTTCTTCTGTATAAAACTCCATGTGACACGTTAAAGTATCGTTCACAGCAAATAATTAATTAGACACAGAGCAATGACAGTCTTGCTACATGTGAGTTATCAGGAAATTGCACAGTCTGGGATTGCTCACAATAGGTTTGGAAACAGCTCTATGTCTTAATTTAACTGTCGAGTTATTAACGAGTCTACAATAATCTACAAAGGCAAACACACTATTTGGATCTGGCTTAAGTGAGGAGCATCATATCTGCTGCTGGTGTTGCTAAACAATAATGACTATTATATTGCTTTACACACCGCATTAGAATACTGAGATGAAGTTATGAGACTCTACCAAATGTAGTATTTTTAGCTTGGACTGTCATAAGAATCATTGCTCCTGTGAGTGCCGCAGTCTTGGCCAGCTATAATAAAACAAAATAAGTATTCTGAAATCAGTATAATAAATATATTGCTATATTTTCAAAAACTAAAATTGACAGCTAGAACCCAACGAACTTGGAGGTCAGTAACTGACCTTACATGTCGGTTTACTTAGGTGTATATAGGTTTGCACAATTATGTAAGACAAGAGGTCCAAGGGGCCAGTATCGTTCAACTAGAACATTGACATGTTAAAGGTGCATATTCACACCAGAATGCCTGAAAATAAAATTGTTTAAATTGTATACTTTTAGTAATATAATGAAATGAAATAAAACTTAACATATGATGATTTCAATACACATAAATAAATATAATTGTTATAGTTGTGAATTTGAATTAGAGGCTCGTGTCTCTAATTCAAATTCACAACTTTGAAATCATCATTTGTTAAGATTTATTACGTTTCATTACATCCAGGCACACAATTTAAGGCTCTAAAAGTATACAATTTTAACAATTTTATTTTCAAGCATTCTGGTGTGAATATGCACCTTTAAGTAGAAAGGCCATGTTCTACAAGTAGAGCCCTATAGATTTTTTGTGCATAATTCAACATTTCTTGCCAGATATATAAATATAAGTTTTAAAAGTGCAAATTGTGGCCAGGCATATTTGGGAGTGATATTTTAATGATTTCCTGGAGACATTTGGAAATCCAAGATGGCCACCAAATAAGTAGACCAATTCATATTCTTGTTTAAAGGTGTTGAAGTTTAACATACTTCCACTCAAGTTTCAATGGAATCATGCCATTGACTAAGGAGTTTTCACATTTTATTTAAAGGATTTCCATAAAATTTTCGGATAATCAAAGATAGACACATGAAACAATGGAACAATCAAAATGCTGTATATAAGTCATGGAGCTTATCACCATAGGATGCTTGCAGGCAAATTTCATTAAAATCTGCCAAGAATTTTTTGGAAGAGATACATTTTAGGAGAATTTTCGGAAATCCATGATGGGCAGCAAAGAAATTGACAAATCAAAATTATTGCTCCCCCCCCCCCTCCCCGCAACGGCAGCCATGTTCGTGGGATGACATAATCTCACTGATATGGATAGACATATGGATGGATACACACACAAATGGGAGCTAAAATCCGAAACTTACACGGATGGACACAAATTCACACACATGTATAGATGGACAGGCTGACTGACCCACAAAATAATGTACATTTACCTAGTACCATAGCCAATGTTCCCATGAAGTTTCGTCACAATACTCCAAGCAAAAATAAAGTTTTTTATTGAACGAAAACCCAAAATTTGCATGGATGGACAGACACAAATTCAGAGACAAAGGGATGGATGGACAGAGGGACGAGCTGACTGACCCACAAAATAATGTACATTACCCTAGAAACATAGCCAATGTTCCCATGAAGTTTCGTCACAGTTACTCCAAGCAAAAATAAAGTTATTGAACGAAAACCCAAAATTTGTACAGACAGACAGACACAAATTCAGAGACAAAGGTATGGACGGATGGAGGGATGAGCTGACTGACCCACAAAATAATGTACAATTCCATAGAAACATAGCCAATTTTCCCATGAAGTTTCGTCACAATACTTCAAGAAAAAATAAAGTTATTGAACGAAAACCCAAAATTTGCATGGATGGACCGACACAAATTCAGAGACAAAGGGATGGATGGACAGAGGGACGAGCTGACTGACCCACAAAATAATGTACATTACCCTAGAAACATAGCCAATGTTCACATGAAGTTTCGTCACAATACTCCAAGCAAAAATAAAGTTATTGAACGAAAACCCAAAATTTGTACAGACGGATGGACACAAATTCAGAGACAAAGGAATGGACGGATGGAGGGATGAGCTGACTGACCCACAAAATAATGCACATTTCCCTAGAAACATAGCCAATGTTACCATGAAGTTTCGTCACAATATTCCGAGCAAAAATAAAGTTATTGAACGAAAACCCAAAATTTGCACGGACGAACAGACACAATTCAGAGACAAAGGTATGGACGGACGGAGGGATGAGCTGACTGACCCACCCCCATATCCAATGTTCCCATGAAGTGTTGTATCGTGCCCAAGAAATATTTGACTATATTATAATATTGTTTATATTTAATGTAAAAATAATTTTATCCAAAAAAAAAAACCCATTGTGTACAGTCTACACTGGTTTGAAGTCAGTGGCACTAAGCAGCTCAACAAGGAACAATAGCATATTTACATGGACTTATTACCAGTTATAATTGAACTGTTTAATTGTTAAATAATCTGCTGGGCTTACTACAGAGAGCCAGCTACTAAGTCATTAATTGACCCATTGTGTTTGAAGAAACATACAACCAGCACAAGAGAGTATTAACCCTTTGAGCCTTACGGCATACATATATGTATTGCAATTTATGATGTTATACTTATTCTGCTGAACATTTGGGAAATGATTTAACTGAAGGTTGTTGCTGCCAGAGGCAGCAAACATTTTCTGTTAAATTATTTGAAAAATATTCAATAGTTGTTTTGTATGAATGTTATAAAAAGTAAATACAATTAGTACAGCATTGGAATGAAAGGGTAAATCCTCATACTATGGATATATTTTAAATATAGAGATTTAACCATTATACTGCTGAACCCAGATATTAACAATTTATAATTCTAAAATGGAATCTGTATTGCTGGCAGACCAGTCTGCCTGCAATAATAATTTAATTCAGTAAATTCAGCATTACAATGGTTAAGTAGCTACATGAGGTTTAAGCCTGATATTATTAAGGATTGTATTTAATTGAATATATTGCTGAAAATTCATGTTTTTACAAATTATTGAACAGACATGTTTGAATGGTGAAAGTTGTTTGCCTGGAAACTAGTATGCTATATATGTGTGAAATTATTTTAAAAAGAAAAAAGTTGAGAGCTAGGAGAGCATGTCAGTGAGTAAGTTTGTAAATGCAGAGAGTTATGTAATGTAAAATTATTGAATTTGAATTTGAAAAACAAAGTACAAGTTAAGACTGCGTTGTTGTCGCTCTCTGGAATAATTATAGTCAACCTTCAGAATAGAGAAATTAACATCGGTCTATCCAGTAAATAGTCTAATAGACATTCCTCAGTCTGTCCGTCTGTCACTCCATCCGACAGAAAGTATAGTCAGAGGCTCGCCCCCAGAGTCAACAACAATACAAACCCCGGTTACCTTAATTGTCACAATATTCCAAGCAAAAGTAAAGTTATTGAAAGAAAACCTGTGTGTGACGGATGCACGGATGGAAGCACAAAGCGGGGGAGGAGGGGGGGGGGGGAAGGGGAGGACTAATCAAAGGTGATTTAGGAGATATGTTTTAAAGGATTTCTAGAATTCCTTTTAATAATCGTGGATGGCTGACAAACATAAAGAACAAACAAAATTTTGAATACAAATTCTGAAGCCTACCTCTATTATAAGATCATTTCAGTCAGTTTTGATTAAGATCCACCATGCAGTTTAGGAGATATGTTTTAAAGGATTTTCTGATCTTTTTAGTAAATCCAATATGGCCCCACAAAAATTTGACCAATCAAAATAAATGTTTCAATATTCTGAAGCCCTCAGCCATAGAGTCAATCCATCCAAGTTCATTAATAATCGGGCCATTGTAGATTTGGGAGCCATTAACATTTACATGGCGATATGGGTGTCAGAACCTGTGTTTTGGGTGACTCGGGTAATTTGGTCTAGCTTGTGAGTGACTTAAATGGATGGGCAGCGGAAGTTCGGTGCAACGGAGCTCGGGAAATTTCTGTGAAGTGGGTTTATTTGGCACGTCTCAACATGTGTAATATAATATAGCGATACAAGTGTAATTATCAGTCTAAACATAAGAGTTAAAGCGTATTTGTGTAAGTGATTTATTTGCTTTAATTGTGAATAGTCTATATAAACATTTAGGAACTATAATGCATACAAGGAAGCGTGGATGTTAACAGATTATCACGTGCTGTCAGAAAATCTCTATATTGTGACACAGGTTTGCACCATTGAATTAATATTGGTACCATAGAAAAATAATACAAAGTATAGGGTCACGTCATCAGAGGGTGGGGTGGCTATAGATGACAAGAAATGCAAAGGAATTATATCAGTTCTTTTCACATCCGCAATGTCCATATTCAATGAACGGTTAAAATAGTTATAATAAATAAAGTCTGCTCCCTGACATAGAGAAAAATTAACACTATGGTGATTGTGAATGCTTACCTTCACGATTTTATTAGGTCAGCTTTTTATTGATTTAACATCATTCAGGTGAATATGAGCTGCATCGTTAGAGGCTGTGTTTGAATCTCACTATAGTTAACCACAATCCACTATTTGCCATTGTAGTGCACTATTTTCAATCTGGATTGATCCGATATTAATATGTTACCCACTACCCCTTCGCAAAAATCAAATCTAATTCAGCAATCGAGTGTATCACTAAATTAGGGCGGTAAACAGAGTCCAGAGAGAGTTCATAAAAAGGTTAAACGAAGCCAAGCTAGGTTATACTTTTGGAGCTATATTTTCACACAAGCTGGCCTATAAATATGCATATAACATGACATTGAATACACACAGATTCCCATGATTCTGATAATTATGAGTACCTAATACGCACTCATTACTTGTTATTTTTCACGTGAATAACATGTGCCCAATGCGATTTCCATGAAATTCCTACGTATAGCAAGTTGTAGTCTTTCAAAATAAATTGAACAAGAGGCCCAAGGTGCCTGTGTCGCTCACCTGGAGCACTATGCATTTTTGTCAAAATTGTTGGTGGGTGGTTTAGGAGTAGTCTTTTAAATGAATATTGATTGGCCCACAGCGGCCAGGTTTTTTGACTGTTCAACTTCTCTTGAACCAAGTTTAATGGCTCTTAGTGCCTCATCATCTTCAGCGGTTCTGGGGAAGTTGTTTTTTGCGACAACAAGGTCATCCAAGATGGCCTCTGAACCATTTGGTCAATCAAGTTCCCTTGAACAAACTTTGGTCAGCTCTTGCCCTAGATCATATTTCATGAGGTCTGAATTGATCCCTCAAACGGTTTCGGAGATTTTTAAAGACATTTCTAAAAATTGGCCGTAATTCAAGATTTGAACAAAATGGAATCCATATGCCTTAAGGATGCTTCCTGCTAAATATAATTGAAATCGGCCCAGTAGTTCTCGAGAAGTCATTTTAAATTTCCCATTGCTTTAGTATGGGAGTGTTTGGTGGGAAAATGATCCAAGATGGCCACCAAACCATTTATCTGACAGTTTCAAAAATTGCAAATTTGAGATCAGAATACCCAAAAACCTATATAAAACCAATTTCGACCTCAAAATCCATAAAAAAAATTCAATATGCCCGCCAAACACGATATATTTTGATTGGCCCACTGCGGCCACGTTTTTTTGATGGATCAACTTCTCTTGAACAAACTTTAATATCCCATAGTCCCTAATTATATATCACAAATTTCGGCCTGATTGCTTCAGCGGTTCTGGGGAAGAAGTCGTTTTTGCGAAAACTAGGTCATCCAAGATGGCTGCTGCACCATTTGGTCAATCAATCAAGTTCCCTTGAACAAACTTGGTTCAGCTCTTGCCCCAGATCATATTTCGTGAGTTCTGAATCGATCCCTCAAACGGTTTCGGAGATTTTTTAAGCCATTTCTAACAAGAGGAAGGGTCTGTGGCGCTCACCTGGATCATTAGCATTTGAACCATTTGTATTTAAACAGACATATGATGGATAATTTTCAGAAAATCCAAGATGGCCAAACAAAAAGTTTACCAATCAAAATTCTGAATAGAAATTCTAGTCTACCTTGATAGGGCCACTCTAGTCAAATTTGTTTGAAATATGTCCAGCAACTAAGGAGAAGCAACGTTTTGACAATTTCAGGTACATTTATTAACCACTATAAAACATTCTTATCATTCAATCACTACTTGCTAAATCAACTAGTCTGCATTTAGCCACCAGAATAAGATTTTTATGCTTGCTTACATACCCCCATATGCCTATTCCATTTCAATATACCCTCAACCAGGCAACTGGTAGGGTACACACCCAGCATATGCCCTGAAAGAGACTGGCACCAGTCTGTACTCACTCCTTGGTGCCACCTGTCACTAAGTATGTCCGCGCATGCGCAATGGAGCCCAAATAGGAAACATATTCACTTTTCTAAATTTAAGTGCCAAATATTATAAACAGATTCTCAAATCATTCCCATACCGGGTGGCTGAGGACGGGTTGTAGTGATTGAAGAGTAAGTATGTTTTATAGTGGTTAATAAAACTACAGACCAACCCGTAAGGGGGGGGGGATCTGTTGGGGGGGGGTTGCTATTACACCACAAAAACATCTATAACGTTCAATCACTACTTGATAAACACATAGATTTGGTCAGTGCCCCACTTAAAAACTCTTGGTGGGTGGAGATTTGAGAATCATTATACAAGGATAAAAATTAAACAACTCATATCCAAATATTAATAAATTAACAGAATAGTGCATCCATAACAAATCACAGCATGATTATCAAACAAGGAAAATTGTCAACTCAATGAAATAACCAAAACAAGAGAATATTCTCACCATATCTGACAGACATACAGACTAACGAAATTGGTGATATGTGCTTGGTAAATGGTTCTTGGCTTGTTTTGTTAAAATCGTTATAATTCTATAAAAGGAGGCCGCTGGGCTCTGATCCTTTAAATAGAAAGAAGTAAAAGTCGATTCAGATTTCCAACCTGCGACTTGCATGACGTCATCCAATCATGAGCTGGCGAAAAGAGTGAAGGAGGTAGCCATACCACTAAGGTGGAGAGCCTTGACACTGGCTAAATTGATCTCGTCTGGGGAGGCAATCTCATAGCATAATTATATGGTCTCACAGATCCATTTGGCAACTGTGGCCTTAGAAACTGGTCTACCCACCTCCTCTGCATACGGAACCAATAAGTGCGAAGAATCTGATGTTTTAAAATTAGTTTGACGTTAATAGATTTTTAAGGCCCTGACAGGACACCAGAATCTGTCGGATGTTGAAAAAGACGATAAAGATTTACGAATAATAGGTTTTGCTGGGTCTTCGATAAAAAAATCCCTTCTGGGATATAAAACTAGACCGTCCCCAGATTCGATAAATCTGCCTTTTTCTGCGGAAAGAGCATGAATTTCGGATTGTCTCCTAGCTGAAGTTGCAGCAACAAGGATAGCCTTAAGAGTCAATAGTTTGAGACTGAGTTCCAATTGGCTCAAAATGGTGACCTGCCAAATCTTGAAAAATCAAGGCCAAATTTCAGGAATGGTGATAGCTGATAAATGAAATGAATCGAAAAGATACGATTAAAAATCTAACACCTAGGAAATAGAAACGGAATCCGGCAAGAAACCATGTTTTAAACACCATTCTTCAAAGATTTAATAGTCAATCTTTGTACAAATTCGACACATCGACTCCCTCCTGGAAGAGACAATGATTTCCTGAGAAAAGTTGATCTCAGAGACCGGACACTCGAAAATTCTCCAAACACACAGGATGAAGAATTCTGGATTGGATGAAGATGCAAGCCCCTTACTTGAGCGAGATCTGATGATACTGGGATAAGGCTAGCAAAATCTTACCAGAAGATCGAGAAAGGCTACCAATCAGATCCTCGTTGACCAAAAGGGAGCTGCTAGAAAAAATTCATTAAACTGGTCCATGACTACCTTCAGAACCATTAGAATCAGGAATATTGGAAGGAACATGAAATCAAACAATCCTGTCCAGAACTGAGACAGTGCGATCATCGCCCAAACCTGACTGTCCGAAAAGGGAGACATGAAAGATGAGATCTGGGCAATCAGACATGTCTCAAAAAGATCTACATGGGAAGACCCAGAAGCTTGAAAACGCTTTCGGCAACCAACCTCTAAAACTGCCACTTGGTGAGTGAGAACTTGCTAGGACTGAACTACTGGTCCGCAAGAAATATCCGTCTGTCTGGAACATGACTGGGAACTAGAAAGATTTGGATCTAATGACATCCCAAGAAAAGTATTCAAAATCCCCATATAAAGAAGGAAAAACCTCGTTCCTCTGTCTGAAAATGAAAGAAAATCTTGTGGAATTGATGATCGAATCGAGATCTTGATGCCTAACAGTCGATCCGACCAAAAGTGAAGAGGTTTCTTGACAAGTCACAACCCCACTAAATTGATGTGAGAAAATGACTCCTCCAGCGACCAAAGACTGGCAAAATCAGGGAGTCCCAAACTGCTCCCCACCCCTCCTATGAAAAAACCCATGAAATAATCACCTATGGGGAGGTCCTGACTAATAGAACACCCATCTGAGGGAACTAGAATCTACTGACTGCTTCTAGAAGAAGATTAGGAACATTAGAAAGTTTTCTCATCAACGTCACCCTGGGAATGACATTCTCGACGCTGATCATCAAGCCTAGAATCCTAAGAAAAAAACCTTGCCCTGACATAGAAAGAGGATGTCAGGTTGACCACTGTCAACAAGATGCCTCTACCCTTGTCTCTGAAGGAAAAACTTGACCCTGAAAACAGCTCGAGGGAGATGCCTAGATGGGAGAAACTTGAGAAGGAACTAGGCTTGACTTACTGAAAAATATAATTCAACCTAGGCTGCAAGGCGAACTGCAAACCTTGGAATAAATCTTGAAAGAATTGAGAAAGACCTAGCTTTTATTAACCGATCGTATATAAAGACATGAAGAAAAATAAGATGATTGCGCAAGACACCTGCCACGGCTGAGACCAGACATGTGAAAAGAAGGGCGCCAAGGTAAGATCAAATGACATGGCTCAAACTGCCATACTCTATCCTTGAAAGCAAAACTCATGTACCTTCGGAAGGAAAGGTAAAAAAGGCACATGAAATAGGCATCCTAACGATCGATAGAAAAGGATCACATGCCTAAAATAGACTTGCGATAGGGGAGAAGGACTCCATCCTGAATTTAGGAGATAAAGAAAGAAGATATAACTTCTTCAGGAAGATAAAAGGACGCCAGCCTTCTAAGAATTGGAGACTATGAAGATCGATGAACAGAAGCCTGGGTCTACTTTTCAAGGTAGAGCCTCTTCTATAGTCTCCTTGACAATCATAGAAAACCAGCACCCCCTCTAATGCTAATAGCTTCTGATTGGACAGAACAGAAGACCATTTGGGAGAAGATACCGTGGAGAAGGGTCCTAGATCCAAGAAGAAAATCTGGCCCTTTGGATAAGGGCCACCCTTAAAGTTGGGGCAAACTTACTACATGCTAAAGAGGACTGCTCATAGAAACACATAGTTTACATATACCATGAAGCTCAAACCATAAAATCCTGGGCTATATCCTTGTGCTTAGCCCTCACGAAAAGTGGTAACTCACGCTTATTTTCGTTATTTTAATTTTACCGCTTTCTTTGAATGGAGAAAAAAGTGTCATATAAGTATAGACTTACATATTAAAATACTGAAGACCCTGCAAATATTATAGATAATTTAATTTATAGAGCTTTAACCAGATATCGTGGCAAACCGAAAACCCATAGTAAGCCTATGGGAGGGATTAGAATCAAGATATAGCCAAACACTGTACCTGAGAATCTGCAATAATCCTGTCTGGTATTCGAAAACATCAAATCGCGACTGAATTTAGTGAGATAGTAAGGAAAATGAAATACAGGTTTCCCAAACCACTACTCGAAATGTTAAGCTAGTCGAGGATGAAAAACACTTTATAATGGAAAGTCCACATTACGATCAGGAGAGATCTCGCTCTTTAAAAAGTATAATGAGTTTACTAATTTTGTCTCGCTTGATAGGTGTAGCCAATTAAAATTTTTTAATGTCATATAATAATGGAGGTGATCTAATAAATTTTTTTATTGATTATATCAACGTTTGCATAGCTGCTCGGGCGTGTATAAATCCTATGCAATGGCACAATTCGTCAGATCGTCATCCTGTACATGAGGCAGGTTCATATAATGATTGCATAACTGTGTCCTATATTTTAATCAACGTCCATATCAATTTCATTGGGAAACTGGCCAACTTCATGAGTCCTGGTAAATTCACCATACCTCACTGTATTTGATATATTGTTTAATTAGATATCCCAAACAATCCGATATTTATGCCTAGCGGCAGTAAATTTAAATACCCTACAGATCTTCTTCTTTCTTCTTCTTTTCGTTCGCTGATCTTTTTTTTTTTTTTTTTTTAAATATATTTATTGTCTTAGAAGCTATATTTTCCATCTTTGTAATGGCGTATATCATTGTGTTTGATATGCCAATAAAAAGATTGATTGATTGATAATGAATCTCCGGGATCAGCTCGAATGTTAAATACACAAAACACTGATTTTGATTAACAACAAATGAAGACATCATAAATACGCATTTAGGATGAAATAGAGCGAAATACACACTTCTGGGTTGAATCATGAGCAGAGATGTCATACCTAATCATGCCCATAGAATGAAATTCAACTGGCAAATTAAAATAACAGCTGAGATTTAGAGCAAAAAATTACGCTAGAAAAAGACAAAGAGGCGATATGAAAGCAGGGCGAAATGACTCGCTGAAACCATGATGACAGAGAAGAAAATTCAGCTTTTATTCCTTCTTCCTTTTCCCTTTGTGGGTTATTTCTCCTTTCTTAGTGTCTCTTTATTCTTGGGGTCATTATTCTTGGTGCCATTTTCTTCCCATTGTATCCTCTTCTGATTCTATTTCCTTTCAGCGACTGTTAGATTTAGAATAAGAATTACACTAGAATCAGGACAACAAATTAACTCCCTTTGGTTAAAATAAATATGTTAACCTGCCAACATAAGAGGAAAAAGAGCGAGAAAAAAGGCTGAATGGCCCGAAGACAACTGGCCATCTAAAGTTGGATGAAAGGAAAAAGTATCTAGAGAAAATGCATAGAATACAGACGGACTTATCGGCTGAGTGAGACCATTCAAAATTAAGCGATGATATGAAATAGCTGCAACAAAAAACCCATACGGCAACCAGTCGGAAGAGTCTTTAATTACGTTGAAATAGTGTCACTGGTAAAAGAATAAATGCTGAATATCTATATAATTTCAAGAGAGTCGTATGGAGATTTTCAGCCATTAAACATTCCGAATCTTTAAAAGCAATCACATTAATAAGACTAACTCTTAGGCAAGATGACGACTGGATCCTAGGAAAGCGAACATGTAAACCGGACCTGAAGAACAAACCTGGAACCCCAGGAAGTTCGATATTACCGGAGATCCAAAATAGGAAGACCAGACCGGAAGTTAATCCTGGAACACTATAGATCCATGAAAACCGGAAAGGATCCTATCCCCGGATGTACGATATCGGGAAGTGGAAAAAATTTGGAACCGGAAATACATGAACCGGAAACTGAACAGGATCCTACAGACACAGATGTACAGTAGAAAACCCAGAAGTAGAATAGGAAATAGGATCCTGGGGACCCGGATATCCGGCAAAACCGGAAGTCATACCGGAACCCAAAACCGGAAGCGGAAGAGGAAGGACTGGAAACAGAAACCGGAAGTAGCCCATGGTCTTGCCTACCCGAATCTACCAAGCACCTACCGGAAGTGCTTGTCAAACCGGAAGCTACCGAGCTTCCTGTCTGACCTAAGAAAGGAACAGGCGATCTCTTGACATTTCTGGCTACAAGAATCACAGAAAATTTACTTTGGCATAGGCAGCTGAATCAGGGACTTCCGTCGCCGACACCACTGCTCGAGGGTAATGCCCCTCCTCAAGGCGTAGGTGGGTTTTGCCCGGTGACTTACACGAAACCACCTTTATGGGCGCTTCCTTAGAGTCTTTGCGGACCGAATCTATAGTCTGGACATGAGGGAAGTCGGTTTCCCCTATTTGCGGGCACACTCGCTAACCTTCTGGTTATCGTCCAACTCAGATGACTCTTCCTTATCTGCACGAATGGCGGTTGAAATCCTGATAGCCATGGTATATGTAGATTAAGTGTAATATAATGGATAAGTAATTGAGGGATTTCAAATGATGATGATGACTTTAGGCATGATTGACTACCACGAAAATGGTTTACAACCACGAAAACACAGTCATAAAACAGTAATAACACCACGAATACTCAATAAACATAATTTAGGGAGGATGGACTTCATGTTAGGCATAATCCTGAATAGAACTCTCAAAAACGTAAGCTGAACACAGCGCAAAGTATAAAAACTTGTAATATTGGCAGACTTTACTGCTTGCAGAATATTTGAAGTAAATATGTTTCCTATTTGGGCTCCATTGTGCATGCGCGGACATACTTAGTGACAGGTGGCACCAAGGAGTGAGTACAGACTGGTGCCAGTCTCTATCAGGGCTTATGCTGGGTGTGTACCCTACCAGTAGCCTGGTTGAGGGTATATCGAAATGGCCAACATATCAGAATTTTGATTGGTAAACATTTTGTTTGGCCATGTAGAGTAGTTGATTTAGCAAGTAGTGATTGAATGGTATAGATATTTTTATGGTGTAATAGCAACCGCGTTAACCGCATGATCAAATAATTACCTAAGCATTGGCCTGACCACCGGCCTAGCATTCTAAAAAAAGAGAAACGGAAGGCTTCCTAAGATCCTTCAGAGGAGCTTGTCGAAAGTCTTGCCTAGCGGGGCGGGGGGACACTTGAGGCGTCTTAGTACAGGATGCAAATGTTTTAGTGGCGGAGCTTCCTCCCGTGAAAACCTTTAAGCAAGGGTCAAGAACCGTAGAGTGGCCGAAAGGATGCCAGGGGTTAGTTGGAGCTTGAGTGTGGAGCGTCCCCGGAGAACAGCCTTACGTGGCATGAGCCAATCTCGCGACAAAGTTGTTCACAGCGGAGCGGTAGTGAAAGGTAGCTCTGAGGTCTTCTTTTCGAGTGGAGGGAAGGCAAGCTGAGTGGAGTGGCGATCCAAGGTCTCGGCTTTCCTGAGTGAAACAAATCTTTCCTACTCGAAAGGGGGCCCTTGAGAGCCCATAGATCGAAGTACAATTCTGTCTGCGACAATATACTACGTGAGGGCAGGGGCTTACTGAAAATAGAAAGAAGCAGCCTTTTTGGTGGGTGGGGTGGGGGAGAATTCATGCCTCAGCATGGAGGGCATCACCCGCTTCGCAAAAGGCGGCAAAAAGGGGTGAACGCCCGGCTTTGCAAGATTCCTTTTCCAATCAAAAAGGAGACACCGTTACGGCACTTTTAATTTGGCATCATGACAAACTGTGCTGAATCACAGTCCGCTAGAAATGGGTAAGAAAAATAAGCGAACTACCGCTAACAGCAGCAAGTTAACAAAGAAGCGCTTAAAGTGGTAAATCTAACTTCTATAGAGAAAAAAGCAAATTAGATTAGTTGCGTACATTTAACACTTAAGAAGCATGTACAATTCAAGTGTCCAGTGCAGTAGAAAGTTCAGTAATCACCGTTCACAGTCCCATTGAATACAGGTCTAGGTTTTGCTACTGTGGGCGTTGTCAGCTTTCAACCAACCTCGGGAGATATATTCCTGATGCACATTATCGCGCTTAGACTTATTCCTTGACAGCCAAAGATCACAATAAGCCGAGTGGAGGGTACTCCTAACGAGTGGACGAAAGTTCAGCGGTTCCTCACATGAAGTGCGGTCACAGTGGCGATTTGGGAGAAGAGAATAGTTCATCTAGAATCAGGTGACACAAGGCAGAATGGCGGATTTCAGAATCAGCGGTCACAGAATAAGAAAGTCCCGTTGTCGCAGGAGAAAGATCTCAAAAAGGAGTGGAGACCCCACTCGGTCAGAGATGAGTACCGATCGGGAGTTTCTCCCGAAGTTCTCATAGTAGCAGACGAATGGTGGCACAGACGATTCCAGGTGAAATTCTGGCACGGATAAACTCAATAGTCTTGCCAGTGTACAGTCAAATCTTCTTCGTTTCGGAGTCAGATGTGGCGTGGTTTTCGGGTCAGCGAAGTCTTCTGAGCATCAAAAATCATAGCAGAGATTTCTGGAGTCGATGAATTTTGCAGTTGCTATTTGTCCTTTAAATTAATCTAGGCCACTTTTTGTTGGCAGCCTTTATAAAAATAAATCCCGCTGCCTATGTAGATGTCGACCCGAGCGGTCGAACTACCAGCAGCTTCCGCAGTGCATTTTTCCTGTCATTTCTGAAACGGGGAGCGGCGGGACCGACCGTCAACCGGGGTCATTGTAGAAGCAGCCCAAAGACAATGTCTATGTGTCTGTTTTCTAGTGGAGAATGATCTGCTTTTATACTCTCTGCTCTGCATCTCTATCCCTTTCGACGAATGGGAAGCTTTCCTTAGCAAACAACAGCCAATTGGTAATCATTCTTACAATCATGTAAACCTCCATGGAGTCTAGCAGGAGCCGCCATAGAGTCTAGCAGGAGCCAGCGAGTTCAGATGGTGTGCTATGTCTCAGTTGTTTTCCTCTCTCGGAAGGTCAGTAATTCCTCTACTAAACGTTGCGCTTTCTCTGTCTTGACCGGCTATTGTCATGGTGGGGAAGCGGAAATCTCCGCCTTTCCAAAGGTACCAAACATTATCAGAAACTTTTGTGATCATGGCCGTCGTGCAAAGATCGTATGTACAAGCTCAAACTGTCCACTTAGTCAAAAAAAACATTAGAAAGAACCCCCTGTCTATTACAGAGGTACTCCCAGTGGCCTGGCACATGTGCAGAGAGGGGGGGGGAGGCCTTTTCGCCATAACGCATGCTTTAGGTACAGGCGTCCCCATTCCCACCCCTCAACAGATGTAACACGTCCTGAAGAATGGATTACCAGTTCCGGGTTGGTTCGCTCTTCCTGTCGCCCGATCACATACCCCACCCACCCCATAGCCATCAATACTCTTATTGAAGGCAATAGCCCTCAGGATAGCGGGAAGGTGGTGGTCGTGAGGGGACTTTCATAAGTGGGGGGGGGGGGGAGTGGAATGGAGAGGGTGGAACACTTTTAGATATTTCCCTGAGCTTTTTGGGCTTGGGCTTTTACATTTTTTTTGTTAATGTGGCGGGCACCCAGCAATTTCAGCTTATCCTCATTAGTCACAGAGTACTTCTTTCATCCGTGACCCGAGAATGAACACCCCCTGAACAATGATGCACAGTGAAGAATATATATTTCAACATGCAATATAATGTGTATGGTATATATAATAGAGTCTTTAGTACTTATATGTACATGCTCCTTGGCTCTCCAACAGTTCTTTTACCGTGGAAAAATCATGGTCAGTCCAAAGAAGTTATAATCACTGAGGGTATCATCTGCAGTGCTAAAATCATCACTGATGTCAAATTGCTTTCTATATCCCTAGAAAGATTTTTAGGGTGTCATATTATTCATTGAGATATTTGAATTCATATTTTCCCGCCTTTTCAAGCCATGAGTGTTTTTTAATAAATTCCGAATTCCTATTTTAGAGAATGTCTTCAAAAATTCTCTGAGACTGTATGCTCTTTTTTTAGTTTGCTTAGCATGAAACATTTCATGTTATGTAGGTTTACATTTTCTTTATGTTCTGTCGATAGAGTGGGAGTTCTTGCTCTATCGCTATTATATTTTTACTGACATTGTTCTTGCATTTATTTCTGGGTCTTCCTTATTATGCTGGAAGATTTCAGAAATTCATTTCCATTTTCTTTCTTGCTAAAGGAAGAGTTCAAATCTAGAGTCAAGTAGCTGTCTGTAGACAAAGTTTTATAAGGAAATTTAGATCCAGGATTTAATCCCTCTGCATGTAGGCCAATGTCCTCTGGTAGGTCTTCAGTTTTCTTCTTATTTCTGCGAATAGTTTTCAGCTGCAGAAGGAATTCTTCATCATCTGTCAATTCGGAAAATTTATCTAATCTTGATCGTCTATTTACTTCGAGTATAGTTTCAACATTTGTAGATGTCATCATTCCAAGTGGTGTAATGGTTAGGTCTCTGGAATCTGAATCCAGCGATCCGAGTTCAGATCTCGGTAGAAACTTTCAGCTATATCTTGAATTTCAATGAATTCAACAACCTTACACTGGATTCCTTGGACGCTCAGTCATATGTAACGGATAAAGTAAAACATTTCTCAGTTTTACATTATGATGCCTTTTATATCCACATACGTTTTTGCTCGAGTCTACAATCTCTGAGTAGTAGGGATAGACATGATTTAGTGCTTATTTTTTCTATCAGACTTTCGCAAGGTATCAATCTCATGCGTTACGTTTTTCTTATAGACTTGGGTCTGATTTGGTATCCATCGATCCACTAGGATGAGAAGACCTTTCTAGTGGAATTTTATGCACCTGGAGGAGTGATTGATAAATTCCCTAGTCAGTTAGTTCTACCAGGATTCCTCTGCTTGTACTTTTATTTTTCGGACTGGTCCACTCTCCTCTTTGGATGGCATTCTGTTTTTAGACATAGTCATCCCCAGGCCGTTCATTTATTAAGATGCTTCTATGGAGCGGTGGGAGAAAGTTTGGATTTTTTCTTTTCAGTATGTAGTCTGTGTTCTCTGAAAGAAGCATCATCCCACCTCAACGTGTAGGCGATCTTGGCTGTCTGGACGGTTTTATTTCACTGATTATCTTCTCTGAATGAGATGTATTCCTTCAATCAGGGTTGAGCGACTATTTTAATGTTATTTATAGAATCCTGGAATCAGATTCTCAGGGTTGCTTGTATCGGGAATTTGTTTGGTGGATTTGATTAATCCTTTGGTGAATGTTCTAAATTCTCTCTCAGGCCCTGCAACCATGTTACCACAAGTCGAGGGGCATTATCTTCATTTAAATCCAGTAATCTTCATTCTGTGCGTCTGGAAAGTTTTGAGTCTTGAATGTCTCAAGCCATTTTCTTTTTAGATATTAGGAATCTTTTTGTTGTTCCTGATTAGAAGATTATATCCGTGTTTTCAAGGGTCGATTTAAGTGTTTTTTATCCATGGTTTGGGTATTTTTAGTCTGTCAGTTGCAATCCATTGTCTTAATGCAATCTAGCAATAGTTATTTAAGTCTCAAAGGACTAGCTATTTGATACTCTTGGTTCAGTTTCTTGTTGGATTTGTGTTACCTTTTAAAAGATGCCTCGATCTAGCATCGTCGGATAATAGATTGTCAGTGTTTTGGATATTCATAACTGCTTAGAATAGCTTCCTCATTTATTTGGTTCACATTTTCTTTAATAATTGAGGTCATGCAGGTATCTGGATGGACATTTGAGGTAAGTAAAGCCTCATTTACAGAGGTCATCTATCCGTTTTCTTTGACAATGATTGTCTGGATGACATCAGTGTTTTGACTTTTACATCTTTAATCTACTTAAAGGATCAGAGTCCACATCAAATTCCTTTGTTAGGAATATATGCGTTTTAACACTACAATCTAAAGATCATTTATCACGCTCATGTTGACATTTTCACAAGGCTGTTTGTCTGTCTGATAAGGGTGAGAATCTTTACTTGTGTCTTGTTTAGTTACTACTTTGAGCTTTTCATTTTTCCTTGTGTGATAATCACAGGGTAATTGATATTGATGTATTATTCAGCTAACTTGGTTTTTAAGATATGATATTGATTTATTTTTATCCTTGTTTAACGATTCTCAAATCTCTACCCACCAAAGGGTTTTAAGTGGGGCACTGACCAATTCTATGGGTTTAGCAAGTAGTGATTGAACGGTATAGATGTTTGTGGTGTAATAACAACCCGCAACAGACACCCCCCCCCCCCATGTGGGATGGTCTGTAGTTTTATTAACCACTATAAACATACTTACCATTCAATCACTACGACCAGCCTCAACCACCATGCGTGAAAATGATTTGAGAATCTGTTTATTGTGTCTTGCATCTATTTTTGGAAAAGTTAATCTGTTTCCTATTTGGGCTCCTATGAGCATGCACGGTTATGTGCAGTGATTGGGGTCACAGAGGAATGAGTATAGATTGGTTCCAGGCACTAGTAGGCTATATACTGGGAGTGTACTCTACCAGTAGCCTGGTTGAGGGTGTGATGAAGTGGTATAGGCATATGGAGGCATGCAAGCAAGTTTAAGAATCTTATTCTGGTGGCTAAATGCAGAGTAGTTGATTTACCAAGTAGTGATTGAATGGTAAGTATGTTTATAGTGGTTAATAAAACTACAGACCATCCCACAAGGGGGGGGGGGTCTGTTGAGAGTTTTCTTAACACCCATTTTTTGTGTCAGGATATCCCTATGGATAAGTGTCTCTAAATAGATGCCCAGCGCCCATGGACGACTTCATCATACTGATACACCCTGACCATGTCTGCACACTCCCCACAGATCACCACCTTGTAAATATGGCTATCACAGATCAGTCCTCATTTTTCTGCTAGAACTCTCGTGTAGGGTATCCATACCACATTGTCACACAGTCTGTTGCATCGCATTCAGCGACCAGGATGTCCAACCATGTTGGTTTTAGCTAGAGCTGGACGATTTCACGATAATATCGGGAATACTGCGATATTGTTATCATCTCATTTATAATTACCATCCATATCATCAATACCGTCAGTTGTATTTTTCATAAAATAAAATACCATACAACAAATTTAACAAGTCTCTATCGTCTATCATTGTCACATCAATTCATCAGTTTGAATAAACTTATCAATGTCCACATGTGTGTCATATCACTGTGTGCTATCCTCATACTATCTTCATTTAATGATTTTTTTTTAATGTTTCATGATAATAAACATGATAATAAGTGCTAAAATATCCAATAATTATTTATATTTCCGCAAAATGAAAATACACTGCCATCTTGACAGCAAGTCTCGCTTTCATTTTAGACTGGAAAATACCTTCCGCATACTATTCTGATGATGTCATTAAACTCTGGAAACAAATATCGGCTAGTGGCTAATACTAATAGTAATAAAAGCTATGCTTTGACAACGTTGTTCAACCAAAACTTAGCTTGGATGGGAAACCACTACTGTAATTCCCAAATCTTTACTCGGTCTGTTAAATGATCATGAATGGGTCACACCAGGTGTCATTGTAGATCAATAGGACTGCCGGTTGTATTAGTGGGTAGCTGGGGAACAATTAGACCGCTAGACCTCTCCTGGTAGATTAACGATAATAGTTTGAGGTGATGGGTGTAGTTCAATAGGGCCGGCCCCAGCTGTGAGCTGCGGTATGTGGGAATGTATGCTAGTGTCTCGTAAACTCATGGGCCAGCCAGAAGCCCAGCCTTGTGAGTGGGGCTGGGTCCGTCGTGTAGCCAAGATGATAGGTAAGATTTGTTCCACCACATCATAACGAGGCATGGGCCAGTGACATTTGGGCGCCCCTCATTGCCACAACCACCAACAAAACCCTGCCAGAAGACAATATCCGTAAATAGGGATATAAAGAGCTTTCGATGCCATTAGAAATTGGTAATCTTACCAGCTGATCTCAACCCTGTAAGCATTTTCCTATGGAAATCATATGCCAATCAAAAATGAAAGCTGGTAACTTTGACAAAAATGGGACACCAAGTGGGACATAGTGTCATCTAATTGGCCTATTGGACGTGTATAATTACCGTATTTCGCTTAATTGAAGCCTAGGCTTCTATTAGGACAAGAGGTGTTCATTTCCAACCCAACATCTCTGAGAAATGGGGTGGGCTTATATTACAGAGTTTTCCCAAAAAAGTTTCTAAAACTGATACCACGGAAACTCAACGCATTTTCTCCCATAAAAATTCCCACCGCCTACGCCTATATTTAATGTATACCTCAAAACCTCACCGGGGAAGTGAAATTATTTGATTTGAGCACCTAAATATTGCGTATCCTTTAATAAAGGTCATTTATTACAACAAAATTAATACACAATTTCATATAAAATGGTGTCGCAAAAAAATACAAATCACGTGATTCGCTTCCAATTGAAGAGTTTATTTTAGAGCGAGTACTCGGATATAAATATTCTGGAATCGAGGACTTGGAACTTGGGAATTTCTATATATTATCATTATGCGATAGGAACTGAGTATTATACTGATCTGAATAACGGGTACCCATTTGATAAACTCCCGTTAGCGTATAATATCTCGCGAGAACACATCGCCTCCCATCGCAAAAGGGCTGCTGGCTCGCCAACTTAAGAAGCTGGCTATATTGTCGTTCGTAATAATTCAATTTGGATCATTTAATGTTGATTGGCATTACAAAATTGATGCGCATTTTCTCCAGCGCTTGTTTGGTATATAAATCTGGTCTTAAAATATATTTAAAAGGAAAGTATTTAATTACGCCAAGACTGTTTTATGCGCATTTTGACTACAAAAGTGTGGAATAAACTTTATTATATCTTGAACATACGTGGCCTACTATTAGTATTAATCTAATAGGTGGTTGAGATTTACAAATCCGAGGCCTGTATTGACTTCTAGAGGGTCCGGAAATGTATCAGGGCAGAGATATCTGGTATCTGAAGTAGAAACACCCTGTGACACGATTATACACGCTATTCTTAAAAATTGGCTCTTAAAAACAATTTTCTTACACAATCTGCTGAGTTATGGGGTGGGCTTCTAATACAGAGTTTTGCCGTTTACAAGATGCCGCCGAACCATTTGACCAATCAAGTTCCCTTGAACAAACTTGGTTCAGCTCTTGCCCTAGATCATATTTCATGAGGCTTACTTCAATCCCACAAACGGTTTCAGAGAAGATTTTGAAATCCAAATGATCTTTATGATTTATTAAGATTCTCTTGAATATTTTGAAACTAATTTGACTGGACACTGTTGATGCCATAGTTTCAAAATATTTAACAGCTTACCTGTATAGTCTTCTGGAAATTGATAGTCAGCGAGTTCAGAGATCGATTAATCCCAACATGAGCGAGGCGTGGGTGGAGCTTAGCTAGAGATGGGTGGGGTCATAACTAAAACCGGAAAGGTCCATTCCTCCAGGGGTACTAGAAGTGGATCAAGTTTTCGATGATCTGATCCAAACTTTTTGACAGAGAAGAGGAATTCTGAGCAAATATAATAATCTGCATTTGCACACAGAAAAGAGACAAAATAAATTCACCACTTTATCAGAAACATTGCAATATCATCTTTGCTACCTAGAATTCAGGCGATTTAAAAACCTTAACCTAACAAGAGGCCCAAGGGACCTGTATCGCTCACCTAAAAACACATATAAAACCAATTTCGGCCTCAAAATCCATCAAACAAAGAAATCCAATATGGACGCCAAACATGTTATATTTTGATTGGTCCATGGAGTCCAGGATTTTTGACGGATCAACTTCCCTTGAACAAACTTTAATGGCCCTTGGTCCCTAATCATATCTGCCAAATTTCGGCCCGATCCCTTCAGGGGTTCTGGAGAAATCATTTCCGCTACAACTGGGTCAACCAAGAGGGCCACCAAACCATTTAACAAATCAAGTTCCCGTGAACAAACTTGGTTCAGCTCTTGTCCTAAATCATATTTCATCAGGTTTGTATCAATCCCATAAGCGGTTTTGGAGATTTTTAGACGTTTTAAAAAATCTGCTAAAATCCAAGATGGCCACCGGCCCAATTGACCGATCGGCTTCGTTTGAACAAACTTGAATCTCTACACCCTAAGGACGCTTCCTGCCAAATATAATTGAAATCGGCCAGGTAGTTCTCGAGAAGAAAACATTTTAAATTTCCCATTGCTTTAGTATGGGAGCTTTTGGCAGGAAAATGATTCAAGATGGCTACCAAACCGTTTATCCGACAGTTTCGAAACTTGCAAATTTGTGATCAGAATATGGCAAAAACATACAACACCAATTTCAGCCTCAAAATCAATCAAATAAAAAAACAATATGCCCGCCAAACACACTATATTTTGATTGGTCCACGTCGGCCATGTTTTTTCATGGATCCACTTCTCTTGAACAAACTTTAATGGCCCTTAGGCCCTAATCATATCTACCAAATTTTGGTCCGATCCCTTCAGTGGTTCTGGAGAAGTCATTTTCGCTACAATTAGGTCAACCAAGATGGCCACCGAACAATTTGACCAATCAAGTTCCCTTGAACAAATTTGGTTCAGCTCTTGCCCTAGATCATATTTCATGAGATTTGTATCAATCCCCTAAGCGGTTTCGGAGATTTTCCTAAAACCGGCCTAAATCCAAGATGGCCGCCGGCCAAATTGGCAGATCAGGTTCATTTGAACAAACTTGAATCACTATGCTCTAAGGATGCTTCCTGCCAAATATAATTGAAATTGGCCCCGTGGTTCTTGAGAAGTCGTTTAAAGGAAAAGTTGACAGATGGATGGACGGACGACGGACACACGATGCAGGCCAGGTGAGCTAAAAACATGAAAAAATTTCTAATTCCAGAACCGTGAAGAGTAGTAAAAATGCCACAAAACCATCAGAAATGATGCAGATTACATTCCTGCATTGCATAGAACAGCTCTGTAAAGTTTCGTTGAAATCATATGAGCCATATTGATAACTTGATTGAAAAACATTAACAATAAGTATTTTTACATCCAGTGTTTTGCTTTCTGCTGCACAGGTGAGACAAACACAACTCAAGTGTTCAAAATGTCACTTTTGATTCAAACATGTGCACAAAGTGGGTGGAGCTTAACTAGAAATGGGTGGGGCATATCTAGAAATGGATCCCTTTATTGAGTAAAGTATACCTTACCTATTGTGACGTTCACACCTTTGAATAGAGAGAACTCAGCCTTTCCAGGTGCATCATCAGAAGTACATGTAATAGCAACACCTAACTCCAGTTCCTAAAACACAAGATAAGATTAAACATCACCACATGCTGAGCACATAATTAAGCTATAAGTAAATACAATTTTTCTACTTAACATACATGTAGTCATTGTAGTGAAACAACAGCACACAGGTATTAACATTGGCTAAACCGGGAAATCATACCTCATAGGAACTACCTTTCTTGTTGATTGGCTATATTTGAGACAAATTAGATCAATAGCTTCCCAGAGACATATACATGTACATGAACAAAGACACATACAATGGACCTTTCCAAGTTTACCCATCCATCACATGACATTTGTATGACATCATAATCAACTATGTAACATGTAGGATGACATCATAATCATGACATCATGAATGAATCAAAATAGTCTGTCTTTAACGCTTAACAGTCAGACACGTTATGTCTTTACCACTTACTAAACATTCTGTTTAATATTTTGAAACTAATTTGACTGGGAGCTGTTGCTGCCATAGGCAACAGCACCCAGTCAAAGTAGTTTCAAAATATTCAACAGCTTACCTGTATAGTTTTCTGGAAATTGATAGCCAGGGATTGATCGATCCCAATACAGGCAGAGTGGGTGGAGCTTAATTAGTGATGGGTGGAGCATAACTAAAACTGGAAAGCGTCATTGACTCACGGTCATCTATCCCAAATAGCCGTGTCAAAATTGGTGGATTGTTTCACTCTGGATTTTATATATGAATAAAAAATTAGATTTTCTCAAGATCTACTTTATATCTATCCAGGGAAGTTATATATCATTTTGTTCCTAAACATGTGCTCGGTCAAATGAAACGATTCCTATAGGATTTGGATTCAGTGAAAAGAAATCTAGAGCCTGATAAACAAAACTAGTCAGGGATGGGCCCAGAGGTAGTGGAGGTGCAGGAGGAAGTGGAGAATCATACTATTAACAATACTGCTAGAATTAAAGTGTCTTTCAGTTTGATCCTAACATCAACCAACAGATGTCACCCAAAGTACAGGAAGCCATGTACTTGCAAATGACAGACCAACGAAATTCTTCATGCACATGACCATTTTTCGTCTTTGAATAATCTAATATTCAATCAAACCAGGTGAGGAAAATCAAAGCAAAGTAGGGTTGATAGGAAAGGATACTCAAGATTGGACAACATGTTTAGGAAGAAAATGATATATATACACAGTACCCCCTCGATTATCCATCTACTTGTGCACACACCCCCCCCCCTGACAATATTGATGATAAATAGAGGGTGGTGATTAAACGAATTGGCCTATTTCCTTGAGGAAATCATACAATGTGCGTGTACCTGCGTGTACCTGAATGTGTAAATAATAGAGCTGGGCGGTCTGATGGTAGTACCATGAGAACCACAGCATACCCTGTACCATTGACATTTCCAAGTACTGTACCATTCATACCATCTTATACCGTCCATAATGGTAGTCATGTGTTTAATTAGCCATATTTGAGAAATAAACCATAAAGTCTGAATAGTGCATGGGTAAATATGTGCTAATAGTGCCAAAAACACAGGCATCCCCAACTATTAGCCACTTTGAGGTGAGGGAGGCTTTGTAAAACCAAACATCCAGACGTCAATGACAAAAATTACAGGAAAAATTGTATGTTGAACGTACATCTTGCAAGTCTCATGGCAAGATTGCTATATTTAAAACCTCTGAACTCATTCTCTGGTCGTCCAGCAGTAGCAATTAAGTTATACTATGTTGCCTATTCCCGCTTATATTATTTGTAATTATTAGTCCAAACATGCTAGAATAACAAAATAACATACAAACCTTGTTCTATTCAAACAAAATAATCTTCTAGCAATGGCGTGTCTGATTGGTTGTTCATGAATTAGACTGTGAGAAAATCCATTACTCTCCTGTATTTATCAATGAATTTATTGAAACGTAGTATTTTCTCGCACCATTTTGATAACATGACACTTTTCTACCAGTGAGTAGCATTGAAATCTTGCTAAGTTTTATTTTTCCGGGTTGCTTTAGCATATTTCTTTAATGGTTAAATTTAAGTTAAATTAAGTTTAAGTAGGGACACCTAAAAATTAATCTTTCATTTTCCAACTGGCTATTTGTAGGAATTTCGTGGAAACAGCCCTGTACATGCATTGTTCCCGTGAAGAATGGCGAGTAACGAGTCTGCATATCGGGTACTCGTAATTATCAGAAGCTTTGGAATTGGGTTATATTCAATGTCATGTTACTGTTATATGCCATTCGTATTGGTTATATGCATGTGTAGAGGACACTTTTCGCGAGTAACCGAATACAATCAAATTTCTGTGTACATGTTCTGAAACCTACCACAATAGTATCCTTCCAGCCAAGTCTGGTTGAAATTGCCCTAGTAGTTAATGAGTAGTAGTGTATTTTCGTGCCCGACGGCGGGGTTGATTAGCTCGGTGGGGATACTCGCTTGGCATGGGGTTAATCTGTAGTAGAAGCAACAGCACGCCAGTGAATAAAATGACACAGAAAAGTTATTTTAGTTGTTGCGAATTCAAGAGCCAGTTCAATAAAGAATATACTGACTCTTGAACACTGGCGTACTAAATTTTTGTTTGGCTTGGAGATAAATTCCCATAGAAACACATTAGCAGAGAAAACTAGTTGGTTTCTGATTGGTTGAAATTCACTAAATTTATCAAAATTGTATTGAATATTCATATATTTCCCATGATCCCCTGGCTCATGTCTGAACAAGAATTGTACATAATATTGCATGAATTCAGACTATGAAAAAGTGCCAGGGTGGGGGTGGGTGTCATTGATTGCCTATGGGGAGAGAGCTGAGAACATATAGCACTCAAGCTGTGACAATCTACAGCCCATGGATATAGTCTATGAAGGGGTGGGGACTGGACTAGATATATATCGCTCATCGCTCATGTGTGGACTCCATTGACCTGACATATTTTATTCTGAAATTGGACATAAGATTATTATATTTCTTTCTTTTTCTCCTGACTTTATTTCTCTGTAGGATATATTTGGTATTGTGCACAATTTGACTGAAAGTCATTGCTGTAATTTTTAGTAACATCTTTCAGTACACATTCCACACATAGCCAACAACTATATGCCTATAAGCCGTAATTATGGTATGCGCTCCGGGATTAGGTTCAAGTGACCTAATTATTGCAGGCGCTAGGTATGTACCCACTCAGTATTTTGGAAACAATATGACTGGAAGTTGTTGATGCTATAGGCAGCAACAACTTTTGGGGCAAATTGTTTCCAATACTGATCAGGTGACTTTTCACTATAAGTGACTTTAAATTTTAAGAAGAGGTTATATATGTTCTGGATTGTTTGATTGTTTAAAATCTATTTAACAGTTTTAACCCTTTTTATACTGACTGACTGATATGAAAATAGCTTACCTTGAGCTAACATAAAATGCTGCTAGAATTATCTTGAGAACAATCTTATTGAAGGCTATTACTGCAGAAATAACTTTAATACATATTGCTTTCAAGAATTTTAGCAGAGTTTTAAGAAAGAAATGATGGTGTGCCAATATAGAATTTAATGAGGTAGCAATCTCAAACCTTCCCCTAAAACGAGGAAACGGACACTTTCAGCTGATAGAGCATGAATTTCGCTTCTCCTTCTAGCTGAAGCAGCAGTCACCAAGAAAACTCCTTTCCACGTTAACAACTTCATATCAATTGAACCAATAGGTTCAAACGGTTCGCCCCCTAACACCTGCAAACATAGTGAAAAACTCCACGCAGGAAGTGGCAATGGTTGCCGTGGTCGAATATTACTCATTCCTTTTAGCATATCATTCAGCGTACTATTCTCCTCACCACCTGAGGCTCGGGATAACCGATGCCAAGGCAGACTTGTACGCAGCAAGGGTGGAAGGCTTTAAGTTATTATCATAAAACAACTCACACAAAAAATCTGCTACCTGTTGAACAGTGGTATGAAAGGGATCAATATCTCTGTCCGAGCACCAGACTCCGAATTTATTGATCCTAGAATTATACGTCTTTGATGTCAACTGCCTTCTTGCTGAGGCATTGAACCTTGATGCTCTGTCAGAAAATCCTCCCTGGACCGCTCTATGCTAGATAACATCCACACAGTCAATTGGAATACTTCTGGTCGATCGTGAAGATGACGGCCTTGTTCTGGGAGATTAAATTCGTTATCACCGGCAGAAGTGTCCACTGGTCTGCAGACCAGAAGGTCCAGCAGATCCGTAAACCACGATCAGCTGGGCCAACATGGACCTATCAACAGTACCTGACAACTCTCCTGTCTTATCTTCTGTAGGACTTTTGGAACTAGAATCGTTGGAGGATATGCATAAGCATACATTCCCGTCCAATCTACCGCTAATGCGTCCACCGCATATGCATCTGGAATCGGTGATATATAAGTGGTCATCTTGGCATTGTCTCTCACCGCGAAGAGATCTATGTTTGTTTTTCCCCAATGTTTGAACAGAACCTCTACGACTGCTTGATTTAACTGCCATTCTGTGGGACTGCAGACCAACCTTCTGCTCAGGGTCTGCCAGAATATTCAGCTTTCCTGGAATGTGTGCCGTTCTGACCACTATCTTCCTCTCCCAGCACCAACGCAGAAGGTTCCACACTTTCATACATAGTTCTGGGGACCTGGTGCCTCCCTGATGATTGAGATAAGCAACCACCGTCGAATTGTCCGTTCTGACCAGAACTACCTTGTCTATCAACTGTGTTTCAAAATACTTCAGTGATAGCTCCACTGCCATCAACTCCACTGCAGTATCCTGATTCCAGCCTCCTGGCACCTTGAACTGACCTAGACATGCCCCTCCCTTCCTGACAGCGATGCATCTGTAAAGTGTCAGATGTGGGGATGGACAGTGTAACGGGACTCCCAACATCAAGTTCACCTTGATCAACCACCACTGAAGTTGAAACTTCATCGGTTCTTTAAAGGGAATGATTTGACTTAACTTCTCCGTTCGTTGAGACCAACACGTCATCAAATATAACTGTAACGGCCTCCTCATGAGCACCGCAAATGGAACCGCCTTGTCCATTGAGACCAGAAGACCCAACATCCTGAGATATTTTCTCGCTAAATCTCCTTCTCTCTCTGAATACTTCTTAGATACGACAGCAGATTCTGAATTCTGTCGTCCGATGGACAGACCATCCCTTCTTGCAGGTCAAAAAGAATTCCCAAATAAATAAACCTCTGAGAAGGGACTAAATCTGACTTCTCGTAGTTGATTACCCAACCCAATCGGTCGAGAAGATTCAGCACCACTACTAAGTCGTGTTTCAACACATTTGGATCTCTTGCCTTGATCAACCAATCGTCAATATATGTGTGGATCGCAATGTTTCTCTCTCTCAAGTGTGTCGTCACTGCAAGAACCACCTTCGTGAAGACTCGAGGTGCTGTTGTTAGGGCGAAGGGGAGAACAGCAAATTCCCAAACATTGCCCTGAAAAGCAAAGCGAAGATATTTCTGAAATTCTCTCGCCATCAGTATGCGGAAGTACACATCTTTTAAATCTATCGAGACTGTCCATATACCCTTGTCCAAGCCTGCCATTATTAACGCAATTGTTTCCATCTGAAACCTGGGCGGCTCCACAAATTTGTTGAGAGATTTTAGATTCACCACTGGTCTCCACCCTCCAGAGTTCTTTGGAACCAGAAACATTATCGAATAAAACCCTAGCGTCTTCATATTCATTACCTGATGAATTGCCCCCTTCTGAACTAATGATACGATCTCCTCCTGGAGAACATTTAGTCGATCTGACTCCTTTGGGACCGGAGTCCAGATCGGGGATACAGACAATGGAACTCGCGTTTCCTGTACCAACCAATTGGGACGGAATCCTTTGACATGCGATCCCATTCTGAAATGAAATAACCCAGCTTCCTCCTACGGCTATCAGCATATCTGATACTTCCACCAAGGAAGAAAAACTGGAATAGACTTGATCCAATGCTACCTCTTCCAATGGTTCCAAATTTTCCAGCCTGGCTTTTATGGGTAGACCATCAGGACCTACCCCCACAGCCCCCCTAGCTCTCTTGGCTTCTGACAGGCCCCAACCACTGTATCCATGGCCACCACCTAAAAGTTTTCCTTGAAAACTTTTCGGCTTATAATATACCTGATGTTGACCTCTAGGCTGATACCCTCGTCCACGACCCCGGGTTCCAGCATTACTTTGATAATCTGAAGGTCCCTGATGAGCAAGCGACCTATATCTCTGAAACTGCTGTTGCTGTCGTGGCTTCTGTTCGCCCAGCCCTCTTTGCAGGCCTCTGCCTCGACTCATGCCTCGAACGTGGCCACGATCCTGACCACCTCGCATATGTTGCCAAGAAAGATGAACCACTTCCTGTTCTTGCAACCTTCTGACGTTCTGCGATAGGATGCATTGCGACTCGCCACCAAGCAGGTGTGGACCAACACATCGGGCATTCAGCAAGTCCATTCTCAAAACGGACATACTATATGAATAAAATTATCAATAATTGTATTTATTGTACTACTTTCAGGTAGAGATTGTCACCAATCAGCGTGATTAATTCCAATTGGGTCCATGCTATGTAGCTTGTGGATCCAGAATTTCTCGCGTTCCTTACGGATAGACGTTGCTTCCGTGGATTCAGGATCGCGATGGAACACCTCAATGAGTCTGTAGTTGACTGAAGAGATGTTATGATTGGGGAGATTGAAGTGAATGGCTACTGGTGTGTCTTTTTTGTTTTTAATGTCCCTAAGATGTTCTTTAATACGTATTTGGAATTCTCGTTTAGTTTCACCAATGTATTGTTTAGAACATGTATTACACGTTATTAAATAAACCACATTCATTGTGTTACAGAATGTTTTTGTTTTGGTATGATAGTTAAGCCCAGTGTGTGAGCATTTGAATGTGCGTTTTTTGTCCATTTGTTGACAAAATGCGCAATTGTGTTTTTTGCATGGAATGACAGGGTTGGTGATGTTTCTGCCTTGAATGCCAAAAGTTTTTGCATCCATAAATTTGGCCGTTATTAGTGTGTCTTTGAAGGATGGATTCCTTCTGTGACCAAATAATGGGATGTATCTACCAAATCTGGGTACATACACATAGGATCGGGTACAAGATTACTATAAAAGGAGCGCGCAAACAGTGCATCGGCATCCAGACTCAACGGACACTAACCGTTAGCGTCAGGACAACATAGCATCTTACAAGCTTTTTACAAAAATATAAAATTATCAATAATGTTTTCAATGTCTGCAACATTTTAATAAGTAAGCCTACACTTCCATGAAGCTTTTTTCACCATATGAAGAAAGCGGTAAAACTACATAACAGTAATAAACTCGAGTGACCACTTTTCGTGACGGGTAAGAATAAGGATATATCCACTAAATTAGCCCCTCCAAAAATGGCGACGCTCCAAGGGTATTATGGGAAATTTGATTGTGATGACATCATCATGATTCTATGAATAGTTGTGTGGTAGACCGGAAATGTGACTTTTGACAGTTCGTGAAAAATGGCTACTGACTCTGGACAAGGGGGTACGATTGCTGTAATTTACTGCGACTTCATGAAAGGATTTGCTAAGGTTCCACATAAACATTTAATTAAAAATCTAATTGCATACGGCATGGAAGGTACAAAAGGTAATTTGTTAAACTGGATCCAATCCTTTCTAACTGAAAGGTAGCAATAAGTAGTTATAAATGGAATCATATCTAAACCAACAGACATAACAAGGAGTATATATACCACAGGGTTCAGTTGTATGGCCACTGCTGTTTATAATTCACACTAATGATCTTCCTGAAAAAATAGTAGTGGGTCTGAAATCTTAATTTGCAGATGACACTTAACTCTTCAGATCAATTTTCAACCTAAAAGATTGCGACACCCTGCAAAATGATATTAACTCTGTGTTCTTCAATCTTGGACTGATAATTCATTGAGGTTCCGCCCAGATTTATATAAATGCAAAAGTATGCGGATATCAACAAGAAAAACATCTCCACACACTTATACAATGGAATCTATTAACCATACTCTAGCCCATTCGTCTAGTGAAAAAGATATAGGTGTCATAATAGACGATAAATTATGCTTCAATGAACATATAAATGAACAAATACATGTAAGCAAATCTAACCAAATAATGGGACTGATAAGAACATTTAACTATCTACACAAAGAAAACTTTAAACATCTCTCCAAATTTGTTGTTAGACCACTATTGAACAAGAGGCCGAAGGGACCTGTATCGCTCACCTGCACCATAGGCATTTCAACTAGAATGCTCTTTATCAACAAGATGGCCACCAAACCGTTTATCTGACAGTTTCGAAAATTGCAAATTTGAGATCAGAATACACAAAAACACATAAAACCAATTTCGGCCTCAAAATCCATCAAATAAAAAAGTTCAATATGGACGCCAAACATGCTATATTTTGATTGGCCCATGGTAACCATGTTTTTTGACGGATCAACTTCTCTTGAACAAGTTTAATGGCCCTTAGGCACTAATCATATCTACAAATTTTGGCCTGATCCCTTGAATAGTTCTGTAGAAGTCATTTTCGCTAAAACTAGGTCAACCAAGATGGCCGCCAAACCATTTGACCAATCAGGTTCCCTTGAACAGACTTGGTTTAACACTTGTCCTAAATCATATTTCATGAGGTTTGCATCAATCCCCCTAAGCAGTTTCAGAGAAGATTTTTAAAGACGTTTCTAAAATTCAGCCAAAATCCAAGATGGCCACCGGCCCAATTGGACGATCGGCTTCGTTCGAACAAACTTGAATCTCTATGCCCGAAGGATGCTTCCTGCGAAATATAATTGAAATCGGCCCAGCAGTTCTCAAGAAAAAACATTTTAAATTTCCCATTGCTTTAGTATTGGAGCTTTTGGTGGGAAAATAATCCAAACCATTTATCCGACAGTTTCGAAAATTGCAAATTTGTGATCAGAATACTACAAAACACAGACAAAAACAATTTCGGCCTCAAAATCCATCAAATAAAAAAATCCAATATGGCCACCAAACATGCTTTATTTTGATTGGCCCACGGTCGCCATGTTTTTTCCCTTGAACAAACTTGGTTCAGCTCTTGGCCTAGATCATATTTCATGAGATTTGCATCAATCCCTTAAGCGGTTTCGGAGAAGATTTTTAAAGACGTTTCCTAAAAATTGGCCTAAATCCAAGATGGCCTCTGGCCAAATTGGCCGATCGGGTTCATTTGAACAAACTTGGATCCCTATGCCCTAAGGATGCTTTCTGCCAAATATAATTGAAATCGGCCCAGTGGTTCTTGAGAAGAAGTCGCTTAAAGGAAAAGTTGACGGACGACGGATGGATGAACGACAGACGGTCGCCACGCATAAGCTCACTTGGCCTTTTAGGCCAGGTGAGCTAATGAATATGCTAATGTGGTTTGGGCTCCGTATCTCAAAAAGCAAATACATGCAAATGCGATCGAAAGTGTCCAAAGACGCACTACCAAACTTGTTCCTGGTATGCATAATCTACCATATCATGTATGCCTGCAAGAGTTAAAATTACCATCATTAGCATTTGGAAGATTGAGTGGCGACATGATTGAGTTATATAAAATTATCAGCAATAAATATAACCAAGATACTGCAGACCTTATTGAATGACAAATAGCAAAACCTGAGGTCACAGCCTAAAAATTAATAAAATAAAAACAAGGTTCAACATATGAAAGTTTTCTTTTCCATTGCGCTGTACTCATCAATGGAATAAACTACCTGAATCCATTATCAGTGCCCCCTCAGTGGATTCCTTCAAATCATGCTAGACTAGACTGGGAAAGCCATCCATTGTGCTATAACTACGACTGTGAACCCATCTGTAATATTTATAGTCCAGAAGCATTGTAACCTAGACACTGTATTTGTTAATGACAACTTAGTAACATTACAATGACCCATAAATATATGCAGCCCAGTCCTGAAGCGCGCAGATTCAGAGCAATTTATATGCTCAAAAGTTGGAGAACTCCACCACCGCTTGATAGTGTGCCTCTTAATCGACCTTAGCTACAAACAGATCTCCCCTCCCTGTCAGTCTGTCCAAATATCTGTCACAGGTGTGGTTTAAGTCAGAGCAGACTCAGACTAGTTGATGCCTGCTGTCAGTAGAGGATTCGTGTAAGTGATGTCAAGAACTTTACGGCGTCATAACATCCATGTGGATGTGATTGTATTTTTACACACATGACATTTGACCTTCATTTTGTAATGACCTCGTGTAGGAAGCGCCCCTTGGCCTGGGAGATTATGTTCGGAATCTCGGGTAACTGCACTGGATTGTCCACCAGCAGATCCAGAAGGTCCGTGAACCATGACCTGCTGGGCCAAAATGGCGCTATTAGCAGGACCAGGCACGCTTCCTCTTTGATCTTCACCAAAATCTTCGGCAGAAGAATGGTGGGCGGGTACGCGTAAGCGTGCATCCCTCTCCAGTTTATCGCCAGAGCGTCTGTATCGACGGCATTTGGATCTGGAATCGGCGAGACATAAGTCAAGATTTGAGTATTTTCCTTTGTGGCGAACAAGTCCACATTAGGTTTGCCCCAATGCTCGAAGATCCTGTGAAGAACTCGAGGGTTGAGAGACCATTCTGTTAGCAGAATCCTCTGTTTCCGAGACAAAGCATCCGCCAGAATGTTCAATCGCCCGGAAATGTGAGCTGCTTTCAAAACAACTGAGTAATTCCTGCACCATTGAATCAAGTGCCACACCTTCATACATAGTGTGGGTGACTTGGTCCCGCCTTGGCGATTTATGTATGATACTACTGTCGAGTTGTCCGACCGTATCAATATCACCGTGCCCCTGACTTTTGGAAAAAATCTTTCCAACGCCAGTTCCACTGGCATCATTTCCAACAGATTGATATGCAGCTGGCTCCCTTGGAGAGTCCATGTGCCCGAGACCTGGTGTTCTCCCAGGCAGGGACCCCCCCCCATGCATCCGTGTACACGGACAGCTGGGGGTGGGGTACATGTAGGTGCAGCGAACTAGATTCTGACGCTTTTTCCACCATACAAGATGCGACATTAATGGCTCCAAAACGGGCACCAGTTTTGACAGGGGTTCTGTTCTCTGTTTCCACAGAGACATCAGATACAACTGGATAGGTCTTCGCATCAGAGCAGCTTACAGGATTACCTGCTCCATGGAGACCATCATGCCCAGCACCTGAAGAAAGTGCCTCGCCTGAATGTGGTTTCCCAATCGAATACTCTTGCGGATCGCTAACAGAGACACCACTCTGGGCTCTGACGAGTAAAACCTTCCCTCATCGAGATCGAATCGCATCCCTAAATAAATGAACTGTTGAGTGGGTGTCAACTCGGATTTCTCCTTGTTGACTATCCAGCCTAGATCTGAAAGCAACTTCAGAGTCAGAACAGTATCAACCTCTAACTTGGCTGGCGTGTCTGCCTTGATAAGCCAATCGTCTATATAGGTGTGAAGCACCAGGTTCTCTCCTGAGAAACGCTGTCACCGCAAGGACCACTCTGGTGAAAACCAGTGGAGCTGTCGACAGGCCAAATGGGAGGACTACAACCTCCCACACCTGATTCTGAAATGCAAATCTCAGAAACCTGTGACAACTCCCGTTCATTGGAATGTGGAAATATGCATCTTTCAGATCGATCGAAACACACCACATTCTCTTCCTCAATCCTGCCATTACCGACCTCAGAGTTTTCATCTGAAACCGAGGCGTATGGATAAACCAATTCAATGGCCTGAGATTGAGAACGGGTCTCCACCCCCCCTGTGCTCTTGGGGACATGGACCATGTTTGAATAGAAGCCTGGAATGTTCTGGTTTGCTGGTTTTATTGCTCCCTTGAGAAGCAAACCTGACATTTCGTTTTGAATGGCTTCTAACTTGTCTGGTTCCCTTGGTACGGGTGTCCAGACAGGTGCCAAAGACAGATTCTGCGGGGGAAAGTCCCACCACTCCGCCATGTATCCCTGGGATAACCATCCCAGGACCAGACTGTCTGACGTCACACCTCGCCAGACCTCGACGAAACGCATGAGCCTTCCACCAACCATAGACGCCTCGACGTCTAACGGGGTTGTCCGGCTCGCGGTCCGCTCCCACCCCCCTCTCTTAACGAGAGAGATAGAGAACCATTTCGGTCTTGGCTCGCCAGGTCTAACTGGCACCGCTGTTCCTGTCGCACAGGTGCGGTCCAGGCGGATACGAAGGGAGCTCTCGTACCCTCAGGTACGATCCACTCCCTTCTTTCTGCCCTTTGAGGACTTACCCTTTCCCTTCCCCTTCCCGCCTCTAGGGTGATCAGGAGCAACATTGGGGAGGGTAGGGGCCTCCACAACCTTCCTGGCTTTCTTTGCCGGCGGCGGCTGAGAAAAACCAGACGAAGCAGAAGTCGCACTAGACTTAGCTTTCGCCTTGCCTTTATGCTTCTTCTGCTTCTTTGAAGGTTGAACAGCTAGCGGCTTCCCTACAGCCCCTAGTGCGTGCGCTTGCCGCACTAGCTCCAGCTGTAGGTTTACCGCCAACCGATTCTGCGAAATGCTAGCAGTGTCCTCTAGGATGGCCCGCGCATGGCCACCGAAGATGCTAGGCCCTGTCAGGGGTGTCCCAAGAAGACGCTCTCCCTGACTGCCGTAGCCGGACGCATATGGTCAAGAACCATTTGCCTCCTGGACTTTGTAACACGTGCCTGCACCCTTGCCAGCGTCCATAGACAGCACCAAGCTGTCATTGACGCACAAAAGCGCCACAGGGTGGCCTGCCCCCGCTGGACCTCCATATTCTCTACCTGTGGCATCACAGGCCGCAGCAACCTCTCCTCCTCGGCCTCCTTGTCTTCAGACTCCGAAGAGTCGTCACTAGACGAAGAAACCGTGGAGCCGTCCTGGTGGACGGCTCCCATGCCTGACGGACCGGCCACCGCTACTGGACCACCCGGAGGTGGCCTCAGAGAGACAGAACCCGTCAGGCTGGAGCCCGACGGGACTGCCAGGGGGGGGGGGCGTACGAGACGGCTCCCTCGGTGACCAGTCCTGAACCCTGTCCATGGACAGGGTCCGTACCAAGCATGGGGAGAAACTGCCCCCCAACCTTCGGTAGCATAGCCGGACCGAACCGCCTGACCCCGCGTCAGACCCAGCCACATCCTTCTGGGCAAGGAACTTCAACATCATATCTGCGGACCACACTGCACACACATTACACCTACTATCAAGGTTACATGGAGTACTTCTAAAGCAGACATGGTCCTTAAATAGGACCCGTACGAACTTGTGGCGCTCGTCACATGATGGCGGGGCTGGCTTGGCCTATAAATAAGCACAAACCTACAATAAGTAAGCGGAACGAGACACGGATGGAAGGCAGACAATTAATTTTCAAATATATTGACCATAAATTAACTGTAACCCTCCCGCACCCAACCCCGCAACGTTACAGCAAAGATCGCATTGATTATGATGACAAGAATGAAGCGGGCATAAATACACCCATAATTGATCCTCCAGGATGTATAACGGAACCAGGAATCGTATCGCCTAGCATTCGGGGTATATTTACCAATCAATATAAATTATACTCCTAACGAAAGCCAAAACGATATGTGAAGAAACAACCAAATGTAAACAAACTGCTGTAGCACACGGTAAAACCGCAGACCACACATCTAATCAAGAATTTTGAAACCACTGATCATTGCAAACAGATCGTGATAACACGCAAAACTTGAACATTCCAAAGTTTTCTGGTACCATTTTTAGTACGCAGCACCCAGAACAAGATGCGCGAATTAATGAAAAAAATTTTCTTCACATAAACATCCGAGCACCACGGGTGTGACGTCACCCGCTCGGATCTTACGGAGAACGACGTCAGCCGATATTCATGTTACAAATACCGTAGCAAACACCTATTTTCATATCTGCCGATCGCCTGTTGGGGTTTAAAGAAGGCGACCATCCGGCATATCTCGTTGTTAACACACATCCCAGATTCTTTGGGGTCAGAAATTGGAGCATGCGACACAACGAAATTTAGAGACCTACGTCTTTTAACTATGGAATAATAAGGAAATATACGACCTGGTTATCCTCGGCGGTATCCATATTATCCAATTATCCTTGCAAGAGAATCACTAGCTATCACAATTACAGACAAAAAGATTTAGATTTATTTCTTAATCTCTCCACTGCGAAAAGCATGTATAGCTCTTGTTGCTATGCAAACAAGAATGATCTCTATGGTAGACGGGTACTCTGCAGTTGGGAGCCGAGTACCCGGTTCCAAGGAGTCGGTAAAGCTTTCTAAGTCTATAGTCCTAGAGCCAGCTGTATATCAGAAGTAACAGAATGGTGAGTATTGATCGAAGGAGAAATGGTATACATTAAGCCAAGGGGTAAGGCGACAGGAAACTAATTGTGTCCTATTTTCGTGTTATTAACGATCGGTTTTAGTTTAAGTATCTTGGCGACTGGATTTCAAGTTTTTGTTGAAATTTACCAATTTGAAGTCATCCGGCTATTGATTTTAAGATGTTCTTTGACTCTGGTGCTGAGGACATACATAGGCGAAACCAAAAGGCCTCTCAGCACCAGAGTCAAAGAACATCTTAAAATCAATTCCAACTCAGCTGTGGCAGAGCATACAGAATCCACTGGCCACGTCATCCCCGCCAGCAGTGCCTCGGTCATCAACATTGAGACCAACTTATTCAAACGGAAGGTTAAAGAGGCTATAGAAATCTACAAGCATCAACCGACTATGAACAGAGACGAGGCTACCATATACCAGCAGTCTACGCTGTCACGTGACTCCACAAGAACTGACCAGAGTGACGTTGCCAGTGACCGTCAGTTAGTGCTGAAGAAGTGACCGAGATGGTCACGAAAGCTACACTCAAACAATTTCTACATCCCAGAGAGGTAACTAATTTCTGTATTATGAATCATCCTGGGATCGGGACCAACTTTTTTGGAAATATGAGAATAGAGAGGTTTAGAATCTGGGATTCCCAGTGGACTGGGGCGTGAAAAACTGCCCAGTTTTAGAAGATTGACATGATGAGAAGATTCTTGGGAGGACCACAGGCCTGATACCTGATGGGAGCCCCAAATACCTTCCAAGGACGCAGCCGTGTAAAATGTTGCTCGAGGGGTGGGAGGATGAAGAGGAGCATCCTTCAACAGAAATGAATAATCTAGCCAGAACTTGCAATGGGACATAAGATGGAATATCTTTGTTTGTATGGGGTTCAAAGCCTTGAATAGCCAATCGTCTATGTAGACGTGAACCGAAATAGCTTGGAGAAGTCTAGCAGCCACCGATGACACTATAGGGGTGAAAATGTAAGGGGATGTGGTTAAGTCGAGCGGAACACTGTGGAACTGCCAAACTCAGCCTATGTAAGCAAAACGAAGAAACTTGCGAAAGGCGGGGTGAACGGAGACGTGGAGCTCCGCATCTTTGAGATCCAGAGAGATGGTCCACATCCCCGACTTGGAGAAATTGGATGATTGTTTCCATCTGAACTTGGGAGTTACAATGAATTTGTTGAGACTTGAGATTGAGGATAGGACTCCAACCTCCCATCTTCTCCTCCACCAGGAATGTTGTGGAACAGTAACCTGGGTTGGATATCCAATCTAACACTTCCTCTACCGCATGTTTGGATATAAGAAGGTTGAACTCTGCATTTTATAATTTGTATTTTATGTAAATATTATCCTTGTTTTTGTGCTTATGACCAAAGAGCACTGCAAGGTCCTATGACCTGATTTACTGTCACTATTGTAATAGTTAGTTATGTATATGGCAAGCAGCCATCCTAGTTACTTGTTTTGTTTATTTCATATAAAACTTTAGGACCGCAGTACGCTAGGCTATACAGCAACATTAAATCCGCATCACTTTCCCCCAGCATCAATTTTACACTGAGGTCACTGTTCATATTCACATTATGCGAACCTGACATGTGGTCGACTAAACCTGGCTATTCTAGCTCGACAGGATAGGTTTAAAGTAGTTAGGGACAACCACTCCGTAAGAGACATTTGTGTACGCCTCTTTTCTGGATGTAGTGGATATGTAACACTGTACACTGGCTAGATTGTGTAAAATTGGCTAATTACCTTAGGGCCTCTTATTATATTGAGTGATTGTCTCTTTCTACGCTCCTCCACCTGCAAGGCTTATCAATTGTCTGGAACTCCCATCGACACATTGGCATGATCTGACTTGGGAAACTAATTTCCAAGTGGTGAAGACCAAAGTGTCAATTTCGCATACACCAGCCCTCAAAATTTCAAATATTTGCGAGACCCATTTTTGGGTCCCGTGTTTTCAGGTCTGCGTAACCAATTGTTCGGTTGCGCAAAATCAGTTTGCGTAACCAATTGGTTGCGCAAATTGGTTACGCCATTTTTTATCCAAACCTGCTTTATCTGAACATATTTCATCTGTATATTAAGTTAATAATGAATTTAAAGTGCATGTTGCTGAATTATCATTAGCATATTGATTACAGCATGGACTTATCCACCAATTACCTAATTTACAGATAAAATATGTTTAGTTACTCAGCTATTGACCTCATAATCAATTACATCACATATAGGTTGATGTCACCAGTCACTATTATAATTGACAGACAATACCAACTCTCATAGTAGTCTGTCAGTAAGTATTAATTGTATGTCTTTGCAATTTAATAAACATTCTGTTGATTGTTTTGAGGGGAAGTTTGTTTCAAAGTAGTCACCAAGTTAGCTACTGTATAGTTACCATGAAATTGAGATTCTGGGACAAAGCTTGGAGCATAGCTTAGCTAGAGATGGGTGGTGAATAACTAAAAGTGGATTCATCCATTGTGATATAAGTACTGTAATATTTCTCAAGTAAATTTGTCAAAAAGCAGATTGAGTTTTTGTTTTATGTCCATTCATTCGTTCCATTTCCAGACCAAGAAAAGTATTTTGGAAAAGTTACCCCTGAAATTACAAGCTCGATAACCAAGCCAGTCATTCAGTATTAAGTCTCCAAAAACAATACTCCTTTGGTCTGCTAATCTACATTTTCTCTGCCAAAATATCAGTATTTGTATGACAACACTCACTGACCAGTAACATCTTTCCAGCTTGCAACAATTTCAGGGTTCATACACCTTGGGGACAATAAAATTCCATACTTTTTCCAAACATATATTTCAAAATTCCAGACCCACTATAATAATTAGTGACTAATGGCCCAATATTTATAAATATCTTAACACCCTCCTCCCACCCCACCCACAAACGCCACTACAAAAACAAAGAATTGAATATCTTACGTTGTTGTGGCTTACCTAGTTGAGCAACCCTCTCCAGCCCAGCCACCACCACCTTGAAAGCAATGGCTTCCAGTCATATTATTTTCAAAATATTTAAAAGAATATGCTTTAATTTGTAAAGAATTCCACCTGTATCAAAGAACTACTGTCTTAATTGCCCCAAAAACAACAGTGGTTGAAATGTTTATAAAATTGTACCTGTGACAGGTAGATTTTTTTGTAACTGTTACCAAATATTTGTACTTGTACAAACAGCGTACATTTCTAATATAAAACAATAACCTGCAAGTCCGCCACAATAAAAAGCGTAACCAGCTCTAAGGCATTTACTAGATAGCTTGACCCTTCTAAACTTGTACGCTTTAAACTGACAATTTAGTGCAAATGCGATTTACTTGAAAATAAGAGTTACTACGCACCGGTTTTCCTGACATATAGTCCTGTTTTCTCGGTCGCTCTAAAGCAATGAACCACTTAAATATCGGGTGGTATTACTGTCAGAACCTTCCAATAATAATATATTGGGTCATATAACCCGTCAAAGTGGGCGCTAACATATTGCTTTACTGCGTTTAAAAGCGGCACAGTGACTAGATTTTTTGTTCGCCATTAGCCATCAATATTAATCGCGAGAGTCGCACAGAGATTGGTTGAAATAAATCATGTGATTAATTTGTTATGAATGACAATGAGGCACGTGATCAAAATTTTACTATGATAGTAATTTTCAGTCATGCCTATTGAAATCGGATATCCTGCGAGCCAATCAGAAACTACGAGTGCGCATTATCGATTGTTATCAACTACGACAGTGCAGTCATGCGATACATTTCTCATTACCGGTGTATTAGCAGACCCCCCTCTAGGCTGATTCGTGACAATTTTTATTGTTGAAATTAGTAACTGGGATCGTGGTGTTCCGTAAGAATGGAATGTTTACGTTTTTGAAGCGTTTATTTACGAGAATCCCGTTGGATTCCCGTATTTTTCAATTAAGGGAATATTACGAGAATCCCGTCGAATTTCGAGGCCTGAATTATTGTGTGTTATGGACAAATACACACTAACACAGTAGCTAGGATCTATGAATGTAACAGTTTAATTTAACAGATAAATTCTTAAACAGCTGTCTCTACAAGCCAACTGAAACTCAAGGAGACTATACTGTGAGACTCAATCAACAATGCATGTCTTCCTATGTTATATCGGGATCCAATAGCGTATATAAAATAATACATTGGGAACATGCCAGCCGACGGTTGCACATACTTGCATGCAACAGTTTATAATTGAACAGTCCATTGTTGATGCATAACGTGTAGCGAGACTAGTTCCCGGCCTATGTAGTAATGCTAGCAGAAATACAACGGAAGTTTGTCTCTGACACATGCGTGCTGTCGCTTATTTATAGAATTTGACAGACAGATGTTATCGATCTTTTAGATGTTTGAAAATGCTCAATTCTGTTGTAAATAGCATGCTTCATATCAAAAAGTTGTTGAAACTTTTCTGTTTTCCACAATCAGAGATAACTACCGTTCTGGGCTTTGTCGCTTACGCGACCATCTTTTCGATCATGGTAATTTTACTTCACGTAACCGACATGCAAATGAAACGATCGTTTGCACCAAATTTTGATGGCTGATACACCCCCTCTGTATCTCTGGATACCAGTTAGCATAGATCACCCTGCCAAAGTAGGAAGTACTACGAAAGGATATTATGTAAAACCGGCCAGCAGTGCATCTCTGGACATTCTAAAACTTAACCCTAACGACAGGCAAACGTTAAGTTCCCCGGAGCCGGATCTCGAAATGATCTGCCCCCGACACGCAGGTGACGGATGGGACGCAGATCTCCATCTAACTCCGTACAGTGACTGGGTGCTTATGTAAGAGGTGACTTGTCTTAGGGATGTTGTATGTGGTTGTGGTGTGATATGTAACCGGATCATTATATGATTCTGAAGCTGTCATTCCGTAATATGTTCGCATGCTGCCTTTCTGAGGGAGATTCTCTGTAGAGTGACCTTCGGGAAACCGAGCATCTTCGCCAGTTAGGCTCATGTGTCAAAAGATAAGTAGGAATCCCTGCCACTTGCAGCCAAAGCTTGGAAGTAAATAAGATATAGGCGTTACAGTGACTTGTCATTTAAGCAACACATACAGTCACAGGTAAATAAGGCAAACTCAAGAATGGGACTGATGAGATCCTTCAGCTTCCTAGACGAAAGCATGTTCATCAGCCTTTTCAAAGCGCTGGTTAGACGTCACCTGGAATATGCTGTATGTGTGTGGGGGCCGCACACCAAAAAGGACATAGCGACGATCGAAAATGTGCAGAGAAGAGCAACAAAATTGATTCACACACTGAAGGATCTAGAATACCCTGATAGATTAAGAAAGCTAGGACTTCTATCACTCAAATATAGAAGTCTAAGAGGAGATATGATAGAGGTATTTAAAATACTAAATGGAATATACGATCCAAGAATTACCAAAATTATGCTGGAAATATCTAAAAGCAAGACAACAAGAGGACTCAACTTAAGGCTAGAGAAAGAGGTGTCAGTTAGATCTACAGAAATACTCATTCACAAATAGAGTAGTGGATGTCTGGAAAAGCCTACCGAGCACGCTAGTAAATACTACATCAGTGCTTAAGTTCGAGCTAGGGTTGGATAAATTTGGGAAGAATCAGGAGCTGAAATTTGACTATCGCTGACTATACAATGTCTGGAAGTCACGTGCAAGAGTGTTATGTTTCATCCCCAAATGAAGAGGCAGACATAGAGGCTGAATAAGCCTGAGGCCTCAGTGCTATTCTATGAAATCCTATGACTTGAGTATGAAATGATTAAACGAAAACTGGTATTTAACAAACTTATTATTTTAGCATCAATTGATAAGCTCACTCTTCTAGGAATTCCAAATATTCTTAAAACTGTCGTTCACGATAACAATATGGTAATAATAAATAACAAGAAGAATAGGCTTAAATAGCTTTTCTTTAATTCGTTTTTCCGAAATCTTCTTCTTGCTCTGTAAATTCTTCCTGTCGTAGGTGACCCGGGGCTGGTAACTGCCACATACAAATGTAATGTTATATTGTAAGTTATGAAAGCAAATTAGTTTGCATTGAACGACTGTTTTATCTACGTTTTCAAGTGCAGTTCAAGTTAAAGACAGTCTAACACTAGACAATGTGCAGCGAAGAGCAACTAAAATGATACCCTCAATAAGAAATTATGCTTATTTAGACCGGGTAAAATATCTGAATCGACCTTCTCTCTATTACCGTCGATCACGTGGGGATATGATTCAAACTTACAAATACATTCATGCCTTTATCGTGTTCAGTGCCCATTCTTGGAGATAGACAAACAAAGCATTACTTGGGGACATAATTTTAAACTCACTAAGAGCTGAAGTAACAAACTAATTAGGCAGAACTTTTTTGCAAACCGAATTACGAATAGTTGGAATAGTTTACCAAATGAAGTAGTTAGTGCCGTAAGCCTAAATATCTTTAAAAATAAACTAGATTAATTTTGGTCAGACTTTTTGTATACGCAAGATCCAGTACACAATCATTATCTTTCATTTACCTCGAAACAAATTAACTAAGCAATAAGCATAATGTAGTCGCCATCTATCTACAGGCATTTTGCTTATAAGGGTAGTATATGATAAGTATAAGTATAAGTTAAATGCAGCGACAATTTCTACATGTGCACTTTTACATACATACATACATATCCTCTTCTGCCGGTTAGGCTAGTAAGATTTTCACTTTCTTCTTGAGCCTGGGTTTCATTAACCTGTTTAACTGATTGGGTGCGGATGGGTGAGATCGGGAACTGAATTGTGTAGAGGTTCTCTCGGTTGTGCTTATCAATCCTTCATTTAAAGGCATTGAGTGTTGGAGCTGTCAGATGTGATCAGGTAGGCTATTCCATTGCTTGTTCACTCGTATGCTAAAGAACATCTTTCTGGTATCACTGCAGAAGCGTTGTTTGGTGAGCTTGTAAATGTTACCTCTTGTGCGATCACCTACATCTGTCAGTAGATGCTCCCGATTGACGTCGTACATATTGTGCGTGTATTTGAAAGCCTCGATAAGGTCTCCGCGAAGCCGCCTATATACTAGACTTGGTAGTTTGAGTGTTCTGAGTCTATCTTCATATGGCAAATCACTTAGCCCTGGGATCATCTTTCGTAGATTAAATACAGTCTGGATAATGAGAAGTCAGGATACTTATTGCAGTCTCTTTCTGTGTAGAGTGTGAACGAGAGTGTGGCTTAAAGATTCTAATATGCATGTTAGATTGTCATTTCGTGGTAAGAAGTAAATATTTGATAGTTTTCTGCAATCTATTATGAGCTGAGTGATGATGTGCTTATGTTGCGAGATCTTGTTCCAGGCCGAGACCGAATTCTTTCACAACTGATAGTTTGATTGGTGCAATATGCTGTTCTCTGATGGATTTAGTGAATGGACACGATGCAAGGAAGTGGACTGTTGTCTCATCCTCTAGCCCACAGACAGGACATGTAGCACTTACAGTGTAGTTGCTAAACTTTGCTTTCACGGATTGGAACATGTATGTACTGGTCAAGAGGGTAGACTTTGTGAGTGCCAATTTAACTCCACCAGGCATGGCTTGCACAGAGTTCCATACATGATGTATGGTTCCGATTTTACATGCTGCTGCATCAAGGTAACACAGTGTGGATTTCTGTTCACAGTCTTTTATGAGACTCTTAGTCCAGAAATTATTGATTGCTGTTTTAATGATCTTTTCCAGGTGAGTTTTGATGGAGGGTCATGCAGTGGGCTATGATGATCAGGTAGCGAGTATGCTTCGAGAAAATGTGTACTGCGAGTTAGGAATATGTCTGGGCTAGCTCTGACGAGATGCTGCCTTAGAAGAATTTGTATCAGAGTCTGATTGTTGCAGGTGAGAATTGAATTGAATAATGTAAGTTGACATTTGTGAATTTCTCCTACTATGGGAAGGGCCCCTAACAGAAGATGACAGGCAGCAGATGCAGTCCTGATTGGAAGTGATTGTATTCTGCAGAGGAATCCTGTATGGAAGTTTTGTAGCTGCTGTATCTGTCCTCTGTTGAGAACAAGTCTCCAGTCCGAATAACAGACGAAGTAGTACATATGATTGGTAGATAATAGACAGTCTTTGGATTTAGACCATTCATGCTATGCAGACCTGTCTTCATCAAAACATATTGCATACGTCTTGCATCAATTGCATACATCTCGCAAGACTGATTCTTTCATGGACATTTAATTGTGACTCTGCTCTCGTTGACCTCGTGATTCCTAGTTGTACAGTTTGATCAAGGATCGGTATATGAATATCACCAAGATTCCATTTTAAAATTAAGGTTTTCTTCATACTCGAAGCAGTAGCATTCTTTCTGATCAATGCACTCTTTGTTGGATGAATATTAAAGTGGTAGTGATTTGCATAGTTTTATGTAACATTTGCCATTACCAGTAATTCTGTTGGATCTTTCGAAATCAAGAGTATATCATCAGCACACATAGGACAGTCAGCATATGTTGTTCCTATGGGTAATCCAAGACAGTTTTGCTCAAGGTGTCTGAGAACATCATTAATGTATAACTTGTAGAGGTGAGTAGATAGTATTCCTCCTTGTCAAACTCCTTGGTTGATCTGTAGAGATTCACTAAGACCACCTTTCCATTTGACTTTTGATGACAAATCTTGATACATATTACCTATTATAGACCAGTAGGTGGGACTGATGCCTTGTTGGTATAGCTTGTCCATAAGGATAATGTGATTTATTACATCGAACGCCTTCTCGCTCTCAAGTGTAACCAGGTATAGTGTGTCCTTTGGCAATGAGCAGAACTTAAGTGTGGCCATTGAGGGTGACAAATCTGTTGTGAAGCCATACTGAAGTGAAGGTTGATTTCTTGACATGGTGTCATTCAGTCTGGCAAGCATTAGATGTTCACAGACTTTCCCTAAGATCGAGGTCACTGTGATTCCCTTATAGTTGGAAATATGGGATTTGTCGTTGCCTTTCTTACAAACAGGAGTAATAATGCCTGCCCTAAATAGCTCTGGGACATTGTGCGCAGTAAGCATTTGGTTGTAGATTTCACTCAAGAGGGGTATGGTTACATCCCCTGCTGTCTTGATATGCTCGGCTGATAGTTGATATTCATCGTAAGCGTTGCCCGTATTTAGATGGCTAATTGCTGTTTTAATTTCCGGTTCTGTAAATAGAGGGGGTTCAGAGCAGTCATTTATAAAGATATCTTTTATCAGATTGTGGCGAAATTTGCATTCAGATCGATGTGATGGATCATAATGTGGGAGACATTTGGGTGTTGCCAGATCTTCGTAATACTTTGCAAAGATTCTCCTCCGCTGTTGAGGATCTAAGATTTCATCATTTATGTGAATGATAATTTCAGTGGTGTTAGATCTATCTGCTGTATCTTTTCTAATCAGTTGGTAGAATTTCTGCGTGGATGGTTAGCTTTCTAATTGATCATAGAAGTCCTCTCTTTCTCGCGCACGCTCTATTCCACCTTGTCCACGGACTGACTTTTTTTGCCTGTTTTAGCTCAAGAAATGTGGCCAAGTTTCCTCTAATGCGACCTGCACTGACCCAGATGCGGTGCTTGTTTTTGCAATCTACCAGCCGTTTCCTAAGCTCTGGTGATGCTTTCCATTGTGGATCTTTTAGACAGATCAATCTTGATGGGACTGCTTTCTGTGCCGCAGATTTAAGGAATTTTGTTACCATTTGGAGCTTGTTGTCCATACAATGATTTTCTAGTATTTGCTGGCATAGCACTGGATCCTTTTTATCCCATTGTAGTTTGTAGGATTTTGCTGCCAACACATCTTTCTTTGAGGCTTGACAAGTCTGGACGGTTAAGAGACAGTTGTATACTTACAGGAACATGACAGGACATATTCAATGATGATATATCATGGATTAGTGATGACTTGATAGCATTCTCATTAGAAGAGAGTATATAGTCTATCTGTGATGAAGAACTGCCATTGTGATGAAAAAAAGGTGGCCTTGCTGCGTAACCTGGGTGAGTAAAGCAGTTTTATGGTCTTCAACAAATGTTCTTAATAGAATATCATGTGTCTTGTGTAGTAGTCCCTGACTATCAGGCTGTAGGCCCATCAGGAGATTTTGATCCTGGAATATTTGCTGAGTTTTTTAGCTCCTGAATACACGTCACAAATTGATATTCCATTCAAACGATTTCTACAGATACACGATTACAATAAAATGTTTTTCGCAATTGCCAAATTAAAAGTCCACGAGGGCAATAATTAATGGAAGAGAATTGCATGCTGATCTTCACAGACATACTGCGAAACATAGAAGTGAAACACATACCAAGAAAGATGGTACCACCAGCCATAAGAAAGAAGGGAAACCAACAACTTGATAGAGCAGCACTGAAAACAATAAAGAAAAAGCATGCAGCCTGGAAGCATTACATGGAGACTAAAGGTGAAGAGAAGTATAAAAAGTATTGTAAGTTATCAGAAATATGGCGAGAGCACTAACTAGGCATGTGAGAAAGACACTTGAGGAATACCGTGCAAAGAAAGCTAAGAGTAATCCAAGGCAATTTGGAAATATATTAAACCGAAGTGTAGCACTAAAGCTAGCGTATCAGACTTATACACAATCCCATCTAATAAGAATTCACCATTGACGATCGAAGAATAACAAAGAGAAGGCTGATGTTTTAGCGAACTCCTTTTCAAGCGTCTTTACTATTGAGTCAGCGGGTGCAACACCAAGGATCCCATATTTTAATATGACATCACAGATGGCACATCTTCACATCACAGAAGCAGTGGTCGAAAAGGCTCTGAGTAAATTAAACATAAGTCTCCGGGTCCAGACGGTATCCATCCCCATGTACAAAAGGAGCTTGCAGAACCTCTGGCCATCCCATTAGCCAACATTTATGAAACATCACTCAGAACAAAGACAGTGCCTAGTGTTTGGAAGGAAGCAAGAATATCGGCAATATTTAAGGAGACAAAAAGCAGGCTGGGAACTACAGGCCAGTGAGTCTAATAAGTATTCTGTGCAAAGTCCTAGAAGGTATAATCAGACAGCACATAATGAATTACCTATTAGAAAACAAAGCCTTTAGTCAAAAGCAATTTAGGTTTAACAGCGGCAAGATCAACAACATTACAGCTCATGCATGTCCTGGATAAATGGACAAAGACAATCCATGAGGGACATACAGTTGATGCCATTTACTTAGACTTCAAGAAAGCCTTTGTTACCGTTCCATATAGGTGGCGGTGAAGAGTCTAGTTTGATGGATGTGACAAGTGCGATTCCCCAAGGCAGCGTCTTAAGCCCTCTGCTTTTTGTCATCTACATAAATGATTTGCCAAGTCATGTAATGTCAGATATATACCTATTCGCAGATGACACAGATTTTTAGAACAATTATGAAAGAGGAGGATCATGTACTTTTACAAGCAGAATTAGATGAGCTGGCTGAATGGTCAAACAATTGGCTTCTGTGCTTTCACCCAGATAAATGTGTCAACATGAGGTTTGAGCGGATGAAAACAGAGGGACACAGTTATCACATTGTTGCTGATACAGACATATACCATAATACGATCAGAACAAGAAAAGGCTATAGGTGTCACTATAGACGAAGGCCTAAATGTTGAGAACACATTGGTGAAAAGGTCAACAAAGCAACCACTGTTTGCAATTATCAGACGTGCCTATGTTTACCTCAATGAGAAGACATTTATACCACTGGCAATGGTTAGAAGCCACCTGGACTATGCAGCATCGGTGTGGAGCCCATACAAAAAGACCCAGGTAACACTAATAGAAAATGTTCATAGAAGAGCTACGAAGCAGATACCAGGCTTAAGTGAGTTAACTTATGAAGAAAGACTTAGGAGACTTAAGCTCCCAACACTGGCGTTTCGAACAGTTCGTGGGGACATGATTGAAGTTTATAAGATGCTGCGTGGTATCTATCACATAGAAACAGACGGTATTTTCACCCTAAGAAATGATGTTGTGAAACGAGACGAGCTTAGAAGGCATAATAGGAAAATATTCCAACCAAGGGCTAAGTTAGAACTAAGAAATTGTTTTCCTGTTCCGGCTGTAAAAAAAGCCTGGAACAAGCGACCAGAACATGTTGTAGAAGCCCCACCGATCAACACATTCAAGGCTCGCCTCGACAGGCATTGGAAAGACCAACAAGAGGCCCAAGGGGTCTGTGTCGCTCACCTGGAGCACGCTAAATTTTGTCAAAATTGTTGGTGGGTGGTTTAGCAGTCTTTCAAATGAGTTGGTGGATATTTTTGCAAGTGCAATATGCCGTCCCACAGACTACATTTTGATTTGCCTACGGCGCCCATGTTTTTTGATGGGTCAACATCCCTTGCACAAATTTTAATGGCCCAAATTTTGGTGTGACCCCTTCTGCGGCTCTGAAGGAGTTATTTTCCTGAAAACCAGGTCATCCAAGATGGTCCTCGAACCGTTTGGCAAATCAAGTCCTCTTGAACAAACTTGGACTACCTCGTGGACTAGATGAAGATTCTGCAAGTGGTTTCGGAGAAGATTTATAAAGACATTTCCTGAAATTGGCCGAAATCCAAAATGGCCGCTGAGCAAATTGGCCGATTGGGTTCATTTGAACAAACTTGGATCCTTATGCCCTAAGGATGCTTCGTGCAAAATATAATTGAAATCGGCCTGGTAGTTCTCGATAAGACATTTTAAATTTCCCATTGCTTAAGCATGGGAGCTTTTGACGAGAAAATTATGCAAGATGGCCGCCAAACCATTTATCAGACAGTTTCGAAAATTGCAAATTTGAGCTCAGAATACCCAAAAACATATATAGAACCAATTTTGGCCTCAAAATCCATCAAATAAAAAATCCAATATGTCCACCAAACATGCTACATTTTGATTGGTCCACGGCGGACATGTTTTTTGACGGAGCAACTTCCCTTGAACAAACAAAATCATATCTCCCAAATTTTGCCCTGATCCATTCAGCGGTTCTGGAGAAGTCGTTTTCGGGAAAACTAGGTCATCCAAGATGGCTGCCGAACCATTCGGTCAATCAAGTTGTCTGAACAAACTTGGCTGACCTCTTTGCCTAGATGAGGTTTCATAAGTTTTGAATCGGTTCCCCAAGCCGTTTCTGAGAACAAGATTTTTCAAAACACTTCTAAAAATCGGCCTAAATCAAAGATGGCCACCGGCCAAATTGGCGGATCGGCTTCGTTTGAACAAAATGAAATCTCTATGACATAAGGATGCTTCCTGCCAAATATAATTCAAATTGGCCCAGTAGTTCTCGAGAAGAGCTTTTGGCGGGAAAATGATCCAAGATGGCTGCCAAACCGTTTATCCGACAGTTTCGAAAATTGCAAATTTGAGATCAGAATACCCAAAAACCTATATAAACCCAATTTCGGCCTCAAAATCCATCAAATAAAAAAATCCAATATGGCCGACAAAAATGCTATATTTTGATTGGCCCACGGTGGCCATGTTTTTCGACGGATCAGCTTCTCTTGAACAAACTTTACTGGCCCTTAGTCCATAATCATATCTGCCAAACTTCGGCCTGATCCCTTCAGCGGTTCTGGAGAAGTTATTTTCGCTAAAACTAGGTCAACCAAGATGGCCGCCAACTTATTTGACCAATTAAGTTCCCTTGAACAAATTTGATTGAGCTCTTGCCCTAGATCATATTTCATCAGGTTTCCTTCAATCCCTCAAGCGGTTTCGGAGAAGATTTTTAAAGACGTTTCTAAAAATCAGCCAAAATCCAAGATGGCTACCGGCCTAAACGGCCAATTGGCTTCATTTGAACAAACTCGGATCCCTATGCCCTAAGGATGCGTCCTGCCAAATATAATTGAAATTGGCCCAGCGGTTCTTGAGAAGAAGTCGTTTAAAGGAAAAGTTGATGGACGGATGTTGGACGGACACACAACAGACGGTCGCCACAACATAATAATATTTCCCAAATTTGGGCCCGATCCATTCAGTGGTTCTTGAGAAGTCATTTTCGCGAAAAGTAGGTCATCCAAGATGGCCTCTGGACCATATGGAGTATCAAGTTCCCTTGAACAAACTTGTTTCAGCTACACGCCTAAATGATATTCCATGAATTTTGAATCGATCCCCTGAGCGGTTTCGGAGAAGATTTTCAAAGACATTTCTCAAAATCGGCCGATTTGGCAGACGACCATCCTGGATTTTGGCCGACCGGCCCCATTTGCACAAACTTGAATCCGTATACCATAAGGATGCTTCCTGCCAAATATAATTAAAATCGGCCCAGCAGTTCTTGAGAAAAAGTTGTTTAAACGAAAAGTTGACAGACGCCAGACGACAGACGGTCGCCATTGCATATGTAACACTAGAATGCTCTTTATCAACAAGATGGCCAGCAAACCATTTATCCGACAGTTTCGAAAATTAAAAATTTGAGATCAGAGTACCCAAAAACACATAAATCAATTTCGGCCTCAAAATCCATCAAATAAAAAAATACAATATAGTCACCAAACATGCTATATTTTTAATGGCCCACGCCGGCCATGTTTTTTGACAGATCAACTTCTCTTGAACAAACTTTAATGGCCCTTAGGCCCTAACCATATCTGCCAAATTTCGGCCCGATTCCTTCAGCGCTTCTGGAGAATAAGTCATTTTCAGTACAACTAGGTCAACCAAGATAGCTGCCGAACCAATTTGACCAATCAAGTTCCCTTGCCATAAATCATATTTCATGAGGTTTGCATCAATCCCCCAAGCCGTTTCGGAGAAGATTTTTAAAGACGTTTCCTAAAATCGGCCTAAATCCAAGATGGCCGCCGGACAAATTGGCCGATCAGGTTCATTTGAACAAACTTAGATCTCTATGCCCTATGAATGCTTCCGCCCAAATATAATTGAAATCGGCCTAGTGGTTCTTGAGTCGTTTAAAGAATTCCCCATTGCTTTATTATGGGCCCATTGCTTTACTATGGGAGCCTTTGGCGGGAAAACAAACCATGATGGCAGCCAAAGCGTTTATCCGACAGTCTCGAAAGTAGCATATTTGAACTCGCCACACTGATAAGCATATATAAAACAATTTTCGCCATCAAAATACATCAAAGCCAATATGACCTAGAAACGCTGAATTTTGATTGGTTGATGGCGGCCATGTATTTTAACGAACAAACTTCCCTTGAACAAACTTGAAAGGCGCTTGGTCCCTAAGCATATTTACAAAATTTCAGCTCTATCCCTTCAGCGGTTCGAGAGAAGTCGTTTTCGCGAAAACTAGGTCATCCAAGATGGCCGCCAAGCAAATCGGCCAATCAGGTTGCCTTGAACAAACTTGGGTCTACCACTGCCACAGATGATGTGTTATGACGTTTGAATCAATTCATCCAGCTGTTTCGGAGAAGAGGATTTTTTAAAGTGTTTCTAAAAATCAGCCATTTGGCCGACGGCCATCTTAGATTTTGACCAATCCGCTTCGTTTGAACAAACTTAGATCTCTATGCCCTATGAATGCTTCCTCCAAAATATAATTGAAATTGGCCCAGTGGTTCTTGAGAAGAAGTCTTTTAAAGAATTCCCCATTGCTTTACTATGGGCCCATTAATTTACTATAGGAGCCTATGGCGGGAAAACAAACCAAGATGGCAGCCAAACCGTTTATCCGATAGTCTCGAAAGTGGCATATTTGAACTCGCCACACTGATAAGCATATATAAAGCAATTTTCAGGCCAGGTGAGCTAATAATATATAATTATTATAAGATATATAATTACACTGCACCATTGGAAGCTGGAAGCGACAGAGCACTGTATCATGATGATGAAGATCTAACCATAGAGGCTTAGGCCTGCGGTCAGAAGGAACCTAAGTAAACCTAAGTAAGTAATGTTATATAACAGCATTCCTATCTGAACGAAAACAAAGGGTCATAGTAAACAGCTCAGCTTCAGCATGGGTGAGCGTTTTAAGCAGCATTCAGCAGGGCAGTGTGCTAGGACCAGTATCAGTTGTACTATTTATTAACGATCTACCAGAAACTCTTATCTCTGACTCATACATGTATGCTGATGACATAAAGATATGCCGACATATTAGGGATGAGAAGGCCCAACAAGAGGTGCAGTCTGACGTATATAAGCTTCAGGACTGGTCAGATGAATGGCTACTCAGATTCCACCCAGATAAGTGTAAGGTTATGACGGTGTGCAGAAAGCATGAAAATGAAGGGAGAGTATATGTAATGAGAGGCGGCCAAGGTGAGACCGTAGACAATAAACTGGGCAGAGTGATCATCACGAAGGAAGTGGACGTTAATATTTACAGCAGACTAACATTTGAGCAGCATGTAAATGAAAAGGTGAATACGGCAACACAGATCATGGGTATGATCCGACGATCATTTGTATACCTGGACTCAAGTGAGATTCAATTGGCTGTACAAGGCACTGGTGCATCCGCACCTAGAGTATGCGAACGCAGTATGGCACCCACTTAGGAAAAAGATGTAGTCAGCATTGAGAATGTACAGAAATCTAAGTTTTTTACCCACAAAATTGAAATATAAAAAAATCTGAATAGGAGTTCTAGAGCATACCTCCATATGATCCTTCTAGCTAGATTTGATTGAAATCTGCCGAGAAACTAAGGAGAAGATGCATTTTGACACTTTCCGGTAAATTTCCAACAAAATCTGTTTTTCACCCAAAAAATTGAAATATCAAAAATTGAATAGACTTTCTAGAGCGTATGTCGGTATGACCCTTCTAGCTAAATTTGGTTGAAATCTGTTAAGAAACTAAGGAGATGCGTTTTGACACTTTTCTGTAAATTTAAAACAAAATCTAAGTTTTTTACCCAAAATTTTAAACATAAAAAAAATCTGAAGAGACGTTCTAGAGCCTACCTTCATATGATCGTTCTCGCCAGATTTGGTTGAAATCTGCCAAGAAACTAAGGATGAGTAGCGTTTTAAAGCAATTTCACAATTTCCATCTAATTTTAAATAGAATCCAAGTTTTTTGCTCAAAAAATTGAAATAAAAAAATCTGAATAGAAGTTCTAGAGCCTATGTGGTTACGACCCTTCTAGCCAAATTCGGTCGAAATCAGTCAAGAAACTAAGGAGATGCGTTTTAACACTTTTCGGTAAATTTAAAACAAAATCTAAGTTTTTTACCCCGAAATTTGAAATACCTTAAACATGAATAGATGTTCTAGAGCCTACACCCATAGGATCATTCTAGCAAAATTTGGTTGAAATCCGACAAGCCGTTAAGGAGGAGATACATTTTAAAGCAAAAAGTTGAGGGATGACGGACGGACCGACGGACGGTCACCATGGCATAAGCTCATTTGGCCTTTCAGGCCAGGTGAGCTAATAAAATATAAGAATTTCACAAACAAAAATTGATCAATCAAAATTCTGTATGCAAGTTCTAGCTTCCAGCCAATTTTAAGTTTAAATCTGGCAAGAAGTTAATGAGGAGCAGCATTTTGACAACTTCCGGTAAATTTGTCATAAAATCTAAGATTTTCATTGCCAATCAAAATTCTGTATACAAGATCTAAAGCCTCCACCCATAGGGTCCTTCTGCCTAATTTAGGTGGAAATCTGCCAAGCGGTTAATGAGTAGAAGTGTTTTGACGACTTCTGGTAAATATTTAATAAAATATGACTTTCACCAACAAATTTACCAATTAAAATTCTGTATAGAAGTTTTGAAGACAAGTCACATTGGGTCGTTCTAGCCAAATTAATTTGAAATCTACCAAGTGGTTAAGGTGTAGTTGCATGTTGACAATTTCCAATAAATCTTTCATAAAATCTAAGAGTTTTACCCAAAAAAGTTTACCAATAAAAATTCTGTATATGTTCTGTAGCCTCCACCTAGAGGGTCCTCCCAGCCCAATCAGGTTGAAATTCACCAAGAGATTAATGAGGGGTAGCATTGACAATTTCTGGTAAATTTTTCATAAAAGCTGTTTTTCACCCAAAATAATTTACCAATAAAAATTATGTATATGTTCTGAAGCCTCCACCGAGAGGGTCCTCCCAGCCCAATCAGGTTGAAATTCATCAAGAGATTAATGAGGGGTAGCGTTTTGACAATTTCTGGTAAATCTTTCATAAAATCTGTTTTTCACCAAAAAATTGACCAATCAAAATTCTGTATACATGATCTAGCTTCCAGCCGCATTAAATTGAAATCCGGCAAGAGGTTAATGACGAGTAGCGTTTTGACAACTTCCGGTAAATTTCTAATAAAATAGCCTGCCGGTATTGAGCACTTAAAATCTAAGAAAAAGCGTGCTTTCTTGAATATTCAAGAAAATCCCGGCTAATTTGAACTTCAAGATAATTCAAGGTATAAAGTTCAAGCTACCACATAATGTCCAAGCTAATTCAAAGAAATCCAAGCTGGTACAGGTTGAATAATTTTCTAATAGCTTGGATATTCAAGCTAATCCAAGCCAGAATATTTTTTCACACAAGTTCCGTCAACAGCTTACTTACATATATGTGCAATGAATGTGATTCTGAGATCTGTGCAGTGATAGGGTTAATTGTATTGAGTCAAACTAGAGGCGCACATTAGCCATTTATAATTCAAATTTTGAATAAAAAATTTAAATTTTCTCGCAGAAAATATCCATTTGCAGATTAAGAGACTATTTTTAAAAATTTACCACTGGAATGACTGGCTCTGTTATCGAGCTAGTCATTCCAGTCAGTGGGGTAACTTTTCAAAAAATGGTCTTCTAATGAACATAAGGATGTTTCTAAAGACAACTGCAGAAGCAATTTTTGCCAAATTGAACCAGTACTATTAATGAGTTAATATAATAACTATATAATTCATGCTCTAAGCTACATATGTACGTGTGTATCGATTAAAAAAAAGATCTCAGTTTATTTGAAAATAAAATATGACTGCATAAAATCATTTATTTATTCAGCTCACACTGGCAAAATTACACTTACCGATGCTTAGAAACCACTTCATCCATGTATAGGGACAGTGATTTTCCATTTCAGAATTTGTTATTTTCCGTTTCACAAAATTGCTAATCCAGTTTCATTTCCGTTTCATAAATTTACATCATCTAAGCTGCTTGTTCTTTAAGTAAATTCAATAAAACCCATATCTGTGCTGTTTATTGTGTTATTAGAGTTATAAGAAAGCAGAAAGTTAGTCTGCTGGAAGTGAGTACCTTATTGGTTGTGTTATTTAATCCTTTAAATTTAGAATACAGATGACAATGTACCAGATAAGGAATATTCTGTTCAAATCTATATATTTTTTAAAGGCATGGGAAAGGGAAATGACAAATGTTTATTGGTAATTTCATACACTATTAAATAAACTACCACCGGTAAGCAAGAACGCTGACTCGTAAAATGTCTCGCCTGTAAAGGCATGGATAGTGTTGATTGGCAATGCAAAATTGGCATGGTTTGTAATACACATATTCAGTAATCCACCAACAAACAAGTGCAACCAATCAAATATGAGAATTTTTTTACCAAACTGTGGATAGTCTGATCTTGAAATTTTTTTCCAAATGAAACTAGTAATGATGCCGATAGTACTTGTTGCACAGTATATAACTCAGCTGTAAAATTGTGTTGATATCTGGTGAGCCATTGTTGAGAATGAATGGTCCATAAAAAAACTACAGCAAAACAAACATGAAAAAAGATCAAAGTCCAAAACCGTGAAAAGAGTAGTAAAAATTGCCCAGCCTCTTATCAGTAATGATGCAAATCGTATGCCTGTATTGCATAGAACGCTTCTATGAAGTTTCAGTGAAATTAGTATGACTATAGTTCAGTTACATGGTCCATAGACAACCTTAAAACAAAAAAACATTAAAAAAATTCAAGTCCAAAAATGTGAAAAAGCAGGAGAAATTTCGCAAAACGAAATGGGTAATGATGTGGATAGTACTCCTGCATACTATATAACGCTGCAGTAAAATGTTGTTGATATCTGCTATTGAAAAAGAATGGTTCATAAAAAACCGTAGCCAGAAAAACATGAAACAAGAGGTATCAGAAGATACCAATATCTCACATTTTTAAGTTACCATAGGATCCGGTTGTTGCAGAACCTGGTCTGCCCAGGACTAAATATTCTGCGAAAAAATAATGTCCAAGCCATGTACATATACAGAATTAGATTGCCCATTTGACCCCTGGCCACTGCCCTCAGATTGACTCAAGGACAAAATAATTTGTTGTACTGTAGTCTACTAACTACAAGCTTCAAAATGATATGTGACATGACATTTGATAAAATTTATTTTCTGCCCACCATTTCCCCCAGCGCTGCCCCTGGGGGTGATATCAAAATAGCCATGTATCATGTACATCCCTGGCCATATGTGTAATCATACCGAAAGTTACAAGTCTCTATGTGAAATGGACTAGCAGTTGCTTTACAATCGATTGGTGCCCACTTTCGACCCCACCCTCTGTTTGACCCAAGATCAAAACAATTCCTTGTACTGTAGTCTACTCATCATTGGCTTCAAAATGATACGTGACATGACCACCTTTAGAAAAATTATATTTTTAGCCCACATTTCCCACCCCCAGGGCCATACCCCTGGGGTCATACCAAAATTCCACAAGACCTATCAGAAGATAGCAAATAGATTACCTGTACTGTATATTAATTGCACATCACATGATATGATGGACCATAATTGCACATCACAGGATATGATGGATCGCCAGATACAGTCTCATTTTGAAATTTGACAATCAACATGCCGATTCAAAATACCCATGGCCAACCCATCGGGCAAGCATAGCTTGGAGACTGAAACATAAAGCCTTTCTGCCAAGAAGTAACCTGAAGTCATTGTTCATTGTAAAGACAACTGGCACCCTAGGACTGACCGAAAAGGCAAATGGTTCAAACATAAGCAAAGTTCAGTCTGAAAAAAAGAAGAAACATTAAAAAAAACACTCAGCATAATACATATTTGGATGTTAAATAGTCTAGGAGTTGCTTTACAATCGATTGGCGCCCACTCATCATTGGCTTGATAATGATATGCGACATGACAACCATTGGAATTTCTTTTTTTTTGGACCCCACATTCCCCACGCCAGGGCCATACCCTTGAGGTCATACCAAAATTCAAAAAGTGCCATGCACATCCCTGGCCATATATGTGTAATCATCCCCAAAGTTTTAAGTTTCTACCTGAAATGGTCTAGGAGTTGCATTACACTCGATTGGTTCCAACTTTTGACCCCGCACCATACCCTCAGTTTGACCCAAGATCAAAATAATTTCTTCTACTGTAGTCTACTCATCACTGGCTTGAAAATGATATGCGACATGAAAACCTTTGGATTTTTTACCACATTTCCCACCAAAATTCCACAAGAGGTATCGGAAAACAGCAAATAGCTTACCTGTTTGTGTGCATTCTTGACTTGAGCGTACCGAGTTCTGCTTACCTGTACTGTATATTAATTGTACATCACAGTATTAGATGGACCACCGAATAGTCTCATTTTGAAATTTGACAATCAACATGCCGATTCAAAACACCCAAGATATTACCCATCGGGCAAGCATAGGTTGGAGACTGAACCATAAAGCCTTTCTGCCAAGGAGTAACCTGAAGTCATTACTCATTGTAATGACAACTGGCACCCTGGGGCTAACTGAAAGGCAAATGGTCCAAACATAAGCAAAGTTCATGGTCTGAAAAAAGAAACATTTTCAAAAACAATCAGCATAACGCATATTTGGATATGAAATTGTCTAGGAGTTACATTACAATCGATTGGTGCCCACTTTTGACCCCACCCCCTACCATCAGTTTGACCCAAAATCAAAATAATTCCTTGTACTGTAGTCTACTATGTAGTCTACTCAGCATTGGCTTGAAAAAGATATGTGACATGACCACCTTTGGATAAATTTAATTTTTTACCCACAGTCCGCACCTCCTGGGGGGAGGGGGGGGGGTTCATAAGAAAATTTAAAAAGTGCAATGCACATCCCTGTCCATATGGGTAATCATATTGAAAGTTTAAAGTTTCTATCTGAAATGATCTAGGAGTTGCATTACAATCGATTGGTGCCCACATTTGACCTTTTGACCCCGCCCCTACCCTCAGTTTGATCCCAGATCAAAATAATTCCTTGTACTGTAGACTACTTATCATTGGCTTGAAAATGAAATGCGACATGACAAGCTTTGGACAATTTGTATTTTTACCCCACATTTCCAACCCCAGGGCCGTAGCCCTGGGGTCATACCAAAATTCCAAAAGTGCCATGCACATATCTGGCCATATGTGCAATCATCTCCAAAGTTTCAAGTTTCTATCTGAAATGGTATAGGAGGAATTGTATTACAATCAATTGATGCTCACTTTTGACCCCACCCCCTACCCTCAGTTTGAGCCAAGATCAAAACAATTCCTTGTACTGTAGACTACTTATCATGGGCTTGAAAATATGCAACATGACACCCTTTGGAAAAATTAAATTTTTTACCACACATTTCCCACCCCAGGGCCCTGCCCCTGGGGTCATGCCAAAATTCCAAAAGGGTCATACACATCCCTGTCCATATGTGCAATCATCACCAAAGTTTCAAGTTTCTATCTGAAATGGTCTAGGAGGAATTGTATTACAATCGATAATTACTGTCCAATTTTGATCGTTTGACCCCTGCGCCCAGTCCCGTGGGGTCAGAACAAAATTCCAAAAGTGTCATGCACATCCTTGCCTATATGCATAATCATCCCCAAAGTTTCAAGTTTCAAAAGCAAGTCTTTGCTGATTAAATTGTCATTTGAAAAATCCTTAACCACAGCACAATACATATAACCTGGATGCAAATCAGCCATAGAAATATCAAAGATCAAATGCCAAAAAAAATAAGGAAAGATTTTGAAAATTAATATATTTTTTATCTGGACAAGGCCTAAGCATCGTATAGAACACATCTGTGAAGTTTTATTCAAATCGACCAGACAACCCGGTCTGGTCTTATGTTTTACTAATTACATATACCTACCTCCTTGCATTACTATTGCTCTTTGCTTCTCTGAAGGGAATTGTAGTAGGATGACTCTTTTACAGCCAATGTTTGCTGGCTATTGTGGTTACAGAGTGACTGAAGGCGTCTTCAGGAATCTCCGTACTCTCTCTAATGATGAGATCCACAGTAATTTGCTTGAATGCTATATCTCAGAATGAGGCAAGAAGAGGGTTAATCCAATACCCAGAGCCACTGAGTAGGTCATTAATCACAATGACAAGCTCATTGGCTGATAGCTATCACATGACCTTGTTGATAGCAACCAAGACTTCATTCCTTTGACGAATCCAGCCATATAATCCAGCTTTATGCATATCCATGAAGAGGCAGATGATCATATCACTACTCGACTCTGAATATCCGACTAAAGCTGAAATAAAAAATTAACCTAAATACTCTACATTATATGACGGGACATTTCTTTCAGAAATACCCAAATATGTCAAAATCTTACATATCCGGGTATACCCAAAGGCTGAAGAATATAATGAATATCTTATGTTGAACATAGCTATTCTAACAAGATAAGACCATTGAAATGAAGCCTCAAGCTCGCCCCAGATAGCAACTTGAATGAAATCATCAAGAGAAGATCCATAAAAAGGGCACTAGAGGTGACAAGGCCCCTAACATCATGGGCCTTAACACCAACTAATGAATTTCCCCGGGAGAAGTTAATTCATGGCAAATTTTAATAGTATCAACGAACCAACGTGAAATAGTGATTAAAGTTCTCATGTCCCATTAAATATAGACCTTTTTGCACGAGATATGAGATGCCTGCTGATTTCTGTTGAATTTACCCAGCATGCTATGCTACCAAGCATGCAACACTACACAGCATGAAATTTCCTGACTCCATAATCGTTGTAACTATTGGATGCCATATTCATTTAGTCTATTGTCTGTATAGGCCATGATTTCTCAAACAAAACCAACCTGCCGGCACGTGCAAATAGTTATTTCTCCTCCAGCTCTGGAAGCGCAAGCACGCATGTAAGACTTACTATTCACACCAGTACATTCGACGGCCTGCATTTAAATCCGTTCAGCGCAACTGTGTCAATTTCCAGAAGAAAATTAGAGAAAACTTATATATACTGAGCCAAAAAAGTTTAGCAACAGTGAAGTTTGGTTTGTTGTATTAAAACTATGCGTCCATTTATAACCAAATTTGCAGGCATGTTTCGTCAATGTAGTGTCTCGCTGATCATGAAGAAATGCAAATCATTTCTTGCATTTCTCAGCCGCACACTTACTGCATGTGAAAATGCATTTTTCATGCACGGCCCACATTGGCGGGTAGCGAAGGCAAAAATTCATTGCAAAAGCAGATAACGAATGTTAACAGAAAACGCTTAAAAGTTTCCCTACCGAACATGGGCAACCGCCCAGGGCTACCTGAAAATCAGCGCCATGAAGCAATGGGAAGACTCGCTGCTGGGCAGAGTGTTCGCACTGTTGCTCGACATTTTAATGTTCACGCCTCAACCATTTCCCGTCTCCGCCAACGTGAGCAGGAAACTGGACATGTTAATGACCGACCACGATCTGGCAGACCGAGAGCAACAACACCACGAGAAGACCGCTACTTAGTGACGTCATCACGATGTCACAGGTTTGAGACTGCGCCGCGGCTGTCCTGTAATTTGCACACCGCTACCGGCACTACAGTGCATGCACAAACTGTGCAAAACAGCCCGTCGTCCATGTGTTGTTGATCCGCTTACAGAGCGTCACATCGAGAATCGGTTTGCATGGGCAGGAACTCATCAGCGATGGCGTGCTCAACAATGGAGCCATGTTTTGTTCAGTGATGAGTCGAGGTTTTGTGTGGATGTGGCAGATGGTAGGTAACGGGTTTGGCGACGTTTAGGAGAACAGTATGATGCAGCCAACATCATTCAGCATGACAGATTCGGTGGTGACAGTGTCATGGTGTGGGATGGAATCCATGAAAATGGCAAAACAGATCTTATTATGATTCGCGGAAATTTAACGGCTCAACGTTACTGTGAAGAGGTTGTCGCCCCTGTTGTCATCCCTTTTATGCGGCATCATGCAGACTTTATGTTCCAGCAAGACAACGCCCGTCCTTATTCAGCTAGGGTCACCAGTGATTTCCTTGAGGCTAACAATGTAACGGTGTTGGACTGGCCAGCGCGATCACCGGACCAGTCTCCTATCAAACACGTGTGGGACATTCTTGGCCGTATGGTGCGTGAGAACCATGCACATCTTCACAACGTGTGGGAGCTGGAGGCTGCACTGCTCCAGGAATGGGATGCGATTCCTCTTCGTGACATCAGGTGCTTAATTCGAAGCATGAGAAAGTGATGTATGGCGGTGGTTAATGCGCGCAGAGATCACAACCGGTATTGACAGCTCAGTGTCATTATTTAAATGGGACCCTTCCGTTGAATGATGCCGTGTTAAAGGCGCGATGCTAGCATTACAGTAACAAGAGACTGTTGTTCAAATTGGAAAATGACCTATCAATTAAATAACATATTTGAATCAATCTATTGTTTTTGTTAAATAACATTTATACAGTAATATTCTCAGTGTTGCTAAACCTTTTTGGTTCAGTATATATATTTGGACAATAATTTGCGTTAAAGTTATTGCTATCAATGACAGCAATAATCTTGAGTAATGTGATTACTACCTGATTTGATACTAATTTGAATGAAAATTGTTGCTACAACAGCTTTCAGTCGCTATAGTCTAAAATAATCATCATAATTTTTATTTGACTCTCGCTTCGGATTTGAATAGCAATTTGATTGTAAGTTGTTGGTTTCTAAGACACCAAAAGCAATGTCGAATTATTATCCACACACGTGCAATAAATATATTACTATTTAGGTATTAAAGTGAGTGCAGGCCTATATACGCTTTCGCGCCATGAATGAATGCTTAGCAAATGGCGTGTATTTTTCGTTGACAGATTTGTGCATGTGTTTGAAATGCATTGGTCGAACAAAAGCAACTAAACATGTGTCATACTGATCATGATACACCTAAGGTAGATGCATATTTAATGGCTTTGTCAACATTTGTATGCAGACTCTCTTGTTGCACACTGCAACTACTGGGACTGATTAATTCTGAACCTGACAAAATGTCAGGAAAAGGCAAGACTGTGCCTGACATTTGATAAGTTGGTGCCTGACAATGTCTTGACAGACAGACACCTTACTGTATTTCCAGGCTTGCTAAGATAGAGGATAATGCTAATACCCGTAACTTGAAAACTATCCCAATCAGCAGATAATGCATGAATTTCTGAAAGACGGCTAACTGAAGCTATTGCTAATAACAAGGATGCTCTGAGAGTAAGATGTTTAAAACAACCATACCCAAAAGGATTAAAGAGTTTACCAGCTACGACCTGAAGAACAAGGGCTAGGTTCCAAGATGGAAGGGGTTATTGAAGGGAGGATGATAATTTCATAAAACCCTAAAGCGATCATGAAATGTTACTGACTTTGAACCGAAGAACTATGTAGACATGTGACAAAAGAGTCCAGGCAAAAACGATAGGACCTGACAGGGATAACGTACATATTCTTCTGAAAGGGAAGAAATTTTATGAATTATAATGGGATTAACCAAGAAAATGGCTGACTGAGTTTGACAGAAATTCTGCCCTGGGACAAAGAATAATGCTAATAACAGTAATTTGAAAACTATCTAAATCAGCAGAAAAGCATGACTTTCAGAGCGACGGTTAGCTAATGCTACTGCTAATAAAAATACTGCTTTGATGGAAAGCTGTTTTAAACAAACAGAACCTAGGGGTTCGAAATGTCTCCCATCAAGAACCTGTGATATAAGTGAAAGGTTCCAAGAAGGAAGGGGTTTCTTAAAAGGAGGACGTGAATTACCCATACTTATAATGATGTCGTGAAATGAATTTTGAACTTGGACCGAAAGGTCAAGAAGACAGTTGACAAGGAGTTCAGACCAAATCGATAAGAACTGACAGTGATAACTGAGAGCTTTTTCTGATGGAAATGGAAACCTAGGAATCTGTGACCCGACTCACATAGTGCTCAGAGGATAGAACAGACTGAACCCCATTTGTTGAATGACTCAAATCGAGCCTATTAAATGTTATGAGTGGAAATCCTGAGTGATATCTCCAAAAGTTCCTGAAACTGACTGAAGCGATTGACGAAGTAAGGGCAACTCGACAACTTCCAGACTGAAAGAGAAAGATTTCTGGATTCTGATGGAGAATCCAGCCTCTGATCCGGGACAATAGATTGTGGGAGACAGGAAGTAACAGAGTAAGATCTATAAGAAGGCCCAGGAGACCCGGAAACCAAGATTATGTCGGCCACAACTGAGCTATTAACAGGACCACACAATGAAGTTGCCTGAACTTTCAAAGTTCCAGAGGAATGAGAATCGAAGGGGAAAAAGATAAGCAAACATGTTGTCCCAAGACTGAGATAGAGCATCTACTGAAATAGCCATGACTTCCCGAAAGGGCGATATGAAGGTGGGCATCTATGCATTGGATTGAGCTACCTGTCAAACAGCAAACAATGTGTACAATTTCAGAATATAAAGAGGTAATCTGTTGTGTACCCCAATGTTCAGTCCTTGGCCCCCTGCTGTTTCTCTTGTATATGAATGACATACCCAAATTCTGTAACCATCTCTCTTTAATCCTCTTTGCAGATGATACTAATGCTTTCTGCGGCCATAAGGACATAGAAATTATTTACAAACATGTTAATAATGAAATAACAATGTTAACAGATTGGTTAAAGTTAACAAACTGTCCTTAAATGTAAGTAAAACCAACTTTATATTATTTTAAAAATAATAAATTAAAGGTAGCATCTCTCCCAAAACTTTACATCGACAACCAGATAATACATGAAGCCCAATATGCCAAGTTTCTAGGAGTCTATTTGGATAAAAATTTGACATGGGAGAAGCATATTGAAGTCGTATCATCCAAGGTAGCAAAGAGCATTGGCATCATACGCAGACAAAAACCCTATCTAACACCGAATATTATTAAACATCTGTACTGCACAATGATACTTCCTGACATCACTTACTGTAATGCTATCTGGACTAACACATCTGAAGCTAAACTAAAAAAACTAAAATCACTACAAAAGCAATCTATTAAATTAGTTACACAAACAGAAGTTGGCCAGGATATCTTTAAAGTAACAAAAATTCTAAAACTCGAGGACATTGGAAGGCGCCAATTATACACAATTTTAAGAGACATCCACAATGGCAACATTCATTCATAATCAAACCGATCATACTGTAGGATGTGTCTACTACTACAGCCGCAGAATACAGTAATCATACACACATGCAAGTCCTATTACTGGACATTTAAAAAAAATAATATGATATACAAGCTAAAAGAATCTGTAAAACATTTTGTTTATTATAGCGATTATTTTACTATCGTCAGTTCGAAATAACTAGTGTTTGTTTTAGTATTTTGCTGCAGTCATCATGAACCAATCAATGATTGTTTTAGTTAAATAATCTGGCAATACTGTGCATTTCTTTCTAAAAAATCTGATTAATTATTAATGATTATAAAATGAATGATATTTGCATTTATCATATTTGCTGGTGATAATTTAGAATTATTAATTGAATATGATTATAATAATTTGTTTATGTCTATCAAAGGCAGAGCCTATGAATCGATGGAACCCCTACACATAAAACAAGACATTACAATATATAAGGTGACAGCTGATATAAACATCTGTAATATAATAATAACGCCTGTATAGGCGTAAACACAGGACGGAACAACATATATATGTGTACCACTTTGTCCTAGAGTGGTCTACATATAAATGATCTTCATAATATTTTGTAATTGTCTTCCATCTAGGATGTTTATTGTAGATACAGGGATTTTAATATGGTACATTGGGAGTGGGGGTGGGAGGGGATGGGAGGAGGGGGGAGGGGGAGCTCAACAATAACATAGCAGTATTAGAGTGAGAAAGTTGTTGGTGGATATGACTGTAGACAAGTATTTTGTTTGAGGTAGACTATCGACATCCGATATGTTCACTGAGAAAAAGGAATATCAGATGAATGTTCAAGCTGATTGAGATCTTGTAGGGATAATCTATTTCAGTTCATTTCATGCTTTTCATCGTGGCATAGCTCTCCTAAATTTACACCTACCACACTGATGGTAATATTCCATCTTCTATTATATCTAGAGCAGAGAAACTGGCGCACAATATACAGCAAATTTGGTGGTACTGTTTATGACTGCAGCATCTTCCACCAAACCTGCCTAGAGAATGAAGCACCAGATCCTCTGCTTTATTTTGAAAATTGATAACCCTGCCATCTGGACTAGGGTTAGGGAAGAAGCGAAATCATGAGAATTCGTTTATACCGAATATGTCCATAAGGAAGGTGACATATGGGCCGGAGAAAAAAAAATTTTGATTAACTTACAGATCATACATGCAGGTGAGCCGACAAACCGACACAGTTGCACCACATAATAACTTGATAATAATAAGAGTATTAATAACAACGGTAACAAGTCAGCTAATATTTGAGCCGAGTTTCTTATGGTAAATATAGATTGATAAAATGCTTGAAATAGTAAAAAGCATTGACGCATAATTGGTAGCAACAGTAGCAAGGCAGAGTGGCCCTGTAGGTGGGGCTTAGAATACACCTTCCATATCCTCTGCATGTCGTAAGAGGCGACTAAAGGAGGTAAGGGTGAGGTAACCCTGACAGAAAACTCGAGTGCTGAAGACGGAGGTTCAAGGCCGCACAGCGCACTCTAATAAACCATGGATCCACGCACTTAACGCTTATGATCATGCCGATAGTCACTTACAGGACTGGCTGTATGATCAGCGAACGAAAAGAAGAAGAAGAAGAAGTAGCAAGGCAGCTAGTATTTGAGCCGAGTTTCTTATGGTAAGTATAGTTTGATAAAATGCTTGAAATAGTAAAGAACATTGACGCAGAATTGGAATATGTAAGGTGGGACCGACTCATACTGGCAGAAATTGCCCACTGCGGGTACAGAGTAAATATGAGATCTTGCTGCTAGGTTAGAAAAAGGATTAGGTTTGACACTTTTGACCCCTCTGACCCGTTCCTTTATTTACCTTATCTATGAAAATGTCTGGATATGTTGGGACTCGCCAGCCTGAACCCACTCCTGCATTAGTTAAAACAGGAGCTTCCAGTCTACCCAGTCTCAAAAGATTCAGCATTGACCAGCTCATGTATCGTGGATTAAAAGTTAATGCTAGTGGTATGTGGAGCCTCTCCGCTACCTGATCTACCAATTTTATCTGTTAGACATGGGACTAACACCCTCACTCAGTTTGGTTAGGTTGGACACCTTTTGACGTCGTACCATACAAAAATAACCCATTTTCGTAACCCATCAAAACAGACGACACAAAGGGTTAATCAAGATGGGTATCCAGCTCTAAATATTCTTGGTCATAGCAAGTGTCCATGCACAATAAAGCTGCAAACTAACCATACAACCAAGCATGTCAAAGACTTGAAGATCAAGCCCAGACAGCTTTATTTAAACTTAAGTTTATCAATGTCCGAACCAACACCCATTAATGGTATTTAAGCTATTCAATTCCTCAACCTTGACAATCCTGTCCTACTGCAGTGAAATCTGGGCACAATTCTATATAAAAGGTATTAATTCAAGCAAATTCATGCAGTTAGGTAACAAGGTACCTGTTGAAAAGGTTTCCATTAATTTTTGTAAGTATTTACTTACATTACAGCACATGTTGCTGTTCGCGGTCGTACTGACCACATTCTTTGTGTATGCTGCAGGATTCTGGCAAAGATTGTGTGTGCTAGACTCTGAAACTGTTGTCTATCAAGCCCACATCTAGTCATTTATGGCACGAGAAACTTATAATTGGTCCGCACATATGAAGATTCTGTAGGCCAAGTTCGATTTTGAAGACGTATGAAACAATTATTGGATGGCTAGTAATAGGAACAGGTCTACTAAATTACTAAAGGAAGCATTGAAAACACGGTGTCAGTCAACCAAGGTTCAAAACTGCGAACGTACCGTACTGAACATTCAAAAGCAAGTTTTGTATTGATAACTTCTTGATAACAGACAAAAATGTTAACCGAAGAAGGCAATTTGCCAAGCTAAGAGTGAGCGCTCACAATCGTCAAATAGAATTAGGCAGGCACACTTCCACCAAGACCACTGTCACAAACAGACTCTGTAAACTTGTGACCTGCAAGAGGCGGAGGTTGAGAAACGTTTTATAAGTCCATTTTATCAGAACACGAGAACAACATTGTATAATATATTTACTAGCTTTAAAGATTTCTCTTCTCTCCCGGATGACGACTTTCATACCGAGCTGCAAATTGCCTTCTTCGGTTAACGTTTTTCTCTGTTATCAATACAAAATTTGCTTTTGAATGTTCGGTATCAAACTGATGTCTGACCGAGTCATGGATAACTGACAAGAATGGGGCTCTCTCTAGTTCGTACGCACAAAGAAGGACATACATTGGACTTGGCACTGACTCGTGCTTCTGAGCCCTGGCTAGGTAATTTTGCGATTGATCATACAATGCCTTCTGATCACTCTGCCATTCACTGTACTTCTATGATTCATCGTCCACTGCCGGTGAAAGAAACCAAGAATCACCGTGTTCTCAAGCACATTGACTTCACTCCTTTGAAGGCCTCTCTTACGAGTTCACTCAGTCAAACGGAATCTTCTTGCAGGTGTCTACAATTCTGGATGGAAAAGTGCGATGAATACACACGCCCCTTTAGGCCAGAAGACCTTGACTGATAAACTACATGTTGAATGGTTTTCTGTTGATCTCTTGTCTGAGCGCAGACTCCTCAGAAAGCTTGAACGTCAATGGATGGACTCGAAACTTGAGGTACACCGACAAATGTTCACGCCTGCTCGAAAGGATTACAACAGGAAACTAGAAGATACAAAGGCATCTTTTCATCGTGGAAGAATTGAAGCAGCTGACACTAAAGAACTTTTCAGCATAGTGGATAGTATTTCTGGCTCTAAGAAAGTTTCGGCGACTATTCTTTCGAATAATGTAGAAATTTCAAAATTACCAAATATTTTTGCGGGCTTTTTCAGTGAGAAAATTGTCAAAATTTGTGCTAAATTTGTGAATGAGCTACCATATGTTGAGGACTTGGCTTCACCTCAGTGTGAGCTCTTGGTTTTTGATGCTATATCATTGGATGAGGTCACATCTATTGTACACAAAATGCTTTCAAAGTCTTGTGAATTGGACCCCATGCCTACTCAGTTTATGATGGACTGCCTCGATGTGTTGGCACATGTGCTGTTATGCATCGTGAATGCATCGTTTGAGGTTGCGATTTTCCCAACCAATTGCAAAGCTGCCATTGTCCGTCCCCTCATTAAGAAACTAGGTCTGGATCCCAATATCCTTAACAATTATCGTCCAGTCTCGAACTGTTGTTTCTTGGACAAGTTCCTTGAGAAGTGTGGATTTTTTCGTCTGCATCCATATTTTTCTTCTAATAGTCTTTATGGCAAATTTCAGTCTGCTCATCGAGAGGGACATAGCACCGAGACGGCACTCCTTCGAGTCCTGTATGATGGTATGCTCACTCTCAATAGGCAGCATATACTTGAGTTACTGGGCCTTTCTGCAGCCTTTGATACCATCGATCACGACATTCTTATGAACAGATTGTGCTGTCGTTTCGGCATCTGTGGACTAGCCTATGATTGGATTAAGGCCTTTCTTTGGGGTAGGACCCAGAGAGTGTCTTTGCGGTCGATTTTGGAGTTCCACAGGGCTCGGTCTTAGGACCAGTCCTGTTTGCCCTATACATGACTCCGATTGAGGACATCATCACCCGCAACAGTTTAAATGCTGTGATCTATGCTGACGACTCGCACCTGTACATCGCCTGTGACTCTCGAATGGACGCTGGCACAATCAGCCGTATTGAGGCCTGTGTTGATGAGATACGTGATTGGATGCGAGCAAATTTGCTCGCATTGAATGCCGGTAAGACAGAAGTAGTCTGATTCTCGTCACGCAGCAAGGAAGTGGGTCTTCGGGTGGCCACATGTGATGTGCGTGTTGGTGAGGTGCATGTTTCTCCATGAGCATCCGTTCGTGACTTGGTGGTCATGATGGACTCGGCTGGACTCATGGATGAACAACTCAAGAAGGTATGTAACAGGGTGTCTCATTCACTATGGCATATAGGAAAAATCAGTCATCTTTTGGACCAGGCCAGCACTGAGAAATTAGTGCATGGTTTTGTTATATCGAAGCTAGATTACTGTAATAGTTTGTTCTATGGTCTTCTGGACTACCAGATAAAAAAAAATTCAGCATATACAGAATTCTGCTGCTAGACTGGTCACCAGACGTAAGCTATATCGTCATGCGAATATGACTCCGGTACTCAAAGAGCTTCACTGGCTCCCAGTTGAACAGCGGATTCTGTTCAAAATTTTGTGCATAATTTTCAAGGTTATATGCCATGGTGAGTCAGCGCCTAGCTACCTCACTGATATCATTAAAGTTCAAACGCCTTCATACCGCACTAGGAGTAGGGTTGAGGTGAAGCTCACCCCCTTCTCTTATGAATCCCATGGCAAGAAAACCTCAAAACCGTACGGTGACCGTGTCATGAGTGTAGCGGCACCAAAACTGTGGAACACTCTTCCACTTGAGTTGAGATCTTTTACTAAATTTACCAATTTTAAATCAGGCCTAAAACATTTATTTTTAAACAACATTTTAGTTAACGTGTATCTGTCACTGCTTTGTGTTATATATCATATGCTATGCTTGTTTTTATTGTACATGTAAAAGACTGTTGAGACTTGCGTGTAATGGTCTTTAAAAAATAAATATTATTATTATTATTATGATTATTTTTATTAATGAGGACATTGAAATACGCAAAACTGTCCTTAACTTTGTAAGTGAGTCTTTTAAAAAAGGCAATGTTTCCTCACTCCCCAAATTGCAATTGCAGCGAATTGAATGGAATTATTATAGTGAATACGTTGTATTCTGAGGATGTATCACTGTAAGTGCTTCTTAGTTCCACAGTGACACATTCTCATTATGTACTTTATTATTACTTATTTAACATATTACACTGTAAGTACAGGTTACGGCGACACATTCTCACTGTGTACATTATTGTTACTTATAACTTATTACGCTGCAAGCACATGTATCTTAAAGTGATACATTTTTAGTATGTACTTTATCATTAGATATAACCTATTATGCTGTATGTACATATTAAATCCTACAGTGTGTATACAGCTCTCTCGACAGAGGTCATTTGGAAAAATTATGGCAGCATGATAACTTCCACATTTTGATGGTACTACCACATGTTTGTGTATTGGTAATAATCATTACCTGTCAGCCTGTGTCAATTACGTTTATCATATAAAACAATGACACTGCTCTACAGTCAGAATTTGTAAAAAAAACAACCCCACCTTATTTTATAAACTAACCATATACTAGTTCCAGCCATGCCAATCTTTCAGGTGATGAAGAGTTTACTTGTAGGTATTAGCCATTATTTCCAAAAACCACATAGATGATAGTTTAAAATATAAATCACGTCGATAACATGAGAAAATACTCCCATTGCACAGGGAATCCTGCCTGGTCCAACAATTGACATCATGTATATTACCATCCGCTATACCAGTATTGTATATAGTGTAGCGGATGGAGGTATTATGATGTCGGTTGTTGGACTGGATAGGAGTCCCTGTGCCCCATTGCTTTTACTTAACTTCATTATTTTGAATTTGAATACTTAAATGTCTTATAACTCGTAACACGGTTTCGAGACGCTGCAGTGCTATTGTGTATCTTAAGCCTAGCTCGTATTATCATTACTACTATATAGTGTATAGATCTATATATTTATAATTATACTGTATGTATTATGTCCACGTTTTATATCAGGCTATATCTATTTGTTTATAGATTTTGTGCTAATAAAATATTCATTGCATAAGATAAATATTATAACAGACACCACCACTACCGCCGCCGCCACTTCCGCCACCACCGCCACCGCTACCATCACCAGCCAAACTACACCAAATGATTGAGTTGGAAAAAAGTAAACATTCAGACCATTTTTTATTGATCATTGTTCACGGGATTGTTGGACTAAATAATTAATTTGGTCTGTAGCATTAGATCAATTGATGATCCAGTAATTAAAAGAATGAGACATACGATCGGACTATACATCAAAGGATTTAAACACTGAATAGAAAAGAATGGGAATAATTGAGAGCGAGCCCATAAACGCATGGTATGTTTTAAAGCTGAGAATACATTGCGAATATATAGGCTGGAGACTAGATCAGGGATTAAAATAAAATAGAATTGAATGGATGGGTGGTGGGTGGATGGGCGGGTGGCTTGGAAGGCAGACACACGGATGGACGGACACACAGACGGACGGTGGATGGATGGATGGATGGTTGTATGGGTCGGTCGGTGGGTGGACAGATGGCTGGGCAGACAGGCGAGTGGGTGGATGTATGGATGAATGGGTGGATTGATGGAGGGGTGGACAGATGGCTGGGCAGACGGGCAAGTGGATGAATGGATGGGTGGATGGATGGGTGGGTTGATGGATGGGTGGATGGATGGGTGGGTGTGTGGGTATGTGGATGGGTGGGCCGGTGGATGGGTGGGTCATATTAATGCTATAGATAATTCAGTTTTCGCCATCTTATGAAATATTAATATGAGAACCACACCTATGGCTATGTGTAATACTAAATTGGATGCCCTAGCTCTAACTGCCATCAGCGTGATATCCGAGTCAAATAACAAGCGTATCAGAAATCTATGGATTATTCCCCAGAAAAAACCATTTACAACGTCACCAACTTATCAATTGTTATAGAGGTGAGATCGCCAATAGAAACTCTCCCTCATGCATTGTCGTCCGCGGTCGAAAACGCCAATAGAAAATCTGTCGATCTCACTCCTGGTCAATCTTGCTCCCTGGGTCCATCATGGCGAGATCACCTTGGCATGAAGTCGACGTTAATCCTTCAGGCAAACCTCCTTACAGGGTACATGTCGGACTTGTTTGTCGACTGACCGGGTCAGTGAGTTTTATGATTTGACTTAAACCACGAACCAGGAAGCACGAACCACGAATGAGAAACGTCAAGACACCATTCTTCTTCTTCTTGGTTTCGAGATTTCCTTATCTGAGGCACCGGCTGTAAGCTCGTCGTCAGCAAAACGTGTGTCGTTCAGAACAATATAATATTACATAGGAAATCAATCACCGATGACCCGAAAACGAGGTATATTTCAAAGATTGCAGACTCAATCCGCAATGAAGCAATGTCAGTTATTTATAACATGCAAATAGCCGATACCAAAGATAGCTTCAGTCAGGAACATGACTCAATGATATGCTACTGGTGATGATTTTCTGCTTGAGCAGAAATTCCGCTTCGTAAGCAGAATTGACATACTAAAGTAGAATCTGCCATTTGAAGCAGAAATCAACAAAAATTAACATTTTCTTCTAAATAAAATTCTATCTGTACCAGAAATTATGAAAATTCATCCATCAAATTGAAGAAGAGCAGTACATGTACATCTATGTGCCAGAGATAGTGTTCTTACCGGTATTCCAAATTACAAGGCAGAGTGTGAATCTAGTTTTCATGGATCTATGACTATCAATTAGGCAGATTATTGTTAGAAAGCTGAAAACAGTGAAACCGGTGACGAAGCAGAATTTGCTATTTTCTAAAGCAGAATTTACATTTTTATGGAGCAGAAAATCATCACCATTAATATGCATATGTATCGATTGATGCATACAGGAATATGGCTCTGTTTAGTGTTAATTTGCCCAATTTTATTTCTTGTCTACATTAACGACTTACCAGATGTAGTATCTAGTTAAATCAAATTATTCGCTGATGGCACTAAACTTTACCGATCCGTGTCATATATCATTGATTGCATCAAGATCCAGATTGATAGAAATGAGATGGAGCAGTGACCCAGAGACTGGTTACGGAAATTCTACCCACAAAAGTGTAAAGTGTTAAACTTGGCAAGGGACATCCAAAGTACACATATACAATGGCATCTTCAGATGGAACAGTAGTAGAACCGGGAGGAATCTCCACTTGAGAAAGATTTAGGGGTACACATAGACATAGAGCTGAGATTTCGTGAACAAGTATTAAAGGCAGTCAACAAGGCGAATCAGATGGTAGGATTAATTCAACTCACTTTCCGTTCCCTTAATCATGGAACCCGCCTACTGTATGAATCTAGGGTACAACCTCTGCTAAAGTATGAATCTAGGGTACAACCTCTGCTAAAGTATGAATCTAGGGTACAACCTCTGCTAAAGTATGCAAATTCTGTGTGGTGCACTCGTTATGTTAATGACAGCAACCAAATTGAAAAGGTCCAACAGTGCGCTATAAAAATGCTACCTAACATGAGTAATCTATCCTACACAGATAGGCTACACATTCTCAAGCTACCTTCATTAGCATATCGGAGATGCCGTGGTGATATGATCGAAACTTATAAATATCCACATGGTAAATATAAAACCCCTCAACCATGCTTTGAATTTGATACATCTCAAGCAACTCGTGGACAGTCTCAAATTAGCAACGCGCAGCTGAAACGCATCCCTTGGTCTTCACTTCATCAGTAACGGAATGAAAAATCTTAGGAATTCACTTACGGAAGACATAGATCAAGCACTGTCCTTGAACTGCTTCAAAAATCGTCTTGATAAGCTCTGGTCATGCCATGTGTACATTACTGTTTTTGTGGACAATCAACGTACATAAGCTACGTCAGCAGTCGGCAGGGATTCACCGTAACACACGCAATCTCGTCCCATTGTTTTTTATACATCCAGCTGATTATTCGTATTCTGACGGGAATGGCCCTATCAGATTCAGTACTGCATTTCAGGAGCATATCTGATCCATGGATAACTGGCAGGGATGGCTCCGCCAGCCAACTATCACATCGCAACACTAGCTCTTCAGGAATACTGAAAATTACCCGTCATTTGTTCACAAAACCGAGTCCACTGTCATGATCAAGTATACCACACCAATTTGTAGCCAGTATGGTCTTAGGCCTAGAGTCCACTGTCACCATATTGATAAACATTTCTAGCTGAGCATATCTGTAGTCTCTGTAAGTCTGTCTAAGCAGTTAGGAATATCTACTGGAGAAGGCACTTCGGATCCAATATTTAGTTCTCAGGATCACAGTTGTTTTCACAAAATTCGCAGGGAATGGCCTGCCAGTTAGCTACTCAGCAAGATCATGCGATCTCCTCGTCCACAATCCAAATTGACAGGGAATGCCCTGTTAGCTTTTTTACTATCGTGTGGTATCATGCTATCACTTTTGCAGCCTGCTGGTTAGTAGACAAATCTGGCGGGGATGGCCAAATTGGATCCATTATATTGAGCATAATAACTCGTATCAGTATCATGAAGGCTATCAGTACTCAATAGCATTTATAGTTTACTTTGTTTTAGTTATATAAACACAGGTGAACAGGTATCTTCTCATGCGCTGTGTAACTGGCTAGAAAAAGTGAATATATATATATGTATATATATATATATATATATATATATATATATATGATCACAAAATTGAGTCCATCGTCTCTTGGTCAAGCATACCACTTCAACAATGTCAACTGTAACTAGCATGGTTTTAACCATATGTATGCAGCTGTATCTTTTCTTCAAGTTCATGCATGCATGCATCAGTTAGGTCTTTAAGAGTATAACTGATCTCGCACAAAGGAGCAGGGATTTTCCTGTCAGTTTGTAATTATTTAATAATAGTGCAAATCCCCCTATGTACTGTGCATCATCCGCCATTATTTATAATTCTGAGTTCATCATAAATTCGAGGTCATCGCCTGGATAATCATTTGTAGCCGAGCATACCTGAAGTCAGTGAAACCACCTAGGCAGAAACCACATACAGATCTACATGTGTACAGCCGTTTTTACGAAATTGGCAGGGATTGCTCTGTCAGTACTTAGTAGAATGCATAGCCTATTTTGTTCCAGTGATTTAAGCACAGGTGGACATGTAGATTTTTCATGCGCCTCGGACTGTCTAGTAGAAGTGTAAATGTGTATATATGAATATAGTATGTATAATATACCTTCCGTTGAGATGATATGATGAGATTTCACTCGACTAACACTTGCTTATGAACTCATGGATATGGTCTGCACTGGCTAGATTGATCACGCGCATGCCATCACTATGGGGCTAGTTCTCGCAACCGTGGATGCGTGTGTTCAATAAATCGCTATTGCGCATGACCGGGTATTCACAGACGAGCAGCTGCATATACAGCCTTCTAAAATGACTAAATTATCTTTTGGTAATTTGAAGAGAAATTGAACAGACGCAGATTTACATATTTTTATCAGAAATAAAATTGTATCAACTATTATAATCTGACAATTTATTCGACTACGTAATGTTAGGTTTAGTAACAAAACATATTCTTTGGGAGACTATGTATCCGGGGAGAAAACACTGAACTCTTGAAATTCCGCTATTGAGAGGGTCATGATCAATCTAGCCAGAATATACGATATCTACGCTCTTGCTGTTTAGGCGCTACTCGAGTAGCTCCAGTCAGCGGTGGATCTAGGAGGAGGGGGCGTGTGCCCCCACGCCACCCCATCACCCGGCAGCGGCAGGGCGGTCAATTTTTTTTCATTTACGGAGGAGTGGCGGAGTGAGAAATTCTCATGAGTTAGCTCCCTTGAAATTTTTAGCGCCCCACCCCCAGCCATTGTATTAGGACTACTATTACAAAGCCACAGATATGGCCCAAAACCAGGTTTACGTAAATTAACTATCTATAATGGAAGAATCAGCTATTCCCCGCCCATCTCTAGCCAAGCTCCAACCACAGTTCGCCCGTGTTTGGATCTATCGATCCCTGAACTCCCTGACTATCAATTTTCAGGAAACTATACAGGTAAACTGTTGAATATTTTGAAACTAATTTGACTGGGCCATTGTTGCTGGATATGGCAGCAACAACACCAAGTCAAATTAGTTTCAAAATATTCAACAGCTTACCTATATAATTTTCTGAGAAATTAATAGTCAGGGAGTTCAGGGATCGATTGATCCCAAACACCGGAACAGTGTGGGCGGAGCTTAGATAGAGTTGGGCGGGGAATAGCTAAAACTGGATTCCTCCATTGAAGCACTTAGGTGTCTTTGCGGCCAAAGTAAACAAGGACCGCAGTTATTTAATCACGTGATAAACAAACATGTCACTTGACCCGAGGGTAGCTACGAGAGTTTTCACGTAAATTCCGTCACAGTGGTCAATCGCATGCCCTACTTAAGAGCAATGGATCACCTAGACCATATTTGCATAGTTCTGGGAAGATATTGTATCGCCCGAGGGATATTTCGCAGAGTAGGTCCCTAATCATTGTCAAACATCTTACAGAACGAACATTTCACGAGTGGTCTCTCATTTAACCCTGACAGAACTGAAACGATAAATTGTTTCTGATGTACGGAAGACTCGGTTGAATATTTGAAAGTAATTTGACTGGAAGCTTTTGGCAGCAACAGCTTCCAGTAAAATTATTTGCAAAAGATTCAGCAGGTTAGCTGTATGATTGTTTTTGAAATTGAATGCACTGGCATTATGGTGTGAATATGCACCTTTAACCCTTAAATTCTTTCAAGAAAATTACAATTTTCTCATAGAAAATTTCCATTTGCAAACCAAGAGAAGATTATTTTTGAAATATCGCGCTAGTCATTCCAGTGATAAATTTTCAAAAATAGTCTTCTCTTGGTATGCAAATGGATAGCGATTTCGATCAAGTTGGGTCTGCTTCCATTAAAGGCGACCATACGGACATGTCAGCGTTTGAATATTTTCAAACTACATTGACTGGAGGATGTTGCTGCCTTGATTTCTGTCGAATTTCTCTCAAAATATTCAACAGAATGGTCCAAAAATGGCGCATTCGTCCGGAGATAATGATTTTAAATTGTAAATTATTGTTTGGTATTCTGTATTTTGAATTTAAACGGTTAAAAGCTCTGTATATCCCGGAGGAATATAATGCTCAAGTAACCGTGACGGTCCGGAAGGACAATAGTGAGTGTGTGGGCGGGGATGGGGTGGGGTGGAGTGGGGTGGTAGAGGTGGGGCGGGCGGGGGGGGGGGGGGGAGGCGCGGTGGTCGCGTTACAAGTAGAATGCTGATTTTTAAAATAATTTAACGAATTAACGATGCGTAAGGAATACACGTTCGTTGGGCCGATAGATAGGATTTCATTTCGTAATCGGACAACGACGCGTCTATGAAAAGTGCTGTGTAAATATTAGAAGAGTACAGAAACGCGTCTAAATTCTGAACCATATGGTAAGTAATGAATAATTCCAGTTTATCCATCAATCATATGACGTCATAATCGACTACATGACGTGGTAGAACACTTCATAATCAATTACGTCATAAATGACTGCTAAGTTCGTCACGAACGCTTAATTTATGATAGATTAAGCGTTGTTGTACGAATTGTATGTCTTTACCATTTAATAAACACGCTGTTGAATATTTCGAAAGTAATTTGACTGGGCGATGTTGCTGCCATAGGCAGCAACAACACCCAGTCAAATTAGTTCCAAAATATTCAACAGTTTACCTGTATAGTTATCTGGAAATTTACATTCAAGGAGTGCGGGGATAGATCGATCCCAACACGGGCGAAGCGTGGGTGGAGCTTAACTAGGAATGGGCGGGGCATAGCTAAAACTGAATTCCTCAAGTAGTATATAAACATAATAAATATTATGATTGATGAATAAAACGAGACCACCATTTAATAGCAAAATTATCTAACATTATTTTAAGTTTGAACTTCATTATTTTAACATTTCTCTTCAAAATTATCTAAACTACTAGGCCCTATATGTTTTTTACTTTATTTTGAAATTTTGAAATTAATTGGTACCGTAGGCATAATAATATGACATTTGCTCATTTGCGCTATCGTCGTAGAATGCGAATTCCGTCACATTGCTCTTGTAGGCTTAATATGCATACGGGTTGTATTTTTGCGCATTTGCTATTTTCTGTCTTCTCAATCGCAATGGGGGGATACCATAGCTCTAGATAAGCGCGATTTCTGAGTGCTTCCCCCAGTAAAAATGTCCAATCACTCAATTAATTTAAATTTCACGAATAACAAAATAGCCAGTTACTCACTTAATTTCACTTCAACTGCTAATAATGTAACAATATAGTTTAGAATAACCAATAAGATTGCTGAAACCCCAATTTCCAAAAATTCTAGGAGTAAGTTTACTCAATTACTGCAAATCTTATCTAGAGCACTGAGGGATATCAT